>OZ018319.1:21518571-21903571 GCA_963969495.1 Ceratothoa steindachneri
TTTAAATAATATTGTTGTAAATTGTCATTTTTTCCCTCCAAATATTGAAAATATGAGACAAAAGGCGTCCTGGGAAAGGTCGATACGGGAGGCGGGACAAATAGTATAAATCCGGGACGTCTGGTCACTCTGCCCTATGTATCTTTGCCAACCCTGGATTGTCGTTTTCGCTGACAGAGAATTAATAATATCTCGGTAGGTAGAGAGATCAATACATAATCTGATTATTCAACAAACGCCAAGAATATTTTCTTTTCCTTCAATTAAAGGTGCTTACAACCGCCTAGGTCAAGGTGGGCAAACTGCAGCCCGCGGGCCTAATGTGGCCCGATTTTCATTTCAAAATTCGACAAAATATTGAAAATTAATTATTAAAAGTTTTGCTAAAATTACATTTCATTTTTTATATAAGCGCTAAATTCTGAAATAAGCCATTTTCAAATATGTTACATTCGTAGATAAAATGTTATTAAAAAAATGATACTTTATAAATACTTGTTCTTATTACTTTTATCTACACGCTGCTCTCTTTCGCTCACGGAAGTTAAGCTACAGTGACTGTTTTTTAGTGCTTGGATGGGAAACGCCTGGGTCCTGGGTAATGATCGCATGATGTAGAATTGTAAATCGTGTTTCGGATTCCACGTTAAGCAGTAGGTCCCCACTCTGATATAAGTGTGTAAACAGTTTAAAAGGGGGTGGTAAACCTGCCAAAAAATTACCCTTAGTTATTAATATGTGGCTATATCTATGGCTATGTAGTATATGCAAACAAATACGCAATGGTAATTGCAATTAACTTAAACAGGGTGTCCCCGAAAATGTACTCGCTCTTTGACTGCCCATTATTCATATATTTTGTTTTGATTTAGGTGTTTATTGAAATAGATACAAGTCTAATGAGTTAAATTAAAGAAAATAACATAAAATTTAATAAAATTAAATGACCAATGGATTTTTTTTATGGGGGTATCTCAAAGATAAGGTTTACGCCAATAAACCAGCAACATTCGATGAGTTGAAAGACGAAATTCAAAGACGTCACGCAATTCAAAATGAAATGTTCCGCAATATTGTCAAATCCATTGGTCCACGATATCAGCTGTGTTTGGAAAATGGTGAAAACCAGTTTGAACACTTGCGAACACGCATGAATGAGTAGACTAGCTTAAGAGTCTCAACATTAAAGTTTTCATATATATAATTTAATTTTCTTAAATTTAAAACTATTTTCTTAAATTTAACTAATTAGACTTGTATCTATGTCAATAAACACCTAAATCAAAACAAAATATGAGTAATGGGCAGTCAAACAGGGTCTGCTGACCAAAAGTCGCGTGCTCTCACTTATTCTGATTTATGACTTTCAAAACTTTCCATAATTCCCGGACTAACGTTGGGAGGACCTTGGCAATCATATCATTCGAAATAGAATGTAAAACAACCTAAGGATTTCAAATTTCGTTAAAATCGGCCTAATAGTTATGATGTTATTGCCAAAACAAAATAATTTCCAGGGCTAACCTTGGGAGGACTTTAACAATTATATCATTCGAGACATATTGTAAAACGACACAAGGCTTTCAGATTTCATTAAAATCGGCCGAATAGTTATGATGTTATTGACAAAACAAAATAATTCTCAGGCTAACCTTGGGAGGACTTTGGAAATTATATCATTCAAAATAAAATGTAAAACAGCATATGGGTTTCAAATTTCGTTAGAATCGGGCGAATAATTACAATTTAATTACCCCCACTCCTCCCCTAAAAAGCAAAACGGGCACCGACCGACATATTGAGATGTACATAGAGTCACCCGTGACTAAAAAGAATGAGTACATATTGGCGGGGGGACACCCTGTATATATTCGAAATTTGTCTCTGCTCGTTCAAGTGCGGCCCGCAAAGCTTTACATAAACTTCAATGTGGTTGGCTGCTTAAAATTATTATCCATCCCTGCCCTAGGTTATGTAACCCCATAAAAAAATTTAAGTTCATACACATTATATAGGGTGGTTCGACTTGTTACCTCGTGAAGAACAACTGTAATATTGTAATAAATTCTCTCTCTCTTCTATAATCACTATATGTACCTGTAAATAAATTTTTATATACATAAAAATTTCTACCGGTATCTATGTATTATTCCTCCCGTTAGAAAGTGTCTCACAGGTCTTGTTAAGGGGTAACAAGACATTCAGAATACCATGTACATAAAATAAAGGGAACTTATTTTAAGCTTCTGACTCATCTCGTAGAGCGAAGAAACCTAAAAATAAACTAATAGAGATAACCTCTCGACCCTCGAGTAGTCCTCGCCCCTCGGCTGTTCAGTGCTCATTTTACAAAGTGCCGGCGTTGTGATTGGCTGGCTGTGCGCAGGCAACATCCGCTCTCTCTAGGCTTGAACTCTACTTCTAGACATGGGAATACAATGCTAGCGAGAATTCCACGATTCTAGTTGCCGTGTTCGCACTATTTTAGAACACCGAAGGATAAAAACTTAATAAAAATGACGGAAGAAATCTGTATCTTCGTACATACACCCTTAAATGTTACTTAATCGATTCATTTTGGAAAAAAATACGTATTTTCGAAGTTTTATCCAGCATTCAAATGGAACAGCAACTTTGGGATGGCCACTCTCGTATAGCTTATTGATTAGCTAAAGTCCCTTAACCAAAGTCATCGGTCTAACCCACATACAAACCCAATCCCGACCCTGCTTTGGTATCCATTAAAAAAAATAACTCCAACACAAGGACTATAGAACTCACCCATAAAGACACGCCAAGTCTAAATAGTACCATATAAAATACTCTTAATAGTTTATAAATGCAATTTTATTTTATGAATATTCAATCTGCCTACAAGAGGTAAATGGTGTAACAGGGGGTAATAAATGCCCCTGCTACCATTGAAACCAGTGAGCCAAGAGCAACATACAAACACTCCGGGTAAATTAAATTATTCCACGATTCTATATGTAACTTCATTCACACACACGCATACAGAGAATAACAACACTGCTGTTACTTCTCCGTTTCTTCGTACGCGCATTACCCCCGTCCCCTCCGAATGCGGTTTCATATCCATACACGCGCAACGGGGTCCACACTTGGAACGGGAAGGATCTCTGCTCGCTGGTTGGTGGAAAAATGTAACTACAGCCGCTCTACACCTTCTCCTCCTGTTAAGGGAGGGAAGGGGCTCAACCACGATTGAAAATGGCCGGGTGGGATGACTAAAGAAATATTTGCGCACATCCATCACAGCTCTTTTTCTTATTTTTTTAATAATGACCCGAAATTATGTTTCTTTATATTAGCCATGTAACAGAATCAAAACAAAGAAAACTGTTGTAAGACTCAAATAATACTAACCTAAAGCAAATGCTTTAATGTTACATAATTTGAAGAATATAAAAAACTGATATCTACAAAATATCAAATAAATAATGGCACAAAAGAGACACTGGTACCGAAAGCCACGCTCTTTTTTTCAAAAGCATCCATCCATCTATGGTAGGCTTCCAATGCACCTACAAGCCACACTCCTCGCTTTCCCTTCTAGTTATCCCCATTATCCAACCATTCCCCAACAATAGACCTTCTCCCCTTAAACCTCCCCCTTCCCGTCCCCCCCTCCTTCCCTTCTCGTTGAATCTCCCATCATCTGCTTCATGAACGAGAGGGCTTCAAATCTTCCGCCATTGCAGGATATTCGGCTGTAGGTAGAGCTGAGAAATCAGAGCAAATGTGATTTCGATTGTCATCCATATTTGAACGACCATGTTAGAAATGTAGCTAAATAAGTGTAAGGACAAGAAGATCAGGTATAGGACCAGGTTTAGTTAATCATGATCTAAACAATGCTATTTATGGTGCAAATCTGATAGCTTATTTAGCCAAACGGCGCTAATCTAATTCTAATTCCAATTGCCCTAAGGTTGCTTTTTTATAATTGCCACTTCTAATAGAAAGACACTTTTACACTTAGCATATATATTTATATATATGATCTACTTTCACAAAATTCCTAGTTTAGTGTGAGAAGTGGCAAAACAGCTCGCTTGAAAACAACTGCCGTGAATATATATGAATAAATTTAGGTGTAAATATAGAATAGTATGACGTCAACTGTTTTATACCGTACTGAAAGAATGTCGTTTAATCTATGAATTTTATTCTAAAATTAGTAATAAGCAAAGGTTAAGGGCGAAAATGGGGTAAATATGTAGATATGGGACGTAAACTATTTCGTCCGTGTTCCAATATGTTTCACATTTTGGGAGTAAATTTAAGGGGACGGCTCGTGTGTGGGTGGGGGGGGGGGGCAGTATAGCGTTTTTCGTTTGGTTAGTTTCGGGCATTTTTGTAAAAAAAAAAAAAATGGCGTAAGTAAACAGAATTTTTCGTTTGTTTAGTTTCGGGCATTTTTTTTTTAAATGACGTCGGCTATATTTCGAATAGGACTCAAACCCGCATGAATATTCCGGGCGGGGGTGAACGAAATATAAACACAAAATTCCACTTTTTGGCCGAGCCGCTAATCTACATATTTAACGAAAATGGAAGGAAAAAAGGTCTGAGAATATCGAAGCGAACTAACTCTAAGCAGAATCTGAGGTATTGTTGCTTGTCTAGTAGAGATGTTCAAAGTATCATATATCTGTGATTCTGGTTCTAATTTTAATTTTTAGATGTTAATGTTGAACTGATAAGCTGTAGTTTTATCATAATGAACGTAAGACTACTAGATAATTACATGGAGATGAGGGATAGAAATAAGCAATTGTTACGATGTTGGGTCACTCGGAAGTGCAAGCCCAGAGATCCGTAGTCTCGTTGTAATTAGAGGTTGCCCCTTCTAGTTTCTGAGAAAGGAGTTTTGACATTTTTGTGAAGGTAAAACTTTTCGCGACTCGGAATGTGGAGAACAATACATGTAAGTGGTTTACATGGCGTCAGAACGCACTCATGAGTCTGGCAGGTCCTCAAGGACATGCTTGGACATGCTCCCACGTTAGGCAGATACCAAAGACCTCATGTTTGAGTTCTGCGTCACTCGGCTTCTTACTGACTGGCAGATCACTACTTCCCTTCGTCTGCTGCGATCGGACATAAGAAACCTCATGGTAAACTTAGCTTTCCACTGGCCCAGGGATGCCAGCGCTAGGTTTTTTCACCTTATTCTAGGTTTATAAGTTTTTTTCGGAAAATGTAAAAATCTAGGTTTCTTAATAAATTATGGTAAACAACCTAATATAAATATATAAAATGCACTATAAGTTATATTTCATATCTAAATAAGACGGTTCATGGTATAATAAGATAGCAAGATACATGCTTACCTTAGTGAAATCAAAGAGGCAAGGGAGCTCAGAGCTCATAAAAATAGCCTCTTCTCTTAAATTATATCTTATACCGGTCGTATCTTTTCTTAAACATGTTAATGTTACAACTGTTCACTACGCTCTCCGTCACTGTTCCAGTTGTTTACCACTCTGGCATCAAAAAGGTTGCTCCTTTTGGTTGTTCTAAACCTTGGTTTGTAAGGAATATTATTCAAGTTTGGTACAGGTTGAGAGATATCAAAAATGGTTTGGGTCAACCTAAATATGAAAACCTATCAAATTTCATGACAAATTTAACTGTCTTACCCAACTCGTCGGCTTGTGTAGAAAGGATTTTCTCTCACCTGAACACCATTAAAAACAAATCATACCAACAAGGTGAAATAAAAATACGAGGAGGGACAGAATCCTAGTTAAGCAATCGGTAACAAAATATAACAATTCATGTGTAATGTGGTGACCTAGGAAGGAATTGCTAAAGGATTTAGAAGATGGTGGCTCATAGAAACGTTACGCACAGCGACTGAAAGATGCTAAGAATTCTGCTGAGCTGATAACAGTTTATGAGTAACGACAAATAAATGACGTAAGTAAAAAGTAGTTTTTTATACTTGATATTTTGCCATAGAAAATGGACAAATGTGAAAATCTACAGTTATAATTGATATAGCGTGTTCTAGGTTTATTCTGCAACATCTAGTTTTTTTTCGGGTCACAATCTAGGTTTATCAATAAACCATCACTGGTATTCCTGCACTGGCCGAGAGATGGCGTTGATCGCACGATGTATTTCCGGGATGACGTCGGCATAACATTTGCGAGCAAACTTTTGACTAACAGTAGCGAGGTTGTTTGTCTCGATGTAATCAAAAAAACTCTAAATTCAGAATTTGGTTTGGTAAAGTAAAGCTAAAGGCTCTACTTTGATAACTTATTCTGAAAGTTTTCAGCAAATGTTATCAAATAACAAAATCGTAATAAAAATGAATAATTTAATGGATATAGGCCTGGCTATTTTTTCATAACCACATGAAGAACCGAGTTTATATCGTGTTCGTTGTATTAAATGTATATTCTATTACACCTATTATTATGTGCGCTCTCGTAATCCAACATATATGGTTAACTACTCTCCTGGGAAATTTGTTTACACCGATCGAAAAACTATTATTTGTGTGAGCTATCCTAGGAAAATCTTACCTTCAAATTGCCAGTGAGTTAATTTTAGTAATACTAGTTTATAGTGTAAGCTACATATACTATATTATTAAAATATATAAAATAGTTATAAGAACTATTTGATAGCTTTCCGCACATTCTCACAGGCATGAGATATGTATGACCTGCATTTAAGAGAATGTGTGATACCTACTCTAAGAAGTGGCAATATTACTCTTACCTATTGCTCTACTCCATAAAAGTATATATAAAAACTACAATTATATATTTATAGATTATTTCTTTCGGATTTAATACTAAAACTTTTTAATGATCAACTTGAGAAAGCATGCATCAGCAATTTCTAGAATATTTTCCAACGCCACAATAATCAGTTGCAATTTGGTCAATAATGGATAATGCAAACATTAAAATGAGCCACGACGCTGTCATTTTCCTGTTTCTGACGTCATTGAAGGTTCATAGATTACCTCGATTTGCCGGCAAGAAATGACGTCATTGCATTGGTGTGAGAGAGGCTAAGGCATTGAGCTATCCTAGGAAAATCATACCTTCAAATTGCCAGTGAGTTAATTTTAGTAATACTAGTTTATAGTGTAAGCTACATATACTATATTATTAAAATATATAAAATAGTTATAAGAACTATTTGATAGCTTTCCGCACATTCTCACAGGCATGAGATATGTATGACCTGCATTTAATAGAATGTGTGATACCTACTCTAAGAAGTGGCAATATTACTCTTACCTATGGCTCTATTCCATAAAAGTATATAAAAAAACTACAATTAAATATTTATATATTATTTCTTTCGGATTTAATACTAAAACTTTCTAATGATCAACTTGAGAAAGCATGCATCAGCAATTTCTAGAATATTTTCCAACGCCACAATAATCAGTTGCAATTTGGTCAATAATGGATAATGCAAACATTTAAATGAGCCACGACGCTGTCATTTTCCTGTTTCTGACGTCATTGAAGGTTCATAGATTACCTCGATTTGCCGGCAAGAAATGACGTCATTGCATTGGTGTGAGAGAGGCTAAGGCATTGAGCTATCCTAGGAAAATCATACCTTCAAATTGCCAGTGAGTTAATTTTAGTAATACTAGTTTATAGTGTAAGCTACATATACTATATTATTAAAATATATAAAATAGTTATAAGAACTATTTGATAGCTTTCCGCACATTCTCACAGGCATGAGATATGTATGACCTGCATTTAATAGAATGTGTGATACCTACTCTAAGAAGTGGCAATATTACTCTTACCTATTGCTCTACTCCATAAAAGTATATATAAAAACTACAATTATATATTTATAGATTATTTCTTTCGGATTTAATACTAAAACTTTCTAATGATCAACTTGAGAAAGCATGCATCAGCAATTTCTAGAATATTTTCCAACGCCACAATAATCAGTTGCAATTTGGTCAATAATGGATAATGCAAACATTTAAATGAGCCACGACGCTGTCATTTTCCTGTTTCTGACGTCATTGAAGGTTCATAGATTACCTCGATTTGCCGGCAAGAAATGACGTCATTGCATTGGTGTGAGAGAGGCTAAGGCATTGAAAATGCTGAGTTTCGTTATAGAGCGATGCTTTTCAAATCACATCGAAACATATTTCCCATGAATAAAAGTACCGTTGAAATGTTCTAGGACTATACACAACACAGATTATTCGGCAAATTAAGCAAATAAAGAGTGAAAAATCAAAGAAAAGCTTACCCAGATAAGTAAAATGATAGTGAACGAGTATTATTGACAAATTTACAAATATTTAAACTAGACGTGAGTCTGAGAGCCAAATTCGAATCAAAGTTGTATTCAGAAACACTAAAGCGAATTTACATTTTTTAATCCTTGGAATATGGTTATATAAATTAAATATAGATGTAAGTTCACCGGACAAAAAAATTAGTCACGTCACGTGATCAAAATAGTTTAAAATACATGGGCCTAGAGTTAGAATTGAACGAGGAGAATCGGGAGGTTTCTACTACCCGGAAAGTGTGACGGGATTCCTAGATTTCGCAAAGGTGGTATTGCTCAGTGCCTGTCTCCTACTCTGTGTTAAATGGAGGACAAAGCAGATGTTACTGAGTGGCAGAAAGGAGTGATTGCATTGGGCCGCACTAAAGGCTATCCTGTGAAGGATGTAGCTGAATTTGCAGGGTATATACGCGTACGGTCAATGTGGGTCTACCCACGCTGGCAAAAATCCCTGTATACAGAAAATTTCCTGCTATATTTCTAGCCTAAAGATGGCACTGACGGACCGCGACCGCCGGTATGTTAAACGGCTTGTGGATAAAAGTCGCTTCGCTTCAATGCAGAAATTGTCGTAAGACGTCAAAGCCGGCCCTTTGGCACCCAATACTGAAAGAACACCGCAAGGAACAGCATAGCCTGAACAAAGGAGCAGAGTGGCACCCAAGAAGCCTTTGCTCATTTTTGCCCACAAAGTTGCCCGTCTACAGTGGGTGAGAAAACAAACAGTAGACCCTTGAAGACTGTGAACGCGTTAACAGTAGTCTTCAAGGAAGACTGCGTGCAGGGTGCGGTTCAAGCTGGAATGGGCTATGATGTACTGGGAGTGTTTTAATTATGCGGAAATTGGTCCTCTGGTTGAGATAAAAACCAATTGAGACTAGTATGACTACATAGAGCTGTTAGACGACCAGTTTAGCTGTTTACCCTTCATCTTAACGCGGAACGTAACATTCTAATCCTTGTTTTCCTGGGCTAGAACTGTGAATGAATGGTATGATGAACATTCATACGTAATCACACATCTCGATTGTCCCGCAAAATCACCGGATCAGAACTCCATCGAAAATCTATGGGGCTACCTCGAACGCGTCAAACGTCAGGGACAGCATCTACGCAATTTGGCCAAATTTCATAATTCTTCGATGCAAGAGTAGCTGAACATTGGTGTCTCCCAAATCCAAAACTTAAAGATTTTGCTAGCCGAGTGGATACGGCGTTGGTCTGCCAACGTCGCGGTTTCGTGTTCAATCCCGGAAAGAGTGGACACAAACGTCAGTGCAAGTAGAGATCTGGCTAACAATTAGTAGACGCGCTGTGCTTAGCTGTGTACTGGGCGGGGGCGTGCGGTGACCTTTTTTGATTAGGGAAGCAATAAATAATGACAAGAGAGAAAAGAAATCATAGTACAGTCTCCTACGAGACAATACCTCTGGGGAATACCCCACCTTACACATTATGGGCGTTGGTTCTCTTCTATGAGTCAATCTCAAAAGGTCGTATCTACAGGAACCATCCTTTTCTGAACAGGCAATGACAAATAAAATTTAGAAATAAATATGTAACCGATCTTCTAAAAAGTGGATGTCGATAATAGAGGTTAATATCGCCATGAGGCCGAGCACGAGGTAGAGCAACGCAGAGCAAGGTCATGGGAGCCGTGAGAGAATCGAACCGCTTCCGCTGATAAGGCAGGAGCAAGAATTACAAGCTCCTGAAAACGCTGCCCGCCTCTCCGGGCGATATCGAGAACCCCCTGAGGAGTTCATCCTCATCCCCTGGTGGAGTGTTTGGTTAATGAGAGGTCCCTCCTTGGCCTGAGGCATTTTCGCTTCCGGCCCATATATAATGCTAGACACAGCCGGGGAAAAGCAGTATAGGCTGGCCTTTCTGCACGAGCTACGTTGTTTTCTCGATTCAGCTCCGTTCCCCTTCTCGAGCTCGAAGGCTAGAATTCTAACCAGAGGAGATGGATTTTAACCTCGCCTGGCGCAAGTACTCCCTCGAATTAACTCCTCGATGCTAAACTCCATCGATTACGATTTACTCGTTAAATCACCCATCTCTCGCGTCGTCTTATAAAGCCTTAACCCCCAAGCTAGGCTCCGGCGACTCCATTGTGTTTTCTTGACCAGTAAACCCTTAAATTGTATTTTCGTATATTGGCTCAACAGCAGCCGCTTGTGAGCTCACGCTTAAGCCTAGCTATTCGCTCTCTGTAACATTAAGTATCCATTTGTATATATCGTATACCTATTGTAATTATTAAAGATTATTTTGTAACCTCCTTTCCATAGGTCCAGAGTCCCTCACCTTTATTATACTAACGGCCAATTCCACTCGATTCGGTAGATAAATTCTTCCACACACTCGATTGGTTTCCCCCCTACTTAGCTCGCCCCTCGTCTACCGCTGCTGGGAGACGAGCGAAGGTCACTCCGTCTCTCTCTCTCTCTCTCTCTCTCTCTCTCTCTCTATATATATATATATATATATATATATATATATATATATATATATATATATATATATAAGCTCACCGGACAAAAATTAGTCACTTGTAACCATAGTAATGGCCTCTTGCACGCCACTTTGCTCCATATGTTCATATCATGGAGTTCCCTGTGTAATGTACTTTCTGAAATGGATGATGAAGGACCAGAATTGACGTTTTGTAGCAATTTCTGCATGGAAGCAAATCGATTTGCAATTACAAGCCTGGAGATTCTACGACTCTCCCTGTCTGTCAACACCTTCTTCCGTCCGCAATTCTGGCGAGAGTTTTTCGCATTTGGGGAGTTCTGCCATTGCTTGTAAATCCGGATGACCGTACTCGTTGAAACACTGCCAAATTCCGCCACCTACTTCACATGATAACTTTTGGCGCGGCCAACTGCAATCACACCTTTTTGTCATTCCATGACGTCGCTTTTCCGGCTCATTTTAAGTAGAGCTGATTTGCTATCTACATATCTCACGCCGTCCGCAACACACAAAAAGCCTAACTAACGTTTCGACGAAAACTAAGCTACGCCTCTCAGTTGCCTAAGATTCATACACGAATCAGATGTTAAATTATGTTTTTTCTCCATAGGTGACTAATTTTTTGTCCGGTGAGCTTATATATATATATATATATATATATATATATATATATATATATATATATATATATATATATATATATATATATATATATATATATATATATATATATTTATTTATATATATATACTCGTCATTCTACGACAGTGAAAATTGGTTACATTGAAAAAAATATAATCTTACCTATTTTATTTGAATGTTAATTAGATCCTCTCTTTTTCAATAAATAGGTTGATGACCTTTTCATAGATAGAACTTGTCATTCTTAATACTCTTCAAAAGAGCCTTTTCGATTGCGATTTGAGGCAAACTGCTTAATCTTTCTTGTCCTTGCGCATTCCTCCTGGAATTTTGAATTCTTCTTGGGTACGAAAAGGATCGCCTAACAGAAGCAATTGTTGCTTCAAAGTTATCTCACACAATTTGTTAGTTGCGGTAAAGTTGCATCTAACCCACTGTTACGCCAAATGCGAAGCAATTCCTGCACTAGTTTTCCATTCAGTTCGCTGTCATTTTATCAGACGAGTTTGCTCCTCAACCTTTGTCAGTCAAAGAAATCTACATAAGAATTTTTAAGTATTGTTAGAGCTGATTAATGAAAGACGTTTTTCGTTATTTTCTTGTTTTCTTGGATCAAGAAGCTCCCAAAATGTCAACTTAATCAGATTTTGAAATCTCACTTCAATTTGCACGAATATCAATTCCATAATTTGGTAAAATATCCTTCGGTACTTTTCCTTGGGGTCTTCCAAACGATCGTTTTTTTTTTTCGTTTAATAAAAGGATAAATGCCATCAACAGTGGACTAAATTTTGGAAAAAGCATTCGTTTTACCTTGTAAGACTTTAACTATTTCATTTACTTTACGAATACAGTAGGATATGTCAAATGTTTAGGTCTGTACAACATCAAATACTACATTTGTGTAATTGAAAATATCGCCAAATACATTTAACAAAAAGTTGAATTCAAAATCTTCTAAGATGAGATGCAACGCGTGAGTGTAGGTGTAGCTTTCAGTGTACCATTTGCTGCAGTCGTCAATGATGACTTGGAATAAATCAGCAAGTTGCTCTTGGTACTCGAGAACAGTTTCGACCAAAGAGTGATTAAAGTTCCAACGAGTTGGTGCAACTTTTGGAAATCGCTTTTTAATTTCCATATCTAAAATATGCACACGTTTCCTTGGCTTTTCAAAAGACAATGAAAAAGACTTGAGCTTTGCAAAGAAGATATCACATGCATGGATTTTCGAAACTGATTGTGACAGCACTAAATTTAATCTATGAGCCATAGAGTGAATGAAAAAAGATAATGGGATATTTTTCTGGGACTCTTTTTAGTCGCGGGCGACTCTATGACGGTCGGTCCCCGTTTTTTTTTTGTAATAACATTGTAACTATTCGGCCGATTCTAACGAAATTTGAAACCTTATATTGTTTTACATTCCCTTTTGAATGATGATATAATTGCCAAAATCATCGCAAAGTTAGCCTAGGAATTATTTGGTTTTGGTAATAACATCATAACTATTCGGCCGATTCTAACGAAATTCGAAACCCTTATGTTGTATAACATTCTCTTTAGAATCACATAATTGACAAAATTCCCCCAAGTTAGCCTGGGAATTATTTTGTTTTTGCAATAACATCATAACCAGAGGTGGGCAAGATTTAAATACTTTGTATTTAAATATATTTATGTATTTAAAATTGTATCTGTAAATACATTTTAAATCATGTATTTAAATACTTTTTGCAAATACTTTACTGATAATAGGTTTATATAGCTGTTAAGAACGTGTAATGCATGGTTTAGCTTGTCGCAACTTGTATGACACAAACGGTTGACTGCGTGAGCCGGTGAGGGAAGATTGCTTATATAAGTTCAATTTAGTTAACAGATGGTTACAGTTGTGTTCGACTGTATAGTGAGATCACTCAGCGTTATTTCAACTGCTGCATGGCGACTTCAGCTTCTTCGAAATAGTGTGAAATGGAGAGATTAGACAATAATAAGGACGATGAAGATAAGAATCATTCATGATGGTGAATTTTCTAGAGTGAAATCTTCCGACGGAAAAAAGGTGAAGTGTGTATGTACATCATGCAATGGCGAAATCTCTGCGGCGAGCAATGCTACTTCCAATCTACTCATTCATTTGAAGGTAAGAATTTAGTAAAGCTAATTATATGATACTTAATTGAATTAACAAGTTTCACTATTTATTATTGAAAAAAATGGTAAAATTGGTAGTATCTAACGATAATGTTAAGTAGCGTAGGTTTACCATGCACGAACCTACCTGCTTCCTTTTGCAACACCTTATTTATAGTATATGCTGATTGAATTTAACGTGAATTTTGGCAACGAGAAACAAATGTCCTTCAATTATCTAATCATGTACATTTATCAACAGAGAAAGCATCCTGCTTTGGTGCAAAAAGTGGATAACAACGTAAGAGCTCAAAGAAAAGATTCAAAAAGATATGGTCAGTATTAGACGATGGTCCTTCATGTCGCGGTGTTAGGTGTTAAAGTAAAGGCATTACCGGAGTGTTTTGCAGTGAATACTAAGAAGGTGAAACAATCTGTGGATAAGCTGATTTCAGATTTTATCATACAAGGTGTGCATCATCTATTAACCATGTAGCAACCAGCTTTTGTGAGATTAATTAAAAGTGAGTTCTGAGTTACAAATGTTGTTTACAATTATAGTATTAATACTACAGGTTAAGCTCTTATAACGACCGAATACTAAAGCGTACGGATCATTGGTCACTACGTAGGCTATATAACGAAGTTAAATAAAGGAAGACATATACAAACAACTCAGGTTAATATATTTAAAAAATTTCATGAGAATCCACCTACATATATATTCTTAAAGCGCGCTATCATTTTCTTGAATAAAAGATTTTCATGAATAATTAGTACAATTATTGATCGATTATATGTAGTTATTAGATGAATTCCTATAACGATGTATTTTGTTATAGTAGCAATACCTGTATATCATTATGTCAAAACTAGCATGCCCGCCCGAAGAAAATGTAGGAAATAAAGCTTGATAATATATATATTCCTAACAATACTGAAAGTCAATATTTTACTATGTAATTCTGAATATGAAGGACTAATAATATATTTATGAATTAATGTACCAATCATATATAACTATAGGATATTCATATAGCTACCTTTTATATATAAAATTTTATATGTATACCATATATTCTCATTTCACTGTGAGAATCAATTTCACTCACAATAATCACACATTTAACTAACGCAGGTCTAAATTCTTCAGTTGACGTCATTTCAAGGCGGACGTTAGGCCGAATTGTTATAGAAAAAGAGAAAGTGACAAGAGCTCTACTGAAGAATAAAGTAGACAGCACCTCTTACTTATGTCTTACTGTAGATATTTGGTCAACTCGTCACCGTAGTGTTTTGGGCGTTACAGTTCATTGGGTATGTTAAGATTTTGCTCTTTATGAAATAGCAAATTGAAAATGTCTTTACAGTTAGGTAGTTATCAGCTCTTGGCTGAAAGCAGACCTATTTGTTGATGGAATTTATCTCGATTATATTAATAGGTAAAATTTATGGAAACATTTATGAGACAAACATTGGACTGTTATTTAATTTTTTTCAGCCTGAGGAACTGCTCTTGTGCGTCACAGTAGAGTATTGTCATGCTGTCGCTTCGAAGGAGAACATAACTACATCAAGATTACTGAACATATGTAGAATATCATCAATGAATACGATACCCCCCTGCAGAAAATCACGAACACCGTCACTGATAACGGCTCTAATTTTGTTAAAGCTTTTAAGGAATTTGCAGTCACTGCTGCAAATGTGTCCACAGATTCAGAAGATGGATTCCAGGTAGGTGAAGAAAATCAGGATGAGCACGAGCAGGAGGATAGTTTCTAATGAGAAGTGCCTTGGATCAGGAAGACCTTTCATCTGATCCATGCAGCTTCAGCCAACCTAAGCTCGTCGCCACAACTGATGCAAAACAGGAACTGAAAATATCTTCTTTTGCAAATATCAATCATGCTGCGATGGGGAAATGCTCAGCATTATGGAACAAAATAGGTCGTCCAAAATCAGCAGAGATTATCAAAACTGTTATCAACTGCTCATTAAAGGTGCCCTGCATTACAAGGTGGAACTCTCTGTTTGATGCATTGTCATTACTCTAAAAACACAAGGATAAATTACATCAACTCATGACGTCCCTTGAACTTGCAGTGTTCATAAGTCACAAAATTGAATTTCTTGGGGTGTATGTCTCAGTTTTGCCTCCTATTGCAGTGGCAATTGATCGCCTACCAGGAGAACAAAACTGTTTTTATGCAGAATTGCTCCCTCCTTGCTCACTGCGGAGAAAAAGCTGAAGAGCCTTCAGTCACGTTCTCTAAAATTTTGCCAACCTCTTCTAAGTGCAGTCACTAAGGGCTTTGGAAAGCGCTACCAATCTCATTTGACCTTGGCAAATGAAGCCAGCGTTACAGATGCCATTATTGCATCAACAAGCCATCCATTCTTAAAACTTCGCTGGTTAGATATCAGTATTTCATGGGTCAGTTCAAGCCACTAAGAATATGGTTAAAAATATTATGATTCAAGTGATTGAGAATTTAGCAGAGGGACCCGAAGCTGAATCATCAAGTGGTGTATCGGACAGTGACGATTATTTTTGATTTACAAAACCCACTCAAACACGATCAACCGCAGATTTAGAATTGTTCAGTTAACTTCAGTTTCAAATAAAATACTTCGAAGTTTCGATAGATATCCAAACATAAAAGAGTTATTTATTAAATACAACATCACCATTCCGTCGTCAGCTCCTGTGGATCGGCTCTTCTCTTTAGGAGGATTGACCTTATCTCCAAAACGGAGTCTTTATCTGACGAAACATTTCAGCAACTGATATTACTTAAATGTAATGCTAATATAAATAGCTAACTGAAATTTCATTCTATGGAACTTTCTAGCTTTTTGTAGTACCTAAGTCCAATTGTTATCAAATCCTACATTAGTAATTATAATATACAATTTCATTTTAATGGATATTTTTATGTTGTGATAACAATGGTCCTTATCAATTGTGTTTATATATCATGTATTTGAAATGTATTTAAAAATGTATATAAATACATTTAATGTATTTAGTATTTAAATACTAAATACATTTTCAAAATGTATTTAGTATCTCGATACATTTTTCTTATGTATTCGGCCCATTCTAACGAAATTTGAAACCCTTATGTTGTTTTACATTCTCTTTCGAATGCTAGAACTGCCAAGGTCCTCCAAAGGTTAGTCCGGGAATTATTAAAAGTTTTCAAGGTCATAAATCAGAATAAGTGAGAGCACGCGACCTTTTGGTCAGCGGACCTTGTTTGAAATCCATTCAGTTCACTTGTCATAATAACACTTGCACTATCATAAGTTTGAGCAACAATTTCCCCCCAAATATTTAGTTCTTCTACTTTATTAAAGACTATTTTGGTTTAACTCTTCTGCCATACGATCAGCGCTTACGTTTATAAGCCCAGGAACTTTTTCGCAAACTTTTCCATCACTCAAGCCGTACAAGAAAGTTGGGAAACACTTTTAATATCAGTCGTCTCGTCTAAAGTGATACCCGCCAATGATACCTCTTCTATTTCACTTTTAATCTTCCTTGATCAAAGAACTTCGGCCACGCAATTAATCAACTCATTTTGGATTATATTTTAACCACAGAACAAACGACTGACTCTTCCAAATGCAATGTTGGTAAGGGATTGTGTGTCTTACATAAATTAAGCAACAAAGCATAATTACCCTTGTTTTCAGAATCTGTTGATTCATCATGGCCTATGAATGCTAATTGCTGCTCGCCTAAAAAAAAACACTTCTATTAATTTATTTTTAAAAATCTTTATATTTCTTTTTCACATTTTCATTATGGATTTCCACATTCCTCTTGTGTTGGTTGTTTAATAAGAAATCAATTCGCGTTTTTCGAGCCTAGTTAAGTCTATTGTAGATGTTATATGAGTAAAAGAAAGTTCGTGTCTTTTGATTGACTTATGCATATTATTTAAATCGGTAAAAACAAATGAATTCCATATATTTATTTCGTTGTTAAACAACAAACACGGCCAGCAAAATAATTTGTACGAGCAAGACAAGCAGTTAATCACTTTGTCTTATATATATATATATATATATATATATATATATATATATATATATATATATATATATATATATATATATGCAAAAAATCCCCAAGCAAAATGAAAGGCGGCTTCCAAGTACTTTCGAACTTGTTTAGTTCATTATCAAGGAATAACGAAAAGTTTTACAAAGATGGTATATATATATATATATATATATATATATATATATATATATATATATATATATATATATATATATATATATATATATATATATATATATATATATATATATATATATATATATATATATATATATATATATATATATATATATGTGTGTGTGTGTGTGTGTGTGTGTGTGTGTGTGTGTGTGAAACAGAAGAGCAATGGCCCGCTCAAGTACAACGAAAGGACCTAAAATAGAGAAATAATATCAGAAGCGGATGTGAAGTATAAAACCAAATAGATAAGGTCTACTTCCGGAAAATTCCAACATGTGCGCAACTATACTAAGTACATACGAGGGGCGGTCAAAAGTTTTGCAATTCGGATATAAGGAAACGAGATATGAGGAAAAGTGGAAAAGTGTTTTATTATTTTTCAATATAACTACCCTCGACTTTAATGCACTTGCGCCACTTGTCCCTGAGGCTTCGAATTCCCGATAACCAGAAATCTCCCGAATGCTGTTCAATCCACTCCTGGACGGCGAGCTGGACATCTTCATCGTCCCCAAACCGGCCTCCACGCAGTGCAGCCTTGAGCTGGCGGAATAAAATGTAGTCGCTAGGGGCCAGATCTGGACTGTAGGGGGGATGGTTGAGCTCCTCGAATCCGCACTTGCGCAGGGCAGCTTGTGCAACTCTGGCCTTGTGGACTTTGACGACGTTGAAGTCGATCATGGGGCGTGAGGTTTCTAGTGACCCAAAGGGCAGAGACCTTGGTCATGGCCAAATTGTCGTGGATGATGTTGATAACACTTCCATGTGATATTCCAAGTTCTCGCTCGATTTCTTCGACCTTCACCCGTCGATTTTCGAGGGTCATCCTCTCTACACGGGCCACATTGTCCTCGTTGGTCACGTCTGATGGGGGTCATCTTCAAGGGACTCACGACCATGGCGGAACTCCCTATTCCAGCGAGCAATGGTTGCATAGGAAGGGGCGGTGTCGGTGTACACTGCAACCATGCGTTCATGGATGTCTTTTGCATTCTTGCCTTCCTTGGTCAAAAATTTGATCACTGCGCGGTGCTCAACCTTCTCCATTGTTGAAAAATTTGTGACTGACGATCTGCGATCAGCTACTGCTTCTTAAATAGACGAGGCAGGAGTGTGCGGCTGCAAGTCCTGACTTGTCATAACTCGTCCTAACACCCCCACAAACAGCCATCCCCCTTCCTCTGTTTTGCCCGACCGATTCGCAAAACTTTTTGACCGCCCTTCGTATATATATATATATATTTACAGGGGGTGGACAAAATAATTGGAACACGTGTTAAATTCAACGACTATTTACACGCAAGTGGATGGAGTAGCTATGAGGTCTCCCTTAGGGCCGACCTTCGTCAACTACTATATGGGTCAACTTGAAGAGAGATTTTTGGACAACAGTGAAAATAAGCCACACATATATTGCCGATACGTAGACGACATCTATATCAACGTCCAAAACGAAGAACATCTGATAAACATCAAACAGCAATTTGAGGAGAACTCCGTGTTGAAATTCACCTATGAATTGAGCACGAGCAATAAACTCCCTTTCTTGGACGGTGAGGTTCAAAATATCAATGGTAACTTCATCACTAAAGTCCATAGGAAAAGTACGGACATGGGGAGATGCCTCAATGCAGATAGCGAATTCCCTGAAAGATATAAAATAAGTGTAATCGGCTTGGACCTTGGACCTTGGACATGAAAAGTGGTGAGATTTAGGGAGAGTTAGAGAGAAAGATAGTAAGAGAGGAAAGTGATGAAATAGAGTGAACTTAAAGAATACAGGATGTTTGGGAGACAGAATAAATAGGTCCCTGGTGAAAGGGTAGCTCAGTTTGGTTTTGTTTTTGGATGAATTTTGTTTGTTTTTTGTTTTTATTTAATAAACTATAAAAATTATAGTTTATCCAATTAAATTAATGTGGTTAATTTAATTCTTAATTATTTAAATCTTAATGATTTTTTTGGCATTCAAGCCTTTATTTGAGGCGGGGGTTTTATTCCCACTGTGGGTTTTTGAGAAAGTTTATTTTTATTTTTATTTGAATTTTGCAAAGTTATAATTTATTTCTACTAAAGAAAACCTTCGCATTACACTTAGTCGTTTTCTGTGTTTTGTCGATTTTGTCATGTGTATTTTGGAGTCACGTCACCGTCAGACTGTATTTTACTGCATTTGAATGGTCTTATTTGTCGGTCGACCTCGATGTCTAAGTGTGTACGAGAGAACTCCGGGGTCAAGCGAGCGCTAATAGCTTGCTAGATCCTCTTAGCTCTCTCGTAGAGCACCACGTTGATCGGAGATAATCCAACCGAGTCGTGGAGCTCCCTCTGTCGTTTTTCTTCTCTTCTTCGGGTGTTTGTAATGAGAAGCACCTCTTTATTCTGGATGATTTGTAGTTTCGCAATGTGGGTCCTGGCGCACGCGTTCAGCGGCACCGGGGGGTACAGGAGTCTCGAGCGAATGCACGCATTGAATATCTTGAGTTTATTTGATGGATTTAGGTCACATAACATGTAAAATTCCCTCAAATTTCTCTTGCTATTCGCGACTGTTCGCTCGATATGACTCTTGTAGACCCCCTGTGGTGATTTTGAGCCCCAGGACCGTCCCTTCTAGGCAGTAGGGAATCTCTCCCCTTCTACCCGTATATCATTGAAGGTCTTGCGAAACATGAAAATTATTTTTAATTTGGGGGCATTGGTTGATATTTTCCATTTCCTCGCGAAAGAGTTGATGTTAGATATCTCCCTAGCCGTATTTCTCGCCATAAATTCCCTGTGAACCTAAGCGGCGGTACAAATTTGCGATATTTCGTCAGCGAACTGTACGTACATCGTACCCTCGGAGAGAGGTTGTGGTAGGTCGCGTGTATAAATGGTGTATACAAGGCGAATGAGACATTCCCCTTGTGGGACACCTGCTTCGAGCTCGAATTCGGGGCCTTTGTATTCTCTGATATGAATGTATGCTCTTCTCTCCATTATGTAGTCACATAGAATCCTCTCAAGAATGGGGTTGAGGCCGCCTACTTGAAGGATCTTAAATTGCAGTCCTCTCTTCAAAACCTTGTGAAAAGCTTTCTTGACATCGCGGAGCACTAGGTCGGCATGCCTTTTATCTGCCTTGATCTTGGCAAGCTTTTCGGTAACAACGGCTAGTGCCGTGTCAGTCCCTCTTTTCCTTCTGAAGCCGTGTTGCTGCTCGTTATGCAAGTTGGCTTCATCGAGAAAAGAGTTAGGCAATATCTTCTCGAAGACTTTACCAGCAAATTCTAGGAGAGATATCGGTCGAAAGCTGGCAGGGTAGTTGTCATTTTCTTCTGGGGTAATTTTGAAGATTGAAAATCAAGAAATCCTAAACATTTCCTCAAATCTCTTCAGTCTCGTTAATTTCTTTGCCGTCGTGAATGAGTGTTATTTTATTTTGTGGGGGTTTTCCTTTAAGACGTTTAACCGTCTGCTAAAATATTTGTGAGTTTCTTTCTATGTCGAGTTTTTCTATTAGTCCGTCCCATAGTAGTGTTTATTGGTCCGTAATTAGTGTCTGGAGTTCGTCTATAATTTGTCTTAGTCTTCTGTGGGCATTGTGGTTGGGGCCTATCAGCGCTACTACATTGGACAGGTCCCTATATTCTTGGGCCAGGGCTCTCATGGGTGGGGTTCAGGACGGAGCTGGAAGGGTTTATAATTAATACGGGGAATGCTATTTTTATCCGCTTTTATTAGAAATTCAGTGATTTTATCCAGCTCCTCATCTATTTCTTCCAAATTAGCATCAAATAAAGGGTCAGGGATATAATTTAGAAGGTAATTTTTATAGCTTTCCTAGTTCGCCTGCTTATAGCTTTTGCGTTCTGGGATTGCAATTTGAATGGGATTTTCTCCTACTGTGATTTTGATAGCCTGGTGGTCGCTCGGAATGATGGGCCCCTGTTCAATATAGTGGTGTAAGGAAACCTGATGCTAGATAGGACTATATCAGGTTTCGTTGCTGATCTTTCCGTTATGTACATCGGGAATTCTGGTCCGATCCTTGTCATGTATTGTCTGTCAAGTAGTACCTCGATGTTTCTGCCTGCATTGTTGTAGGAGGTTTACTCTGCCACTGCACACCTTGCATTAAGATCTCCCGCAAAAATTACATTTTTCTTGTGGTTAAAAATCTGCAAGAGGTTGTGCATGGGCAAATAGCCGCGTCTTGGGGGTTGGTACCCGGTGGCCACGACCAGTCCCCCTAGGTCAGTACCTACTTCAATGGCAAGGTAGGATTCATCTAAGTCCTCCAGTGTCCTGTATTTTAATCCTTTTTTGACGGCTATTGCGCAGCCTTCATACCGTTCCTGGCTATGATTTTTACTAATGACGTCGTATTGAAATATTTTTAAATCTTTTTGCGCGGTCAGTCCGTGTTCAGAAATAAGTATTATGTCAGGGTCACTCTGTCGCATAATATTGCCATAGATGGAACCTTTTCCGTCCCACCCATCGACATTCATGTGTATAATTGTAAGTCTGTCGGTCATTTTGTGTAATGTTGGTTGTCTAGTGTGTGGGATTAAAGTAGACGCTTATTCGCGATCTACTTTAGCCCCATGAGGTGTACTGGGCAGGGTGCACTCCCTGCCGTTTCTTTTTTTTCTGTATTCGGTGCCCGTTATTGTGTGGAAGCAGTCCGTGGTCAACTTGATCATGTTTTGAGCGAGAGTCTCCTCAACCTGCCGCTTCGGAACCTAATCTGAGCATTCCCACTTCTATCTTCCAGTCCTAAGACCTTCCGATACTTCGCGGAAATCGATTTTGGTTGGGAATGGAACCGATTCGGGGGCATATAATTTGAGGTTTAAGCCTCTCGCATGATACTTCAGCTGGTGTTCCCTCCCCCGTAATGAAGAGGTTGACCTTGGGCCACGAGTTTTTGAGGTTTTTCACGACCTTTGAGACCTGATCTCCTTGGTCACACTGCTTCCTTGTTTGGTGCGTGATTCTGCGTGTTCGTTGTATCGGTGGTGTCTTTCTTGGGTGAAAGTGGCGCTTATTTTGCTGTTTGTGTTACCTTTGGTTTGTTTAGACGGGGGTCGCGTTTGATGGCTGTGTTTTGAGGTGTGGGCACTTTTTGGCACGTTTCTTGGCACTGAGGGGCTACGCTTATTCGCATAACCTCCTCTGAAGGAGGGTTGTCCGGGAACCACATCTTCTGCAGCCCGTTCTTTACGAGCATGCGATTGACCTTTGTGGCAAAGGTACCTGGGCGTGTGATGTTTGCAATGTGTGCATAGTAGATGCAGCACAGTATTTTTGTTGAGTGTTCGTTTTCGATGTGTAGGAATGTCTTTTGACTGTTCGTCTCGGCAATGGCCGCTTTGGCTACTTTCGCATAAGTCGAATTGGCCTTCTTCTCTTCTGTGTCGCGCTTTAATTGGGTTCGTTTTTGGATTTCTTGTTTTTTGACCGGACATGCCATAGACATAGTCCGGTGGGGGCCTTCGCAATTTAAACATTTGGGGGAGGTACTCTTACGGTCACGCTAAAAATGGTCGCGACCGGCACATATAGAGCATAGCGTAAGTTCTTTATCAGGACAGTTGGAAGTGGTGTGTTTGCCGTACTTATAGCACCGAAAGCACATTTGCAAGTCGACAAATTCCTCACGTTCCATCTGCTCTGAGTAGACTCTTACGTTGAAGAGAAGCAAACCATTTTCCTTGGCTTTTTGATCCATAGGTGTATCCTCGAAAACAATCTGAAACACTTGCGTGTAATGTTTGAATTTGATAACCGCAGCTACCTTTGCCCATTGGTGGTTCCGTTCAATTTCGTTTTTTATATCCTCTGCCGAGTGGCTCCCGACCCAGGAGTCGAGGCGCCTGCAGATTAAGCTGCGGTGTGTTTTGATTTGTGGCGATGTGGTCGGTTTCAGATTGATAGTCTTCAGGCATTCAACGGCTTTGCTTGAGGTCAAGGCTACACAGTCGGTCTCCCTCGCGCAAATGGCCGAATATCCATTATGAATGTCTATAAGTCTAACCAGTGCAATGTGTAGTGATCCGTATACCTTTTCGAAAACCTTTTCTCTTTCCGGTTTTGGGCCCCCCGAGACGACCCGGAGAGAGATGCGGAGAGTCTCCCTCATTTCTCCTGCATCTCATCGTAACATAGGGGATGCGTATGTATAAATATATATGTGTACACTGAGAAACGGTTTAGAAAAAGAGGGGGTGGGGAGAGAAATAGGGCCAAGGTCCAAGTAATTTAATAAAACTTTACCTTAATTTCTCCTTCCTTCAGGCTTGCGGGTGGGCCAGATGAGGCTTCGGTCCTTGTATCTACGAAGGAGTGAAGATTTCGCCCTTCAACTTCCTAGATCAAATGCCAGTGGTCCACTTTTCAAAACGTATCGTGCTTTTTCACTTTACCCAGTTTTTCTTCTCACTACTCGAAGCGAGTCTCACAATTTCACTTTGGCAAAAAGTTCAGTGTGCAAAAATCCTGAATAAAAAAATTTGGCACAGCGGTACAGCAGACTAGCTAAGGCAACCAAAGCAGTCATAAGTGTAATCGGCTCATACATCCACCGAACATATAAAACGAAGAAAAGCCGGCTATCAATAGTCAAGCGTCAAGCTGGAATCGAACATTAAAGTTGTTTTAAAATTCCACTCACCGGATTGGCTCGTTTCCTCTAACGTTATGATCAATCAGGCGGAATAAATACCACCTAAAAATCGTTTTCTTTCATTCACTCTGAATCCGGACTGCTCTGGTTGCCTTAGTCAGTTGACTCCCGCTTTGACAGATTACCTGGAATTTATAAAGTGAATTTTTAGCGTTGAATCCGACTCCACATTACATTTGTAAAGGAGGAAAGAATCTATCAAGACGCTCCAAAGATGATCGAATAAGATCGAAAGCTCAGCAATTTAGTTTGTTTTTTACCAAACCCATTCATTTAAAAGAGAGATGAATACAGAAGAAGTGATCTACCATCTACAAGATGGAATAAAAAAGACAGGTAGAAGAATAGAAAGTTGCCAAAGTAAATTATCTAAGGCGAAATACACCATGGTCTTCATAAAAATTTGCATATATATATGAAAGAGCAGAGGAGCATGATATATATATATATATATATATATATATATATATATATATATATATATATATATCTTGCTCCTCTCCTCTTTCCTTCATTTTTCATTCTTGGCAACAAATGATTATCTGCATAAGGTAATGTGTATTTTTTTGCATCATTTACTTATTTATTTTTTTTGTCTGTTTTATAATTTATCACATTTTAAATTTAGTCTTGCTCTTTGGCTTGATTTAATGAGCCCTAAGTATGTTTGTAGTGTTTTATTATTCACATTTGTTTTTAATGTACGTTCCGAAATTAAGTAATTTCTTTGATTTTAAATATTGACTTACTGAAGATGCTGCGATGTGTGAAACGAAACGTCTGACAGTTAGATAAATATCCTTTTCCATCTACTCGTGCGTCTTTATTTTCCTTCATATATATATATATATATATATATATATATATGGTGTTTCATCAAAAAGGCGAATTTAAAAGGTGAATAATTAAAACAAATTTTTAAACATGGTTATATTTTAATTTTTAATGAGTTAAATCTCCCATTTAGGTGTGGAACACAATGTCGGCCATATTTCCGCCCGCACTGACTCCGCATACATTTATTCGCTCCTCGAAATTTCCGATAACTTTCTCATAGATGCGTGGCTCGATGCCTCCAATCACATGCCTGGTTTCAGCCTTGAGCTCAGGAATTGTGCGTGGTTTGTTGGTGTATACCTGTGACCTCACATAACCCTATAAGAAGAAATCACAAGGAGCAAGAGCGCAGGACCATTGTCGCCATTCCTGGTCACCATGCAAGGATATCACTCGTTGCGGAAATTTTTCGTGGAGTAATGCAAGCGTTTGGCGCGAAGTGTGGCAGATCGCTCCATCCTGCTGAAACCAGATTTTGTCAATCTCCGTATCTTCCAAGTTCTGCCATAACTGAGTGGATATCATGTCTTGGTAATGATATCTATTAATGGTACCTGCAGTCCCTCATCATCTTCAAAGAAGAAAGGTCTAACCACTCCACCTGCCCCTCAAACACACCACACAGTCGCTTTCGGTGGATGCATTTCACGCTCTTGCATTATTCGAGGATTTTTATTTCTCCAAATCCGGTAGTTCTGTTTATTTACAAATTCACACAAGTGGAAGTGGGCCTCGTCACTGAAGATGATTTTCTTTGCAAAATTTCGTCGCCTGCAAGTCTCTCTACAACTCAGTCAGCAAATTGCCTCCTCTTCCCATGGTCAGGGGGCTGAAGATGCTGACTAAGTTCAATTTTGTACGCATGCAGATGGAGATGATATCTTTCTGCAGAATTCGCTGTAGTGAAGCGGTCTGGATGTCCAACTGCTGCGAACGTCGGCGAATCAATTTTTCCGGACTCAGAGTAACACTGTCTCGCACAACCGTAATTTGTTGCTCTGTCTGACAAGAACGATTCCGCCCAGGCGATTTGGCCGTTGCAACTAAACCAGTTGTTTTAAACTTCGTCATTACTCTGCAAACCGTAGACTCGTCAGGTGCTTCCTTACTCCCCAAAGACTTCGCCGTTTGGACAGCCGTCTAAAAACCTACGTCAAGCTTAGTAAAGCAGTTTCAAGAAAAGCACGGATAATTATTAGCCATCACAATTTCACCGAAGAGCTGGTACATTAAGAAGAAAGAAAACGACGTTACTGGCAACGGAAGAATCATTCATCGCCTTTCATCTTAACTTTCATAACTTCTTATTTTCATCTATCATCTCACACACCGTTTCG
Source organism: Ceratothoa steindachneri (assembly GCA_963969495.1). Classification (NCBI taxonomy): domain Eukaryota; kingdom Metazoa; phylum Arthropoda; class Malacostraca; order Isopoda; family Cymothoidae; genus Ceratothoa; species Ceratothoa steindachneri. The sequence continues at coordinate 21,545,264 of OZ018319.1, forward strand.
CCTCCCACACCAAATATCTTCCCTTTAGGGGGTTACTGGAAAAGAAAGATATAAATACTTTTAGGCCAGTTAAAATTTAACAATATGACTGCCTAAACTTCCCCCCTCCCCGCCCCTGCGCCAAGTGCCCTCGTTGATGAAAGCTGTCACCACGACCTCGTCCCAACTATGCAAGGCAGTAGCTTCTGTTTAATTGGGGGTACAGGTGGAGAGAGGTTTGAGGACTAGCCCACTGCCAGAAACCCGTACCAGAGGAATCCCGGACAATGGGCCGGGCTGCAACCTCTGCAGGGAAGTATAACAACTCCGCCTGTGGGGGTCCCCCAAGACCACTGAGGAACACGCAACCGACTCAGTGTATGGTAGGATGCAGCCGCGGTTTTTATTCCCTCGAGGAGGCGGCACCTCCGGCTAGCGATGGTTGATTCAGCGCTAGCCAACAAAAAGTCCGTCACTATTCACCCCTCAAGAGGAGCCCTCCCGGGTCCATCCACTCATCATCATCATCCTCACCCCCCAACGGGTCGGGGGGACCCTCACAGATAACTAATCTAACACTATGGAGTACAGAAGGCTCCCTTTAAGAACAGAGCCTGGCAGACCCAAACCCGAGAGAGGGACCCTCATCAGAGCCCTCTACACTTAGATAAAGATAGCGGTCATCAAGATCATAGATGTCCCAAACGGATACATAGTCCTGTGCCACAAACAGGAAGACGTGGAAAAGCTAGTGACGACGGAAGGAAGAAGCATTTTAAGTAAAATCGGACTACAACCAAAATTAGCTCCACAGCTTCAGGCTAATCGCTTATTCATCTGCAGAAAATTAGACCTTTATTAGGGCTCACATACAAAGGAGGAGCTAAAGGAAGAACTCGAGAGGGAAAATCAATGCCTAAAAATAACAGAGATAATCAAATTTGGGCAGCACACTCACGTTTTTAAGGTGACCTGCACAGCATCCGAAATGGCCAATAGGGCGATGCAAAACGGTCTCTTGGTCTTTGGAATGAGAATTCCACCCGAAAACATAGACACGGAAAAATTCACAAACGTGCAAATATGCTTCCAATGCTACGCGCTGGAAGAACACGTCACCAGAGACTGCCCAAACAAAGACAAAAAAATCTGCTCGGAATGTGGGAGCGAAGGACACAATTTCCGTGAATGCAGGGAGACCACAAAAAGTGCATAAAATGCCAAGGTCCACATAGGACAATGGCAGTAAACTGCCCAAAACGGAGGGAAATAATAAAAAGAAAGGAAAGAGAGCAGACCCAGGCAAGAGAAAAGATTAACAATCAAACATATGCACAAGTGGCCAAGGCAACGGTAAATGAAATAAAACAGACATAATAACAAAAAATAAACATAAACGTAAATGAAGGAACAGGGCTAGACATATTGGTATGTATCATGTTAGCGCATGTGCATAATATTGCCCAACCGGGGACCTTTGCGGACACACTCAACCTTATCCTCGAAAAGAATGGAGTAAGTAAAATGTGGTTTCCGCCCAACCCTCCATCAGCTCTCATATACGGAGTCACGGCAGGAAAGACTCTCCAAGTAAAAGATATGCTCGAAATGGGAGCCACAATGGAAGAGAAAAAGGCGACTGAGGAGCCAGAAGAGACCACAGAAGAAGAAGTTGAAATAGAACAATCGGACAAAGAATCTAAAAACAAAAAGAAGAAAAAGAAACCGAAGAAAACAAAACAAAGACAAGACACGGAAGATACAACCGACTCAGAATCCTCAATAAAGAGGGAAAATGAAGAAGGCTGCAGGTATGAAGCCAAAGACTTCAAACTCAGAATCTTTGCACATTAAGCCTACCCCTTACCAAAGGGGGCCAGACCCGCCGACATCAGAAAAGGGCTGGAAAAAGCCACCTGCAAGTGGACATACGTAACCGACCATGACGAGAACGCAATCGAAAGACCTACATGGTAAGATCGCATTAGATTCTTCCCCAATGATATTAGACCTCTAAAAAAAGAAACGTTCGACAAACTTACAAATGGAAAATACCAAAGCCCAAAGGAGAAGACAAAAAGGAAAAATTTAGATAATGGACAATACAAATAGAAAACTAAAAATATTATACCTGAACTCGGACGGATGGAAGACTAAGGCCATAAAATATGGAAACATATTTAGACAAATAGACGCAGATATCATTTGTATCTCGGATCATGGGGTAAAAAACGACGTGCCCATAAAAATAACAAATTACAATGTATTAAAAAAGAACCCAACAGGAGAGAGGTTCGATGGCGCGGCTATCGCTTCAAAAAAGAACCTATACTACACTCAGGGACGAGAGGTCGACGAAGCCTACATGGCCGTGACACTAGAGATGGAATACTCTTTCCTCACAGTTGCTGCGGCCTACCAGCCCCCCCGCCGCCCCTATGTCCCGATCCATTCAGTCATGGAAATATTCAACAATAGCAATCCTACCATACTACTAGGAGACCTGAACGCCCGCTTAAGGGAATCAGGCTACCGAGGAATGAACAATGCAGGAAAAAAATTGGAACTATTGTTGGACAGGGGAATAATCCAAAGGGTAGGCCCAGACTTGCCGACGTTCATCAGGGGAAGATCCGCCACCAGACCGGATATAATTTTAACAACCCCAAACTTTCCGTACAACATCTATATGGAGCCAATCCATTTCCCTGCAGCGATCACATAGGAATCCTGGTGACGATCAACCACAACCCCATAATGATTCCCATAACACCAAGGAAAAATACCCCCAAATACTAGAAAGATACCAACAACCAGATCTTAACGGTAAAAAACTAGAGGAACTGAATAAAATAATGGATAACCTGATTGAGACAATGATAGAGGCCGACAAACAAGCAGTGCCACTGACAAAATATAAGACCTTACCACACCCCAAATGGGTAACAGAAATGCAAAGAAAAGCAAAGAGCATCAAAATAAAGTAGCAAGAGATAAGAAACTACGGGACCTCTTTACAGAGAGCAAAAGAGCTTAATCAACTAAAAAAGAAATGATATTCTTAATAGAAGAACAGCAAGGAGAAATGTCGCAGGAACTAATAGAGAAAACAACCACAACTGAAGATCCCAAAGAAGCTTGGAGGCTTATAAAAGCGATAAAAGGCAGACCACCAAGAAAGCCGATTAAAATAATAGAACAAAACGGAGAATACGTCAAGACCAACACAGATATAGAAGAGAAATTCAGAGCCCATTGGAGTAAAATTTATACAATTGAAGATGAGGATAATATAAACTTTGATAGAACAACATAAAGAAAAGTCAACCAGTCCATAGCAGAAAACATTTACAGATTAACCCCGGCGTTAAAAGTAGAAAATAACAGATACGAACAAATAGGCCTAGGAGCCACGATTATAACCGAGGAAATCAAAAGCATTATAAAAACCTTTAAGCAAAAAATGCCAGGAACAACGGGACTAACGAAGTACAATTACGAGAAGGTCCCAGAAAACATTTTGAATAGCAAAAAAGAACTATTAAATGCCTACCTAAACATAGGCGCCTTCCCTGAGAAATTCAAATTAGCAAGGATGGTGTTCCTACCATAGCCGGGCAAACCGAAAAACCTGGTCTCGGGTTATAGGACAATCTCCTTGTTGAATTTCTTGGGGAAGGTCTTTGAAAAAATAATAAACGAAAGATTGGACACCTTCCTAGAAGAAAACGAAAAACACAACAGACAACAACAGTTTGGTTTCAGGGAGGGGAGAGACTCCACAATGGCCCTAACCATAATCACGGAGAAAATTGCCCAATCCACGGCCAAAAAAGGATACTTCGACAAATTATGGGTCGAAAGACTAAAATACAAACTCCTCCAACTTAACCTCGGCGAGAAAATGGAGAAGATTATAGCCGACTATGTTTCAAACAGAAAGGCACAAATATTCATTGAAGGATATGAAGGCCCCACTTTCGCCCTACAAACAGGAACCCACAAGGGAAGTGCCTAAGCCCCACCTTGTATTCCATATTTACCAATGACTTACCTGCCCCAATCTCACCTAACAGTTCAAATATTCAATACGCAGACGACATAACCCAAATAATCCCGACAAACCATACAAATCCAAGACGGCAGGCTCGTATAACAGCACGAGAAATAAAAAACATAAATGTTACGAAGAACGATGGAAAATGAAAACAAACGTCAACAAATTTAAAATAATCCCTCTCCAAAGATTCAAAAAGTCACAGATAACCATAGAAGGCGCGGAATACAAATACTCAAATGAGGGGAAAGTACTGGGCCTTCAGTTGGAAAGTCGTGGATACTGCAACCACGTAAAATCCAGGATCGCCTCAGCGAAATCGGGCTTAAGACTCCTCTACACCCTAGGGAATCTAAGCCCCCAAAAGAAAAGAACTCTGTATAAAGCATTCGTCGAGTCAGTTCTGGTGTACCCACCAATCCCTCTACATGTCACTTCGATATCTAACAAGAAAAAAATACAGAGAATTCAAAATAAAGCAGCATACCTAATCACCAACACTAGAAGTAGAGAAAGAAAGAAAATAAGAGATATATTAGAATCAGCCGAAATTCAACCCATAAATAAGACACTAGAAGAACGAGCTAATATGATATGGACGAAGATCGAAGAAAAGCTCGTAGAAATAAACAACGAAATTAGAATACCAGAAGCAAACGGAATAAAGAAAGCTTTCCCGAGCAGTAGGTTCCACCTACAGCAAGAAGAGCAACCTATATTAACGTGAATAATAAGAAGCTTAACCCAAGCAAAAACAAGCAAAACAAAGGCATGAATGCAAGAAAAAAAGTAAGAGAAAATTATAGAAGCCCAAAGAACAATTAGAAAAGACGCTACCCGCAAGGGTACCCAAATGCAAAAATACTCAAGCGCAGAAACAAAGTATATAAGAAACAAAGACTTAGAACAAACCAAAATAAATTAATGAGAAGAAACAACAAGAAAGATATTAACATAAAAGAATATTTCTTAATAAAGAAGAATAGCCAGTATCCTGGCAACTATTAATACTCCTAAACAACCACACTCATAACCCTCCTAAAAAAAAAAACCGTCTCATGCTATCTCCTCTATTCCCTTGTTTCTCTCATTCTACTCCCCAAGTAGGCAGTGGCCAGATGAGCTCTTAAAAAAAAAAATCCTACTCCCCAAAATGGTAGGAAGTGTTCGAACTGTTTGCGTCGCACTTTCTCCGTTATGGTAAAATGTCTTCACGATGAGAACGCGCTGCTCAGTTGGAAACTAACTACTTCATGACGCACCGCACAGAAATATTGTAAAGAACAAACATAGAACTATTAATCGGAGTGAAGAGAGAGAGCAAACATGATAAAAGTATGACTTCAAACTTCAAAACACAGAAGTGTTGCCCATTTCAATTTCGACTCGACACCCTTTATGGAACACCATATATATATATATATATATATATATATATATATATATATATATATATATATATATATATATATATATATATATATATATAAATATAAGCTGCTATTGGAGCTATTGGTGAACCCATTCCTACTCCATCTATCTATTGGTAAACCTTGTTATTAAATAAATAATAATTCTAAAATAGTCTTGAAATTTTGACGAGAGAAATTGTGAAAGATGCCTGTTTTGTTAAAAATTAGATTTAAAATAATATCCATTGTTTCATTAATAGGAACATTTGTCAATAGTGAGAATACATCGTAACTGAATAGGACTTTTGAGGGCGCAAAATTGTGTGACAATAATTCATTAACTAACCAAGAGAGCAATTTAGCAACATATTTAGAAAGGTTAAAAGTTGCAAGAGAAGAGGAAGCCAAAATTGGTCGGAGAGGAACATCAGCTTTGTGTAGTTTGGGGAGGCCGTATAATAAGCCTAACCCAGAACCACTAGAATGTAGAGCATCATAAGTTTGCTGGTCTATAACTTTAGTGGATTTTAGGTTTAACAGAACTCTGTTAAATTTATCTTCTAGTTTTAGAGATATTTTTGTAGGTGTTTCTGAGAGCAGTTTAAATTTTGTAGTGTCTGCAAGTATGGATGCCATTTTGTGTACATAGTCAGTTCGATTTAATAGAACAACTCCATTTCCTTTATCGGGTTTGGTAATGACAATATCTGGATTATTAGATAGGGAACTTAGCGTTTTAATATCACTGTTTCTGAACATGAGAGAAAATCTTTTCAATTTCTTCAGTGTGTTTCAAAATTCGTGTGCCACTTCTGAGAAGTCAGATTTGAATCTACTGAAGTCATAGTTTATGGGTAATTTGCGAATGTCGTGTAAGAAATTTTCAAAGTATAAATAGTAGGAAGGATATTTGATTTTTAAGTTAGGCAATTTAAATTGGAAACCCAAAGACAATAGAAATTCTTCTCGTGGAGACAGGCGATAGCTAGATAGATTTTTTACATTATTACCATTGGAGAAAAGATCAGGCTTTCCAAGGCTTAATTTGTGGAGTTTTTTGTTATGAATTCTAGATACTTGTTGAGAATACCTTGAAATATCAGGGTAATTTAGGATAAGAAAGCATATCAAATCCAAAAATGAAAAATGAGTGCGTAAATTAAATTTAGAGCGTTCAAAATCAACCAATAGAAAGGGACATTAGAAGAACCCAGAATCAAAGAGAGCATATATATATATATATATATATATATATATATATATATATATATATATATATATATATATATATATATATATACCAAGTAATGGCTTCGCCACTACCCCCTACGGGGGAGCTTGCGCTTCGCTTTGCTACTAAGATTAAACTTTAAAATCTAAAAAAAGCAGCCATGGTTAAATGTTTATAAATTTTCTGAACTTCGCCAATTATAATAATTTTAAAAATGAACTCTAAACTAAATTTCTCCCCTTTCAAAATATCACTTTGCTAAAATATAGTTATAGAAGATATATAAAAATAATTTTGTTGAACTTCACCATTTGTAATTCTTTGGGTTTTGTTTCTGAACTCCACCATTTTGTTTTTTGATATTATAAAATAATTATTATAATTAACATAAGTCATAACCAAACTAAGATGAAATTATTATTCAAATACTCAAAAAAATCCCCTTCTTAAATTATAGAATTAGTGATGATGATGATGATATCTCTTAAGAGAGCAGAGGGGTTGCGTGTTGCCAGGCGTATACGTCAAGGCTAAATTTAGGAAGCTCCTTATTATATATTAGCTTCTTGGTACCGACGTTTCGGGTAGGAACCCATTCTCAAGGATGTGAGATTAGAAATATATACAAACATAAGAATTGTTTTAGAGAAGTTATCAGATATTTATAAATTAATTATATCGGAAATGCGAAGCAGCAGAGGTGGTAATATCCAAATTAGAAGAATGCAGGGCTTTTGACTATTAGGGAATGGGAAATATGTTTTGGTTTTTAAAAATATAACTGAAATTAATTAGTTTTGGGTGTCTTCATTGTAAAAGGGGGGGGGGGTAATTGAAATATATGAAAAATGGTGGTTGTTTTTTGGGGTCTAGATTTGACGTGTGTAATTGGTGGGTTATTTATAGTTGTAGTAAAAGTGGAAATGAGTTTGTGTCGGAGTTTAAAGTGGGGTTTTTAAATATAATATAAAGAGATTCCAGTGTATGTACTCGTAGTTGGTTTTCGGTGTTTGCTGTATCTTTAATGGAAAAATTATTAAGTTGGGTTTATGGTGTGGATGTCTGTTTTCGTAGTGTAGAAGCCGTCATCAATTGTGCGTGTTATTAGTAGGTCTAAGAAAGGAATGAGTTATTCTCTTCCTTTTCTTGAGTTAATTTAATATTTGGATGTAACTAGTTTATGTAGTCTAGGAATTTATCAGAGGAACCTTTAGAATGGAAAAGGGCAATGGTTTCGTCTACGTATCTCCTGTAGAAGATAGGACGGAATTGTAAGGGGCATTTGTCAAGTGCTTCTTCTTCTAAGTTACACATGAAGAGATTTGCGAGAGGGGCGGCAATAGGACTTCCCATTGCGAGGCCATCTATTTGGTAAAGATCATGATTTATTATGCCAGACGTTTAGAAACAAACTTTGTTCCAGCTTCAGTGTCTACAGACAATAAATATAATGTTATAACCTCTATATCAGACAACATTCAACAACCTATCAGATGGAAAAAGAGCTCGAAGTAAACTAGACAAATATAGATATGTGGAAATAGAACATTGTTTGACAGACTAATTGAAAATGGAAAATAGTAAACCAGTAAAAATACTCAAATGAGTACATACATGAAATGAAATAATAATATTAACCTTGACTACAATTTATGTGAATGAAAAAGATCTAAATTACAAGCAACATCACAATTACAAACCTTGACTCTCAAAGTTGTAGGTGACAACTAACTATATGGAAAAAAATGATGACGGAGTGGGTTGTATTCAGTGAGATATCAGAGAATTGGTTGGTTGGAATATATTTACTAGGTTATTAATTTAATTGATGAAGCGTAGTCATTTAATTCGTCGTTAATTTTTTTTATATAAAGGGATTTAAGAATTTTTAAATTTATTGAGCTTGGTGCAGTATGGATTACAGAAAAATTATCTCTATTACTTGAATGGCCACTATTGGTAATGTGTGCACGAAAATGGGACTCTTCAGGTTTGAAAATAGGTCGATCAGTTCTACATGAAATGCCAAAGTGCTTAGAGATCCTTAATTGTAGCTGTAGCTGTTGCATGTCTCGCACGCATTTAAGTAAACAACCAAGGACCTCAAGTTTTGGGATGGGATCCTTGTAATTGAAGAAGGATTATAAACTGGAGGGATGGTCATTAATAATAATAAAATTGAAGTTTGAACTCAGAGGGACAGTCATCAATCCAGGACTTTTCGTGGAATCATAAAAGAAATTGGCAAATGAAGGTCCTAAGGGAAAGCCCATCGCCATACCATCATGTTGAAGATGGAGTTCACCATTAAAGAAAAAGGCTGTTTCTTTGACAGCTATCTTCAATTACATCGAAAATAACTTGTTGGGTTTGGATACAAATTAAAAATATCTTCTGTGGTCTGGATAAATATAAAAAATAACTTATTTGTTTGGAAAAAAAGTCGAAAATGTATTCTCTCTTCCGGAAAAGATTGAAAATGTCTTCTGTGGTATAGAAAAATATCGACAATATCTTCTTTGGTCTGGAAAAATATAGAAAATGTCTTCGGGAGTCTGTAAAGAGCTCCAAAATGTATTGTATGATGTAGAAAAATATCTAAAATGTCTTTTTGGCTTAGGAAAATATCGTAAATGTTTTCGGTTGTTTAGAAAAGTATAGAAAATGTTTTTTTGCTTTGGAAAAAGATAGAAAATGTCCTCAATATTTGGTAAAAGGTAAAAAATGTCTTATTTGGTATAAGAACTTTAAAAATTCTTCAGTAGTCTGGTAAAGACCAAAACTGTCTTTTGTGGTTTGTAAACGATACAAAATGTTTTGGGATAAAGACCGAAAATATTTTCTCTCGATTGTAAAAGATTGATATATCTTCTGTGTTCTGTAAACATCTAAAAAAATGTCTTCTTTTGTTGAAAAAAGTCGAAAATATCTTCTCTGTTCTGGAAAAAAAATCGAAAATGTCTTCTGTCGCATAGAAAAATATCCAAAATGTCTTCTGTACTTTAGTAAAAGATCGAAAATGACTTCTTTGATTTAGTAAAAGATTTAAAATTTCTTCTGTGGTCTAGAAAAGATCGAAAAATGTCTTCAATGGTATATAAAATAGTTTGAGTGGTAGTATATCAAAGAATCGAAAATGTATTCTATGGTGTAGAAAAATATCTAAAATCTCCTTTTTTGTTTGGAAAAGTATCATAAATGTTTTCTCATGTTTGGAAAAAGATCGAAAATATATTATATTTAGTAAAGGATTAAATATTTCTTCTGTGGTGTGAAAAAGAACGAAAATATCTTCTGAGGTTTGAAAAGAGATCGAAAAAGTTTTCTTTTGTTTCGAAAAAGATTGAAAATGTCTTTTGTAATTTAGTAAGAGATTAAAAAATTATTCCTTGTTCTGAAAAGATCGAAAGTGTCTTCTGTGGGTTAAAAAAGAACGAAAATGTTTTCTTTGAGTTTATAAAAAAAAGATCGAAAATATCTACATTTTGGGGATAAAACCAAAAAATTCTTTTCTCGATTACAAAAAGATCGATATTGTGTTCTATGTTCTGTTAAAAGATGGAAAATTTCTTATTTAGGTTGAAAAAATTGAAAATGTCTGTGGTGTATAAAAAGATAAAAAATGTCTTGTGTGATTAAATTTTTTTTAAAATGTCTTCTCTGGTCTAGAAAAAGATTGAAAATGCCTTTTGGGGGGGTTGAAAAAAGATATAAAATATCTTCTTTGCTTGAAAAAAATAAAATGTCTTCTGTAGTGTATAAAAATATGTCTGTATGATCAATAAAAAAATCATAAATGTCTTCTTTGGTCTAGGAAAATATTGAAAATGTCTTTTGGGGGGGGGGGTTTGGATAAAGATCGAACATACCTTCTTTGATTTGGAAAAAAGGTCGAAATTGTCTTCTTTGGTATATAAAAAGATTGAAAATGTCTTCCATGGTCTTGCTTAAGATCATAAATGTCTTACTTGGTTTAGAAAATTATGGAAAATGCCTTCCTTAGTCTGGAAAAAAATCAAAGAAAGTCTTCTTTGATATTTAAAAGATCAAAATTTCAAATATAGCCTGGAAAATGATGAAAAATATCTTCTTTGGTTTGGAAAAATATCAAAATGTTTTCTTTGGTTTCTAAAAAGATAAATTTTTTTTTCTACTTTTGTATAGTGATCGAAAATTTCTTCTGTTCTTTAAAAAAAATTGACTTGTTTGATTTTTTAGAGATTAACAATTACTTCTTTGGTCTAGGAAGAGATCGAAAATGTCTTCTGTAATATAGAAAAATATCGAAAATATTTTCCTTGTTTTGGACGAAAATGTCTTCTGTGATCTATTCAAAAGAGCGAAAATATCTTCTGTGGGCTAGATAAAAAATATCATTGCTTTGGAAAAAAAGAGGAAAACTGTCTTCGTCAATATGCTAAAAGATCAAAAATGACTTCTTTGTTCTGTAAAAAATTCGAAAATATCTTCTTTGGTTTGAAGAAAGATCGAAAATATCTTCGTGGTTTGGAAAATATAGAACAAAATTTATTTTGCTGGTAAAAAATCGGTAATGTCCTATGTGATCTATAAAAAGATCGAAATTGCTTTAAGTATCAGGAAAAAGATTGTAAATGTTTTCTGTGTTCTGGAGAAAGATCGAAATGTCTAGTTTCGTTTGGAAAGAAATCGAAAATATCTTTTTGGTTTGAACACAAATCTAAAGGGTCTTCTGTGCTCTGGAAATGTCAAAAATGGCTTCCTTCGTTTGAAAAAAAATGACAATATCATTTTTGATTTAGATAAAGATCGAAAATATCTTGAGTTGGTATCACTACCGCGTGAAGGCATTCGTGCCATTGCTTTGGCCATACGGCTCGCTCCTGTAGACGTGTAAATTCGAGTTTATCCGAAGTTTATTTAAGTTGCTCCAAGACCCTACACGATTAGTCAATTGCGGAGAGCCGCACTCCGCTTCTTCAAGCAATGTGGTACGTATCTCCTTAAGGAGGACATCCTGGCCTTTTATGCCCAGTATCCTCTCACATTTTGCCAGGCTAAAGCCTTGGTCCCGGTGCACCAGGCGCTTTCTGGGACGTCCTATTCTTCAATTTTATAATACTTCACCTTCTGCTCCTGGCTCATCCAAGCCTTTATTTTTGGAAAAAGATAAAAATCTATTCTTTAATTTACAAAAAGATTGAAAATATCTTCTTTAATATTTTCAAATATTTTAAATATCTTTAATTAGGAAAAATATTGATAATTTTTCCTGTCCTATGATAAAAGAACGGTAATTAATTAAGTGGTTTGGAAAAAGATTGAAAATGTTCCCTTTGGTTTGGAAAAAGATCGAAAACAACTTTTTTGATTTGTAAAGAGATCGAAAATGTCTTCTTTAGTTTGGAAAAAATAAAAAATATCTTCTCTGTTTTGGAAAAAATATCGAAAATGTTTTCTGTCGTCTGGAAAAAAAATAAAGAATGTCTTCTGTGGTTTGAAAAACAAAACAAATATGTCTTCTTTGGTTTCGAAAAAGATTGAAAATGTTTTAGGCGTATTAGCAAAAGATTTAAAATGTCTTTTCTGATCTGAAAAAAAACGAAAACGTCTTCATTCCTCCAGAAAAAGGTATAAAATATTTTCTTCATTTGGAGAAAAATGGAAAATATCTTCTTTGATTTGGTAAAAGATTAAAAAAATTATGTGTTCTTCTAAAAGATCGAATTTATTATTTTAAATAGAAGAGTTGAGAGCCGGATTTGAAAGGCCTTCTTGATGGATTCGTGCGTCAGTCTTCCGGTGAGAAGTGGATCCATATAGCAGTAGGGAAGTATCTACACATTCAAGATCAACTCCCCTGCAATATAAAGTATTCATCTGGCTTCCTAATTCATTCTTAATATCCTATTGAGAGCGTCATAATTACTTGGCTTTCCTCATGACAAACCCCTCGCTCTCCTTTCTCCAGAAGCGAGTTAGGCTATTCCCGGCGGAGCGACTCTCTTTATACAGGCGCACTTAGAATATTTGTTGGTTCTCTACGAGGTGTTTTTTTTTATTCTTAATAATTCCATAAGGTTGGGGCCTAGCTCAAATGTCATTAAGTAGGCTTCCTTTGTATTAGCTGTTGTCTAGCTATTGTTACTGCTACCAGGACTACTTAGACCTTTTCTACCATACTTAATTGGGCTATTACTCTTAAACTTCTTATGTTGCTGGAAGTTATTGACTAAGAGTTCTTTGGGGGGTTTCTTCACCCCTTTCAAAATTTGAAACTGAACTTCGCAACTAGACTGGGTTTTCCTGACTTGAACCTGCTACATTACCGTTTTCGGCTTGTCGAAGGACCACTGACGATGGAACTCAAAGCAAAATAATTTTAGAGCATTGATCCCTCGGAAGCCGAAGGTAAATATTGTAGTTTTCACATTGACCAAATTTTCTTTGGGAGCCTGTATAGAGTGAGTCGCTCTCTCGGGAATATCCAAACTCACTTATGTTAAAAGGAGAGTGGGGGAGAGGGCCCTGAGGAATTCCCCCTGAGTAGGACGGTCTCTTTCGGCCAAAGCCAAAGGTGTACTTTTTACTGCAAGGAGATCGATCTTAAATTTGTAGACACTTCCCTATTGCCATATGAACCCACTTATCACCGGTAGCTTCAGGTATAGAGATCATACAAAAATTAATAAATAAACAAAAATTAATAAAGTTGTCTGCCCCACAAAACACTCACGAAGGGCTTCAAAGCCGGCTCTCAACTCTCCAATTTAATATCTTATGTGGTTTGGGAAAAGATCGAAAATGTCTTCTTTGATTTATAAAAAGTTCGAAAATCTATTCTTGGATTTGGAAAAAGAAATAAAAAATGTCCATGTGGTTTGGATAAAGATCGAAAAAGTCTTCTTTTGTTTATGAAAAGATCGAAAAAGTCTTCTTTTGTTTATGAAAAGATCGAAAATGTCTTATGTGACAGGAAAAGATCGAAAATATTTTCTTTGATTTGGTATATTATTAAAAATTTGTTCCGTGCTCTAGAAAAAGATTGAATATGTCTTCTGTGGTCTATAAGAAGATTGAAAATGTCTTTTGTGGTCTAAGAAAAAATCTAAAATGTCTTTTTGGGTTTGGAAAAAGTAGAAAAGTTTCTCTTCTTGGGTTTGAAAAAAGATCGAAAATGTCCATTTGGTCTGGAAAAAGATCGACAAAATCTTCTTTGGTTTAGAAAAAGATTGAAAATGTCTTCTTTGATTTGGTAAAAAAATTTGTACAAAATTCTGTGGCCTACAAAAATATCTAAAATGTCTTTTTGTCAGTAAAAAAAATATATAAAATATCTTCCGTGGCTTGAAAAAAGCGAAAAACTCTTCTTTGGTTTCAAAAATAGATGGAAATTATCTTCATTGGTTTGGAAAAGATCGCAAATGTCTTCTATAACATGGATAAAAGATCGAAAATGTTTTATTTGATTTGTTAAATATTAAAAATTTCTTATGTAGTTTAGGAAAAGATCGAAAATATCTTCTTTTGTTTGGAAAAAGACCGAAAATGTAATCTATGATTTGGAATAAGATCGAAAATATCTTCTTTGGTTTGGAAAAAGATCGATATTGTATTCCGTGGTCTATAAAAAGACCAAAAATATCTTCTTGGTCTAAAAAAGATTGTCTTTGATATGAATGATCCTAAAAAATAATATAGTGTGGTCTCGAAAGTATTAAAATATCTTCTTTTGTTTGGAAAAAGATCGAAACTGTTTTCTTTAGGTTGGTAAAAAGATAAAACATGTCTTCTCTGTTTGGAAAAAGATTGAAAATATCTTTTTGCCTGATAAAAGACCGAAAATATCTTCGGTGGTTGGGAAAAAGATCGATATTGTATTCCGTGGTCTATAAAAAGACCAAAAATATCTTCTTGGTCTAAAAAAGATTGTCTTTGATATGAATGATCCTAAAAAAAAATATAGTGTGGTCTCGAAAGTATTAAAATATCTTCTTTTGTTTGGAAAAAGATCGAAACTGTTTTCTTTAGGTTGGTAAAAAGATAAAACATGTCTTCTCTGTTTGGAAAAAGATTGAAAATATCTTTTTGCCTGATAAAAGACCGAAAATATCTTCGGTGGTTGGGAAAAAGATCGAAAATACTTTCTGTGGCTGAAATAAAGATAAACAAGAGGAAAAATCCCTCAAATGACCTACGGCGTTTTGTGATAGGATGATAAATGGTTCTTGCATCGATGGTTTCCCATGGTTCAAATCACTTACAAGTGCATTTAAATGGCTAAATGAGGCTTCTGCCACTAGATGGCATCACCCAGCGCCAAATCAGATGAAAGATTTGAAGTCTCCAGGGTGAATAACCATAGGTCCCATGGTCATATGGGTCATTTCATGGCTCTAAATGGGTACAATTGAACTTTACTCCTTTTGAAAAATAAATGAGGCTTCTGTCACTAGATGGCGCCACCCAACGCCAAATCCGATGGCAGATTTGAAATCTCAAGGGTGAGTGACCATACGTCCCATGGTCATATGGGTCATTTCATGGCAGGTAAAAATATGCCACCCGAATGAAGATGATAAGATGTTCATGTTGCCCGAATGAAAAGGAACCATGCTTTATGTGGTCTCCACAAAACTGGAAAATCACTTATGTGCTCAAATCTGACTAAAAAATGTATATTACGGCCCTAATGAAGATCGATATTATCTTGAATAGCCAGAATAAAGTGTAAAAAGTTCTTATGTTGTTATGTTGACTCCCAAAAGGTTACACTTGACCTGGAAGCTAAAAGTGAGGAGAACGGGTATTGTTTAGAAGAGAAGGAAAAATCGAAATCATCTTTATTGTCCGAGTAGATTTGGAGCGACATATACATATGTTGAATATGTAGGCACATTTCTTCAGTTTTTTAGTTTTCGAATTTAAACGCAATAACAGCGAGGCCGTCTTACTCTTAAAGTTAGCAAGACGAGATCTGCAAAGAAAGTAGTGAAGGGAGGCAAAAGTGGCACCGCATGTTCTAGGGGCATTAAGGCCAGTAAGGTACATTTCTTAAAATGCAAATTTTAATATATCCATAATTCGCACACTTATGAAGTCTGTCAAAATTGAATTATCACTTGTTTTTCCAGAGATATATTTATTGTCACCCCATTTTAGTAATATCCGGACGAATACTTAAAAACACCTTTACTTTCCAACTCCCATGTCTCTCTTCTTCAATGTGTGGGGCTGGTTATGCGCTCCACAGAAGGCATCATGTTGGCCAAAGGCAACATCATCAATCGAAAGAGAGGCGAATGTGACCCGTTTCTCAAATGAGAACCTTCTGGCAAATGCGTCGCACCCTTCCGAGACGCCAATGATTAGTGCCCTTCGGACACTTAATGAATCGCCGGTGAGTGTGACGTCGCACTCTACCATGAACTTCGAGAAAGGAGTGGTTTATGCGTTGGAACTTGTGGACTACTCCATAGAAAACATCACTTTAGAGCTCACCGACCACGGGGCGGTCAAGGTCGAGCGTCTGATGAGAAAACAGGGAGGAGCATCTGCACCCACCCCTACCCTCTTGGTCACGTTCGACCGTGACAGGCTCTCTGTGTCGGTGCGTGCGGGTTGGTATCGCTACCGCGTGAAGACATTCGTGGCATTGCTTTGACCATACGAATCGCTCCTGTAGACGTGTAAATTCGTTTGAGTAAGTTGCTCCCAGGCCCTACACGATTAGTCAATTGCGGAGAGCCGCACCCTGCTTCTTCGAAGCAACGCGGTGCGTATCTCCTGAAGAAAGGAATCTTGGCTGTTTAGGCTGTGGATGGTCTCTCCTTTTGCGAGGCTAAAGACTTGGTCCCAACGCACCGAGCGCTTTCTAGGACGTCCTATACCTCAATATAAAATATTTCACCTTCTGCTCCTGGCTCACCCAAGCCAGGAGCATGGTCTTTATCGGTCCCATTCAGAATCCTTCTGCAGATTTACCCCCCCCATCCCCTCCCCACCGGTGCTCCCTTATTAGAATTTGCGGCATAAAGCGTTCACAATCAGCTCGGCTAAAACTAAGGCTCTCCCCCCTACCCCAGGGTGACTGTTTCCGTAAGGCGAAACGGCTGCACGCTTCCACCAAATCGATAGACTGAAGGAGGCAGCACCACTAAAGGTCGTCGTGAGGCCGTCTTCGAGGATTGGTATAGATGCCTCCAGAAAGGAAGACAGCATCAAAGAAGTTCCGGCTCCTATGCCCCCACCAAAGGCTGGATTGGGTGGCTAAGAGACAGTGGATCCTCTAAAGGAGGGCCCTTTACCTCCGAAGCAGCACTCCCCGCCAAAGATTTCTAGGGGTGGGGGGGGGGAGAATGAAAAGACTCGCCTAGCAATCTCAACCTCCCCCGATAAGCCCTCGAGGGTGACACCACCTTCGGCGCCTTGTTCAATCAACAGCGCTCGGAGTTCCACCTGGAGAAAGCGTATGGCCATTCCCGTGAGCTTCTTCTCTTCGAAAAAGTCTTCCACATTCCCGCCGAGCAAAGCCTGAAAGGTATATTTCTTCAATGAAACTGCCGCGGACTCCGGGCCAACTGAAAGGAGCTGCGGAGGATCGTCTCCCCCCGTTCCCGCTTAGCTATTTTTTTTGCAGGAGACCATGCTGGACGCGTGCCCCCTGCCCATCCCACAAGTATAGAGGTTTTGCGAGCCCACCACCACAAGATGGAGGACGGGCAGGAGGATGCGACATTTACACTCGGCATGATGTTTCCGTTCTTCTCTTGCTTTAAATACCTACTTTCAGGCAGTGGCAATGCAGCTGCAACTAGATATGAGATATACTGTTATTTATGCGTACATTACACCGTCAGCCGACTTCACTTCGACGCGGGGAACTTCCGCCGTGGCATGGTAATATTGCTAAGGGCCTTTTTACAGTTCGGAGATTTGAACGGTAGACACCCTCTCTGGGGAGACTACTCGATCAATCTCAGGTTCAGGTCCTTACCGACCTGATTGACGAGCTGGAAATAGGTGTTCTAAATTAGGAGTTTACGCATCACTGCCCGAGAACCGCTTCATTTTCCTGCCTTGATCTATCCCACTGCCCTCCGAATGCACAGCTTGATTTTGGCTGGCATTGATCACTTTCCCATTTAAATATGATTTTTGAACCGCTGGCTGCTGAAAGACTACCCTGGTGGTGCATGATGCGGGTGTGGTGGTTCGTATTTCAGAAAATTACTGATTATTCTCTTTCATTTGATGAGATTAGGTTGGTGCATGAGGCAGTTAAGTTTTTCTCCAGCAACATCATCGCTGTGGGCCTAACCACATTTCCAAGAACGTTTGGTTGTTTTGCACACCGAACGCTTCTTTGGTGGTCAGCCGAGTGTAAGACAGCCTTCAAACAGAAGCGTTATGCCTACATGTGCTATAAGCATTGCCCGAACGATTTCACTGTCGGCGAATTTCGTCTAGCTAGGGCTAGGTTCTGATATGTTTCGAAGCACCCCTGCCATTCTACCTGTGGGATCACGTGTCTTCACTTAACGAAAAGATACCTCTTGTATAAGTGTGAAAGCGAGTCAAAAGGATTTTTGGCGAGTGCTTTCACCCACCTCCCCTTTCTCCAGGAGAATGGGACCGCAATCTTCGACCCGGCATTTGTGGTGGAATCCTATGTGACCGTTTCCTCCGCATTCTCTAGCCGGGATGATGCTCAACCAGCATTCAACGCACGTCATTTTGTTGCTGAAGGCCGCCAACTGGACTTTACCTTCAAAGAGAGGTTCACATTGAGTGAGTTGCGTTCCGCTCTCGTTCAGACGATGTTACATATGCCTTGCTTCAACACCTAGGTTAGCGAAGCATGAAATTTCTGTAAATTTGTTCAGCAATATCTGGACAGAGGGTATCCTCCCAGACTCTTGTTGAATATTTACTCTTTTCGCTTTTCGCAAATCGGGTACAGATTACCCTACCTCGCTTGGTTTCCGCGTAATTTTTCTAACCACCTGCGAGAGCATGTTGATAGAGAAATTAGTAAATGTTGTATTAGCCTTTTCCCTGGACAACGGGCGACACCTGTCTTCTGCCAAATGCAGCTTCATCAAGTTCCACTCCACAACGGATATTCTGCTTCAACTAGAAAATGCTCTTGCAAGGCCCTCCTCCTTCGTAGACAGCACTGCGCCATGATGTTTTTCGATTTGGAGGTCTATAATACCCATGGCGATGCGGTATCATAGAGACTGCATACGGGTGGAGGGAACCCTTTCTAACCCAATGGAGAGAAGACCAACGTGTATAGAAACGCACCTCTCACTATACCGAAACGCACAGGTTTCGATTTTCCTTGGCCGAGACTATGGTGGGGCACTTTTGTCACCATCCATGGCTATCCCCAACCTGGACTTCTACTTAAACGAGTTTCACTTGAAATTGGTGGATTCGTACCGTTTCCTTGGTCTTGTATTTGATTAATGCCTCATCTGGAGGTTCATATTCGGTTGGGCTACTGCCTTATTTTTCTACCGATCCTTTGTTCCTTCGAAGCTTGACTGCGGATGCGAGTTGCCAGTCTTCATGGATGGCTTCAAGTACCAGGAAGGGGTCGTCTTCCACGCCGTATCTCCTCTGTTTGAAATCACCAGGTTTCTACTAGGGGCTGCGTATGTCTTCACGGCCAAGCTGGTTGAAATATACTGTCGTACCCCGTTCGAAGACCGGATTGTGATCTCTAGGGCCTCACAAAGCACCTTGTATGCTCTCGGGGCATTGAAATCTCCATACACCCTTGTTCGGTATATCTGTAACGCCACGGTTGCCATGAGCAGTATGGGTGTCGAGATTATATTTTGCTGGGAACCTGGACATGTGGAATTGCGGGGAATGAGCATGCTGATGAGAGCACAAAAGAGTCCGTAAGGTGGGCAACCAGACAAGTGATTCGTTCTCTCTCACACAGACTATATGGTAGGAATCAGGGCTGCTTTGCAAAGAAGATGAGAGACGGCCGAAGAGAACTCAAAATTGCGTGCCATTACGGCTCGAATGTTCACGTGGACCTGTTCCCCCTAGCCTTCCTCCCAATGCCGTGACGGCGTCAGGTCACTTCTGTCATCCTCGAATTAGACACACTCACGGGACACATCGCCATTTGATGGAGCGCCCTCCTGCGCCTTACTGCGACGACTCCGTTGTCTCCCAGACTGTTTGGCACATTCTTTTAAAATGTCCCTGGCTCGGTGATCTTCGGGCACTTTACCTATCCCGTAACCAGGGCGAGCGGAGTCGCTACCACTTTGTCCCTTGAAACCGGGATGTATTCGTGCACACAAACTTGTGGAGTATCTAACTTCTGGAAGATGGTGGCCTCATCCATCTTATTTGACTTTCCTTGTTGTGGGGCGCATGTTCCTGCGCCGAGGGGAGGCGGGCCTTTCCCCGACCCTGAAACGTGCTTCTTTCTTCTTGTCTTTGTTTTGTTTTTGTTTGTCTTTGGTTTTGTTGTTGTTGTTGTATTTTTTGCCTTTGGCTTGGTGTTTTGAATGATTTTTATTTTAATGTATTCTAATATTAGGCTTTAAATTAATTATGGCGACTTATGCCCTTGTAAGAGATCGCCAGATGAGCGCTTAAACAAACACAATCTGGTGAGTTGTTGGGTTCCAATCATGTCCAAGGTTGTAAATATCGAACTGGTCTGTCCCTAATGTTAACTACAAATCTATAATATTTTATTAATTAAAAAAAAGAGAACTAATGAGGCATTTTCACTCTGACTAAACAATAAAAGAATGATGTCCAGATATGGGAAAAACACGAGTAAGTAAAAAAAAACCCGGAAATACAAAGTAAAGAGGTCGCATCATAATAAAATTCACGGGACATTTTTGTAAAAAAGATGATCAAAAGTGCAAATTTGATGATGACCTTTATAGGTTTCGAATTTTTAAATGTGGTTAAAAAACTATTGAAGAACAAGAACCATTCAAAAAACGTTGAGAGACATCAAAAAATAAATAAAAGTTTTAACCATATTGCGTTTCTAGGTCTGGCTCAGGCTAGATTGTTGCTGAAGATAATTTCTTATTGCTTAATTCGAATGCGTTCAATGTCAGGAAGTGCAGGGAATTTTATACATTCAAAAAGTATCTAAAGAAAATGTGACTCGTAAAAGATTTTCTCTTCCGTTTATTTGCAAGAAAACATAAAATATCTGATTCAGATTCACAGCTTGTAGTAATATTTGTGATTCTAATCAGCATTTAATAAAATCTGATTCAGATTCACAGCTTGTAGTAATATTTGTGATTCTAATCAGCATTTAATAAAATCTGATTCAGATTCACAGCTTGTAGTAATATTTGCGATTCTAATCAGCATTTAATAAAATCTGATTCAGATTAACGGCTTGTAGTAATATTTGTGATTCTAATCAGCATTTAATAAAATCTGATTCAGATTCACGGCTTGTAGTAATATTTGTGATTCTAATCAGCATTTAAAAAAATCTGATTCTGGATTCTCAGTTTTAAAACAAATTGTCTGATTCTGATCCACACAAACCCGCTGTACTCTTTCCACTAATTCTTCCTCATCCTATTTTTTTTACAAATTCTATTCCTATACTTTATTCATCCTATAACATCAACGTACGTTAATTCATTTTCATTTTAAAGTGCATAGGATAAAGACACGTGTAATAGCTCCCCCAGGGTGGATAAGAGCTGCGATTCGAAGTGGCGTGTACTGAAGAAGGTATCTGGATGTAGTAGTAGTGGTTCGCCAACTTGCCTTTATCCAGGTGGATCATCGACCGGATAATGAAATAGACATAAAGGTCAGTATGACAATCGCTGGTAAGCCCGAGGGCACCAGGAGTTGGTCCTATTTGGGGGGAGGTTCTAGAAAGTATATTGTGTTTTGACACCAAACAGTGTTCAGGTGGAACCTTTATCGCCCCTGGGGGAGAGGGACATCTTCCGCATTAGAGGTATGTGGCTGTGTGTGAGAAGTGTAAGATCTACCCACCCCGGGTACCATAGGCGTGCGGTTAATGGAAGCAAGGGAAGCAATGCTTTCCTTATTATATATGAGTAATAAAATAAAAAAATTAAAATGATTTAAATTAGGTAATTATAAAAAAATAATGAACTGTTCAAAAATATCCCTTCTAAAAGCATACTGTGTATGTGCTTATTCTCTTTAGAAAACTGTTTATAACTCCTATTTTTAAAGAGGGTTAACTTATGATGTGCTTATGTAGATTTAAACTCTTTTCATACTAACAAGTATATTTAACTAAAAGTTTGCATTGTCAGATGTAAAAGTAAGATAATAAATGGAAAAATGGAAGCAATTTGCGTATTGCCGTCGCCCAGAGAGTAAGCGGGTTCCTAACCCTCCGGATTCCTGCATTAGGCCTGTTTTTTTCCTATGAAATTCTGTTATTTATTGGAGTGTCTCATTATTATTAAATTTTTATTTTATTAACATTAAATAAAAGCCTTATCTTGCATTGCTATTAAAATAATTTCTCTTTATTGTGAAATTATAGTTTAATGACAGCTTTATATGAGAAAGAATTAGAATGGAACAACATAGAATAATCTTTATTTACTTAATCTAATTCTGGCGACATTTGGAAACAATCCGGCAGCTTGATGGCAACTTTTACAAAAATAGTTTAGACTACTTTATTGGTGCATTGATTAATTAGCTATTGTGTGAATTGTTTTTGTTAGATAAATTGTTCTATTTAAATTGCAACCCTTCAACTCGATAATGGAAATGAACAATGAAGCCATTGTGAAAGAAAAACATTGCATATCCATATTTGAGGGATTATTAGGTAATAATTTTCTTCGAAAAGTCATGCATGCAGATAGAAGGAATAATTAAAGAAGGTAGGCCTACTCCAGACATTGATTTAACAGGGAAAACAAAGCGTTGCGTTAGTAAATTTAACAAAGCGTAATAAGAAAAGAAAGTGATTAACTGCTTGTCTTGCTCGTACAAATTATTTTGCTGGCCGTGTTTGTTGTTTAACAACGAAATAAATATATGGAATTCATTTGTTTTTACCGATTTAAATAATATGCATAAGTCAATCAAAAGACACGAACTTTCTTTTACTCATATAACATCTACAATAGACTTAACTAGGCTCGAAAAAACGCGAATTGATTTCTTATTTAACAACCAACACGAGAGGAATGTGGAAATCCATAATGAAAATGTGAAAAAGAAATATAAAGATTTTTAAAAATAAATTAATAGACGTGTTTTTTTTTTTAGGCGAGCAGCAATTAGCATTCAGAGGCCATGATGAATCAACAGATTCTGAAAACAAGGGTAATTATGCTTTGTTGCTTAATTTATGTAAGACACACAATCCCTTACCAACATTGCATTTGGAAGAGTCAGTCGTTTGTTCTGGTGGTTAAAATATAATCCAAAATGAGTTGATTAATTGCGTGGCCGAAGTTCTTTGATCAAGGAAGATTAAAAGTGAAATAAGTGAGGTATCATTGGCGGGTATCACTTTAGACGAGACGACTGATATTAAAAGTGTTTCCCAACTTTCTTGTACTGCTTGAGTGATGGAAAAGTTTGCGAAAAAGTTCCTGGGCTTATAAACGTAAGCGCTGATCGTATGGCAGAAGAGTTAAACCAAAATAGGCTTTAATAAAGTAGAAGAACTAAATATTTTGGGGAAAAATTGTTGCTCAAACTTATGATAGGGCAAGTGTTATTATGACAAGTGAACTGAATGGACTTCAAACAAGGTCTGCTGACCAAAAGGCCGCGTGCTCTCACTTTATTCTGATTTATGACCTTGAAAACTTTTAATAATTCCCGGACTAACCTTTGTAGGACCTTGGCAGTTCTAGCATTCGAAAGAGAATGTAAAACAACATAAGGGTTCCAAATTTCGTTAGAATGGGCAGAGTAGTTATGATGTTATTGCCAAAACAAAATAATTCTATGGCTACCCTTAAAATGACTTTGGCAATTATATATGATTCGAAAGAGAATGTCAGACAACATAAGGGATTCGAATTTACTTAGAATCGGCCGAATAGTTACAATGTTATTCCCCCCTCCCTCCCCCCCAAAAAAAGCAAAGCGGGGACCGATCGACATAGTGAGATGTAGAGTCGTCCATGACTAGAATCGCACGCGACCCTAAAAGGTCAAAGAAAAATATCCCATTATCTTTTTTCATTAACTCTATGGCTCATTGATTAAATTTAGTGCTGTCACAATCGGTTTCGAAAATCCATGCATGTGATATCTTCTTTTCAAAGCTCAAGTCTTTTTCATTGTCTTTTGAAAAGCCAAGGAAACGTGTGCATATTTTAGATATGGAAATTAAAAAGCGATTTCCAAAAGTTGCACCAACTCGTTGGAACTTTAATCACTCTTTGGTCGAAACTGTTCTCGAGTACCAAGAGCAACTTGCTGATTTATTCCAAGTCATCATTGACAACTGCAGCAAATGGTACACTGAAAGCTACGCCTACACTCACGCGTTGCATCTCATCCTAGAAGATTTTGAATTCAACTTTTTGTTAAATGTATTTGGCGATATTTTCAATTACACAAATGTAGTATTTGATGTTGTACAGACCTAAACATTTGACATATCCTACTGTATTCGTAAAGTAAATGAAATAGTTAAAGTCTTACAAGGTAAAACGAATGCTTTTTCCAAAATTTGGTCCACTGTTGATGGCATTTATCCTTTTATTAAACAAAAAAAAAAACGATCGTTTGGAAGACCCCAAAGAAAAGTACCGAAGGATATTTGACCAAATTATGGAATTGATATTCGTGCAAATTGAAGTGAGATTTCAAAATCTGATTAAGTTGACATTTTTGGAGCTTCTTGATCCAAGAAAACAAGAAAATAACGAAAAACGTCTTTCATGAATCAGCTCTAACAATACTTAAAAATTCTTATGTAGATTTCTTTGACTGACAAAGGTTGAGGAGCAAACTCGTCTGATAAAATGACAGCGAACTGAATGGAAAACTAATGCAAGAATTGCTTCGCATTTGGCGTAACAGTGGGTTAGATGCAACTTTACCGCAACTAACAAAATTGTGTGAGATAACTTTGAAGCAACAATTGCTTCTGTTAGGCGATCCTTTTCGTACACAAGAAGAATTCAAAATTACAAAACGAAAAGGCTCTTTTGAAGAGTATTAAGAATGGACAAGTTCTATGCAAATGTCATCAACCTATTTATTGAAAAAGTGAGGAGGATCGAATTAACATTCAAATAAAATAGGTAAGATTCCAATTTCCACCTTTTAGAAGATCGGTTACATATTTATTCTAAATTTTATTTGTCATTGCTTGTTCAGAAAAGACTAGTTCCTGTAGATACGACCTTTTGGGAATGACTCATAGCAGGAGAACCAACCGCCATAATGTGTAAGGTAGGGTATTTCCCAGAGGTATTGTCTGGTAGGAGACTGTACCATGATTTTTTTTTCTTATTTGTCATTATTTATTGCTTCCCTAATCAAAAAAGGTCACCGCACAGCTTTCGACGATTAGTGGAAAGGCCTCGCAGATATCCCGTGTTTCATTTTCTTTCGTGGCTGTTGAATTTATTTATATATATATATATATATATATATATATATATATATATATATATATATATATATATATATATATATATATATATATATATATATATATATATATATGAAATGAAAAACTCACAAAGTATAACGTGAGGGTAGCAAATGAATGCAATGTCCCGCAGGGAAAAAAATGAAAAGGTGTTTCCAAGTACTTTCGAACTTTATTAAGTTCCTTATCAAAGATAACTACAAGAAATAGCATTATATTAGAGGTATATATACGAAAGAAAAGTATGAAAGACCGCCTCAAAAACAAGAAATCACCAATACGAAAGGGGGAAGGTAAAGATTCACATTAAGAATTACAAGAAGCAGGTAGTAAGGTCAAACTGAGAAGACGGAAAGGGTAACAGATTAAAAGAAATGGAAATAGTCTAACGAGGGAGATTATAAGACACGATGAGCAAAAAGTGGGGAAAATACAATGTACATAACAGAGCAGTGACAATTACAAAATAAAAAATAATAATAAAAAATAAAAATAAACTAGGGGCCACTTAACTAAAGAATGTATATAAAAAACTAAGAACGAAAGACAACTAATTTCTTTAAGTATTAATCTTTTAATTATAGCATCTATTTTATATAAGCCAGGGGAAAGGTTAAAATTATCACATTGGCTTATAAAAGCACATTCGATGATATTCCTTTTTATAGGGTCATTGGAACGATAAATAAATTTTGCCGAGTTCCAGATAATTAGATGGTCCTTATCTGACATATGGAAAAAGAAAGTACTGTTATCTTCCCCTCTTCGGACATTATATTTATGTTGATTTATGCGAACAGAAAGTTGTTTACCTGTTTGTCCGTAATATTTACTTAGACAACCAAAACACTCAACTGAATAAACTCCCCCCCACCTCCCAAACTATTACAATTATTATGTACTAATAAATTCTTAATTGTCGTCTCATATTTAAAAGCAACAGAAATGTTAAACTTATTCAAAAGACAGGGAAGATCACTAAAAGAAAGAGAAAAAGGTAGAACTAAATTGTTATTACTATTAAAAGGGAGAGTAGGGACAGTTTGATAAAATGTCTTTTTAGCAGAAGAAATAGAGTTTTTAAGAAACGGGTAAGGGTAACAAAGTTTATGGCCAATTTCAAAGATATTGGAAAATTCCAAATCCATATATTCTGGCTCTCAACTCGTAATGCCCGTAGAAACATAGAAGAAAAAACAGAACGTTTACTTTAGGGCTGTGAGAAGAGTAAAAATGAATAGAAGAATTTGAATTAGTAGGTTTACGAAAGATAGAGTATTTAAAACCTGTATGAGTTCTATGAATAAGAAGATCAAGAAAGGGAAGGGTTCTATTATTTTCCAACTCGTGGGTAAATTTAATTGAAGGGACAAGACAATTGAGTCTTATAATCCCCCTCGTTAAGCTATCTCCATTACTTTGGATGTGTTACGCTTTCCTTCGGCTGAGTTTGACCTTACTACCTGCTTCTTGTAATTCTTAATGTGTTTCTTTACCTTCCCCCTTCCGTCTTCCTCATTGGTGATTTCTTGTAGTTATCCTTGATAAGGAACTTAATAAAGTTCGAAAGTACTTGGAAACACTTTTTCCTTTTTTTCCTGCGGGTCATTGCATTCATATATATATATATATATATATATATATATATATATATGAAAAAAGCTAACAAAGTGCACGTGAGTCAAAGTTATGCAGATACAGCCTCAAAGGAAAAATGAAAAACGATTCCGAGCGCTATCGTCTTTATTCTTAAAGCGCTCGGAATCGTTTTTCACTTTTCCTTTGTGGGTGTACTTGCATATATATATATATATATATATATATATATATATATATATATATATATATATATATATATATATATATATATATATATATATATATATATATATATAACTGAATCACGAAAATATGGAACACGATGAATATATAAATAAAGCCAACAGCCACGATGGAAAATGAAAGACGGAAGATCTGCGAGGCCTTTCGACTAATCGTCCTTTACAAAGCAGAATTTTTTACAAAGAAGACACACACGTATATGACAGATGGGGACATTAAGATTATATGGGCATTAACAGGTACCTGGAAACCAACCATATTAAAGAATTAAGCCTGTCGAAACAGAAGGTGACCATTGAAAAAGGGGTTTACACACACACACAGACACACACACACACACACATATATATATATATATATATATATATATATATATATATATATATATATATATATGTGTGTGTGTGTGTCTGTGAATGAACGGGTGATAGACAGATTGTGGGTAATATTCCTCAGCTGTCTAGAAGGGTACGTTCACTTGCTGTGCTTGATGCCTAGAAACTCGAGGCACAGGAATGGTGTCATGTGACGAGCCGATCTTCTGGAAGAGCTCCTATGCCTTCTTGAAGACGTTGTGGAAGCTGGTTAGTGCACCTTACCGGGTCTTGTTGAGATACGTCTCTACTTCACCGATTGTAGCGTATACTGATACGAGATTGACCATTGGAGACTTCACTGTTCGGCTCGGCTCTACGGTGTTAGGTAGAAACAACTTCGGGTCGACGATGCTAACCAGAAAGCGCCGCTCTCATCCTCGAGGAAGATGGTAATAACCAACAGAAATTTAATGAACACAATAACTCAATTGTGTTGCTCAACCCATCTAGTAGCAGAGGCTGACCAGCATCTTCCGCTTGGTGGACGCGTGGCCTTTCACGAACTCAGCAAACCTCATCGAACGCAAGTTTGAAGCATAGATGAAGTTGTATACTTCGTTGAGGTTCTGGAGAGCGAGCTTTGCCTCTTTTGTGTCACGAGCCTTTGTCAGGAGAAGGTTCAGCCGGTGAATGAAGCATGAACCATCTTCTCGAGCAGTTATTCTCTCATCACCACGGCAGCACCCCCATGGAACTTGCCCATCATTGTTCCTCAATATACAGTCCCTCCCCCCATTTTTTTATTGTGGGGGGGCTTCATCCCCCCCCACCCTGGATCCGCGCCTGCATAAAGATGATTCAGGCGAGACTTTTTTCATTCATGTTATATAGTGTAAAATATCATAGATATAAACTATATAACACTTTAATTAATTAAGGCGCGGAAATTTCAAATGATGATGATATAACGAAAAATAGATTGTCAGTCATCTTCTTATTGATAGTTTGTTTGTTTTGAACCCCTCAAATAATGCTTGGCTTAGGTGAGGGTTTAGGTAGGTTAGCTTTTCTGTTTTTATTTTAGGCTAGCTTTTTTTTTTTTTTTGTAAGTTTTTAGGTTTTATGTGCTGTTCTTTTTCCGCCAGAACGGAACCAAACAAGAAGTCTATTCTAGCGAAATTCTGCCACGGTCTTTTTCACTTTTGGTAATTCGACAGATTAAAACCAAACGTGTTTAAATAAACAATTACTTCTAACCTACATCGTAGTTAAATTAGCCTCGTCGTTAGTAATATGTACATATTCCTTAGAACCGGTGCAATGAACCCTTTTCCCTCTGAGGCTTATGACGTCATAACCGCGGCAAATAATAGCTTTATCCCTTGGAAAATACTATTTTCAATTGCTAATAACTCAGGAAAATGGTGCTTTGGGGGCCGAATAAATAGCAACAAATAATTCAGATAGGCCGATAGAATAGATGGAAAGTAAATTCTCTTGAAAAACGTTGAAGTTGTTCATCTGTAAAATTACCACCCATTTATGTTATACTTATGAGAAGCTATGTGCTCACTATCTATCTATCTATCTCACTGGAATAAAATGTGTGTGGGGGAGAGGGTTGTTATTCATCTCCTGGAAAATTGTGAGAAGTTCGGATCATAAGACAGTCGCAACTCGCGGAGTCGGCAAGTTGTAAGTTTATATAGAATGCTTTGAGGATAATTTTTTGACTCAATTTGTTAATAAGCCAACAAAGGGTGCCAATATATTAGATCTGGTTCTTTCAAATGATGATCACTTGGTTCAGGAATTAACTGTCGGGGAAGCATTGGAAAATAGTAATCATCACATATTTCGTTTTATCTTGTAAATAGTGAAAGGAAGAAAATCAACAAATTCCACAAAAACTCCAAATTTTTATAAGGGAGGTTACGGTAAATTACGAAACTTGCTAACTCAGATCATGTGAGATATAGAATTGAAGGGAAAAAATACTTATGGGATGTGGGAAGCCATTGTGGTAGAATCAGAAAATAGCTAGGAAAATTTCTGCGAAGAAAAGGGCATACCAGGGATTACAAAGAGAAGGTACTTTTGAGAATTTAAATCATTATAGGTCAATCAGAAATGAGCTAAATAAGATTATTAAGAAAAGCAAAAAGGTGGCAGAAATTAATTTAGCTCAAAATAATAATAAAGATCCAAGGAAATTCTTTAGCTATTATAGAATTAATAACAAATTTAACAGTGATAAAATAGGGCCTATTGGATATGAAGGGGTTTTGAAAGAATCTGATGAGGAAATAGTAGAGGTTCTTAATGATCATTTTTCTTCAGTATTTACACAAGAGAATCGAGATAGATTAATTGATAAATTATCCCCTCCACGTGATCAATGAAAGTTTATCTAAAGCAAAATCTACTTATTACCGTCCCAAGGATAAAAACAAATTTAGTAATACGAAGATAGGGCGGAATATAGGGTCTAGGACTGGGAACAGTGTGGAAGTTGTGAGTGATGATGAATGGTGGGTGAAAATGGATAGGATAGATAAGTTAGGACAGATTAGATGTTTGAAAAGGAAGGACATAGAACCTGTTAGGTTGACTAACAGATTCAATGTCCTGAGAGAGGAAGAGTGTGAAAGGGATTTGCCTGGTGTGATTGTGGATGAAAGCAGGATGGGTGGTAGTGTGACTGAAAGCAGGAGGGAGGGTAAGGTGGCCAAGACAATAGGAGAATGACTGAGGTGCTAGTGATGGGTGACTCTCAGATTAGGTATTTAGATAGGAAGTTGAGTGATAGCAAGTGGAAGGGAATGAGAGTTTGTCTGCCGGGTGCTGGTGTAAGTGATGTTTGTGAGAGGTATGATAGGCTGGTTTCTGGGTGTGAGAAGGATGCAGTTGTGATTACGCATGTGGGAGTGAATGATGTAAAGAAGGTGGGTACATGTGAGTTACGTGAGCAGTATAAAAGGTTAGTTGAAAGGATGAGTAAAAGCAGGGTAAAAGGTGTTGTTTCTGGTGTGCTTTCGAGATTGGATGGGGGGGTAGAATGGTTGTCGCGTGCAATTGGTTTGAATGAATTTGTGAAAGGACTGTGTGAGGAGTTAGGATTGGTGTTTGTAGATGTCTGGGGAGGGTTTTACGGGAATAGGAGGTTGTATGCGATGGATGGGCTCCATCTTAGTCGGGCAGGTGTTGAGGTTCTATGGGGGGAGCTGGATAGTGTGATTAGGTCCTTACGGGTGGGAAACTAGAAGCTGTTAGAGGTAAGGGAATAACAGAAATAGAGGGCAGGTGTAGGAAATGGAAGGGATGCAGAGATAGAGGAATAGCTAGGGGGGAGGACATACTGATGCGTTATAGGGGGACTAATGCACAAGTGAATAAACAGATAACTAGGAATAAAAAAGCACGATGCAATGAAGATGGGAATAATAAAAAAACCTTAAAAATATACTACACAAATGGTCGGAGTATAAGGAATAAGATATAATTGCGATAACAGAGTCATGGCTTGATTTGGCAGGAAATCACTTTAAACCTGAGGTTGAGATTGAGGGCTTTAACATGTTCCATACAGATAGGAATAGGAAGAGAGGAGGAGGGGTTATTATTTATATTAAAGATAATCTCCAGTGTTGTGTAAACAGTACAATTAAATTAGATGATAACACAGAGTCATTAGGGCTAAATGTAAAGGAAGGTAAAAACAAGCTTGTCATAGGATTATTATACAGACCACCAAATCTTAGTAAGGAAGCTTCAAATCTTCTGTGGCAGGAGATAGAACGGGCATGTAGAAGTAAGCATGTGTGTATAATGGGTGATTTTAATTACAGAAATATAGACTGGGAAGCTCTTGTGGGTGATCAGGAGGCTGAGGAATTTTTGAATGTTGTCCAAGATAATTTTCTGAGGCAGATTATTAACGAACCTACTAGAGGTAATAATATACTGGATTTAGTTCTGACAAATAGGGAAGAAGTTATTAAGGATACTGAGATTGGAGGAAATTTGGGTAATAGTGACCATTGTGAAATTAGATTCAAGATGAAATGGAATGGTATTGATAGTAGCATGAACAATGTTAAAATTCCTGACTTTAGAAGAGCAAATTATAATGAGCTAAGGACTTACCTGGAGGCAGTTGTACAGAAACCAGACAATGAAATCAAATCAGGAATAGATTCAATGATATCAGTTAGTGGAGACAATAATCACCAGGAGGAAGAGATTACAATTGAAAAGGAGTATGAAAGAATAATTGAGCAATTAATTACAGGTCAGATGATTAACATTCCATAAAAGGAGATTAGGACTAAAAATAATGACCCAAAATGGATGACAGATAAAATTAAGCATTATATTGGCATTAAAAAGGGCATTTATAGGAAAATAAAAAATGGAGAAGATCACTTAAGGCAGAGATATAATGAACTAGCAAGAGATGTTAAAAAGTTAATTAGAGTAGCAAGGAGAAATTATGAAATTAAAGTGGCAAATAGGGCAAAGGAAGATCCTAAAAGTTTTTATCAATTATACAAAACTAAGGTTAGAGATAAAATAGGCCCACTTATAGATTCCAATGGAGAATTAGTGAGTGATAGGGACTCAATGGCTGGAATGCTAAATGACTTTTTTCTCTCAGTATTTACACAGGAGGATACTCTAAATATACCCGAGGTGTCAATGATTTTTCGGGGTAATCATGAAGAGAAATTAAAGGATATCTTGATCACAAAGGAGATAGTGACAAAGGAAATTGATAAAATCAAAAGTAGTAAAGCACCCGGTCCTGATGAGGTCTTTCCTAGAATTTTGAAAGAATGTAAGGATGTGTTAAGTGAGCCCCTAGCATGCATCTTTAGAAAATCATTGGAGAGTGGCATTGTGCCAGTGGCATGGAAGAAAGCCAATGTGATACCTATATTTAAGAAAGGGGATAAAACAAATATGTCTAATTACAGACCAGTAAGTTTGACATCAGTGGTAGGGAAAATGATGGAATCTATTATAGCAAGGAATATTAGAGATCACTTGGATAAGCATAAGTTGATAAAAGAATCACAGCATGGCTTTAGTAAGGGTAAATCCTGTCTGACTAATTTGCTGTCTTTTTATAGTAAGGTGTATGAAGCAGCAGATAATGATGAAAACTATGATATTTTATACTTGGACTTTAGTAAGGCTTTTGATCGAGTGCCACACTTACGGCTTCTGAGCAAAGTTAAAGCACACGGGATCGATGGCAGTATATTTAGGTGGATTCAGTCATGGCTGGCTTGGTGACAGACAGCAAAGAGTTAGTATAGATGGAGTTAAATCTGAGTGGGTGTGTGTTAGCAGTGGAGTTCCGCAAGGATCTGTTTTGGGTCCCTTGCTATTCTTAATTTCTATTAATGATCTTGACATAGGTATAAGTAGTGACCTGAGTAAATTTGCTGATGATACTAAGCTAGGTAGGGCCATTAGGGCTGATTCTGATGCTGTTGTAATGCAGGAGGAATTGACCATTCTGTCCAATTGGGCCGAGAAATGGCAAATGAAGTTTAACATAGACAAATGTAGGGTACTTAGTATAGGTAGAAATAATCCATTGAATAGTTATAAATTAAATGGGAGAATTTTAGGGAGGACCGATTGTGAGAGGGACTTGGGTATTTTGGTAAGTTCAGACCTTCGTCCTAGAAAGCAATGACTAAATGCTAAGAATAAAGCTAATAGGATATTGGGATTCATTAGGAGGAGTGTAAGCAATAATAGTGCTGAAGTCATTCTAAAACTGTATCTGGCGCTAGTTAGGCCTCATCTAGACTATGCAGTACAATTTTGGTCACCATATTATAGAAGGATATTGATTTGCTTGAGTCTGTGCAGAGAAGGATGACAAAGATGATTGGTGGGCTAAGGAACTTACCTTATGGTGAAAGGCGCAGAAAACTAAATCTACATACATTGGAAAGGAGAAGAGTCAGAGGGGAATTGATTGAAGTCTTCAAATGGGTAAAAGGATATAATAAAGGGGATCTGGGTAAGGTTCTTATACTTAGTGAACATGACAGAACACGTAGCAATGGGTTTAAGCTTGATAAGTATAGGTTTAGGAAGGAGAATGGGAGGAATTGGTTTACAAATCGTGTGGTAGATGAATGAAATAGGCTCACTAGACATGTGATAGAAACCTCCTCTCTGGGTAGTTTTAAGAATAGATTAGATAAATATATGGATGAAGCTGCTAGATGGGACTGACTTTTTTTATGTACATATGTATATATTTTTCTAAGGAGTGGAGAGATTATATTTTGCAGTTGCATGAATGGACATAATCCTCTGGATGCATTTTATGTATATTGTAGATTAGATCTGACGAACTCCTGTAAAGGGTGCCAATGTTGATTACTTTTCTCTGGTAAGAAATCTTTTGTGTTGACTGGAACAGGAGCTGCCAAGTGTAGGCCATGAATGGTCTTTTGCAGTCTCCTTCTTTTCTTATGTTCTTAATAGGAGAAATTGCCAATTTTAATTTGTCCGATGGGTAATTGAAATGCAGCCCCCATTCTCGTAACCTCATCGTAAACAGCTTAGTCAATGATCTTAGACTTACACCCTGTCCCTGATTAATGACCTTTTTTCCCCCGTTTTGTGTTTGTGTTTTTTTCTGATCTGTACGCTATTTATAGACTTTTGTAACAATTGCATTCTCAGTATACGATTGAAAAGGGTATGATCAACTACATACTGAATGAAACTAGTCTCGTAAATTAAACTTTTGGCTCCTATACAGTGGTTTCACGCACGCACGCACACACGCACACACACACACATACATATATATATATATATATATATATATATATATATATATATATATTGTTCAACAGAAATCCCAAGGCGAGGAAAATAGCTGGTTTCATCTTTTTTATTTACCGGCTTTTTTTTTTTTTACAGTATAGTTTAAAGTACAAAAATTTAGGAGCCTCTTTCTTGTTTACGAGAAAACTTCCAGAAGACTTTTGAAGGCCGAACTCGATGCGATTTTCTTGGAAACTTGTCGTACATGCCAAGTGTATCCTAATTTTTTGTACTTTAAACTATACTGTAAAAAAAAAAAAAGCCGGTAAATAAAAAGGATGAAACCAGCTATTTTCCTCGCCTTGGGATTTCTGTTGAACATTAAATTTAAGCTCTCTAGAAGCAATCCTCATCTATATATATATATATATATATATATATATATATATTGTATTTCACTTCACCTCCCCCCTACCTTTTCCTTTGCAGAGAGGGCAAAATTATCTGAGGAATTTAAAAGAACTTGTTATAGTATGGCTTGGAGGACTGAACTGAAAAAAGAGGGTTTTATTTTGTACACTTTTTATTCCTTTTTAAAGAACAATACCGTCTATACCATTAGCTTACTTAGCCAGTAGACTATTTATGCTGCCTTGGAGCATCTTGCAACCATTCGCTTAACTGAGTGCACACTAACTTTAGTTACGTGGCTCACATGAAGCACTTACGAAACTTGGCAACAGAAAACTCCTCAATTATCTTTGACGTGTTAATTTCCATCAGTAACTCGCGCTCAAATCTGACTCTTATTTCCTTTTTTATTCTATTTAATTTTGAAAAGGAGCGTCCACCACTGCACTTGGTAACCATTAGAGTCAAATAAATCTTCAACGCGATCTCGACATTAGGAAGACAAAACCCAAAGGAATAATCAACTATCAGACGATACAATGTCAGTTCGTAAAGGTCTTGTTGAGATCCAGGAACAATTTCAGCTACGTCACTTTTCAAAAGTTCACTAAACTGGATCAATTCCTCTTCGAACTCCTTTTCCAAATCTTCAGGGTAAGCGTGAATCCGTTTTGTTGCACCAGCCTTGACATCATCTGTTAAGAAGTATATGTATCAGTATTTTTTTTCTATAACTAATTGGTGAGAAATTTGGAAAAACAATATGCAAATTATTCATAAGATTGATCAATTATTTTTGAGATTCATCAAAATTTCAGTAAATCTGTGTCGTGGTATAGGAAGGACCGAGTGATGTCAGTTCGTACGTATAGGCTGATTACGTACTTCAAAACTCCTTGATTAAGTTTTATCTCTGCTATATATCTTTTTTATTATTATGATTACTATTATTATCTGATTGTTATTTCTTTAATCGTTGAAAGTTCCTAGTGCCTTGCTTAACGTTTCGAGGATTGATTAAAAATTTGTTTATAAAGAACCAACTAAATTTAACACACTAAATACACAGAAATAAATTCATCAAATTTAAGGGAGGCTTTCTAAATGACATACTTGAATTTATAGTATTGGTTGACCCACAACTCACTTTAATCTTAAATGCAATTGACTTCAACGAAACATATTCCAGGGGTTTAAATACCTTATGCGATTCCTCAAGAATCGGATTTGAGTCTGACCTTGAACTCAATAGTTGACACCTCAAAAATGTTGTTTCTGGGCCGACGCATGGATCAGCGCCCATATGTGCTCGGACGGGAGAAAACTTAAAAGTACAGAGAACTTTCGAGCGTGTGGCAGATGGAGGGACGCACGCATTCTGGAGGAAATGATCTCGCCACGGGACAGGGAAAAAAAAAGTTTTTTCTTCTCTTCTGGATACTCTGGCAATAATTTGCACTAGCGAGCGATGAGTCAATGCGTGAATCCTTTGACTCAGGAGAGAGCTGGAGGCAGTTCACTCGGGAATATTCCTCAAGGGCGAGGACTATCTCTGTTTTGGGGATACACCAGGATAGGGGCTTTTGTCTGACGAGAGTAAGTTGAACTTGCTTCTTAAATCAAGTTAACTTAAAGTTCGGTGTGACCACCAGGAACTGGCTCCGGATGAGCTTCTTCTTAGTCCCTTCTGTTGGTAGCCGGGCCTCTTGCCGGTCTTCGTCGCCTTGATGACTAATGTGATCTACCACGTTTTTCCAAAGTTATTTGATTTTATTCGTCGCCACTCCACGGGGTTAGGGTAGGGATGCGTGGACAGGCTGCATTACGTCTCCTCCTCTAATGGGTTTTTCTCAGCGCGTCATTCAGATAACCCTAGAGGGGAGCTTCTGGCTTTAGGACGACGCTCCTCTAATTTCGCATATGCGGTGAAATTGAATATCAACTCTTAGGGGAAATCTTGCTGTTTTAACCCATGTTAGGGTCTTGGGTCCGACCTGAGCTGATTAGTGCATTATGTGGTCTGGGACAGCCGTTCAGATTCTCCTCGAGACGAGGGGCCCCCTGAAGCGCGGGGCCCGTAGCACGTGCTACATGTGCTACTAGGTTAAACCGGCACTGATAACTGCAGACATTCAAATCATACAGGATGGTCCGAAAGTCTTTTCATCCCCTGTTAATATTGTTCCGAAAGTCTTGTCACGCCAGACACGACACGAGCAACTACAGTTTGGAAGAGAGGCTGATTGCAAGAGTATGGCTACATGATCGTTTGTATGCTGGCAAGAAAGTGAATACACTAAGCCCGTCCATGTGTTTGATATTATTATATTGTTCCTCTATTGCTCTTACTAATTTTTAGTAGGGTCTGACAAGACTTTCGGACCATTCTGTACAACGATATACGGAACAGATCCTTTAAAAACCATATAAACTCCATTTTACTAAGTCTCGTAGGGACCTCGTAGAGATCATGTTGTGCTTTTAACTTACGGTTAGATGAAGTGGTTGGTTAAGCCATAAAGGAAATGAGTAGATGGTTGGTAGATTGTGTCATATAGAGGATCGGAGAGGAATCTATGGTTTTCAAAAATGTCTAATGGCGCTTTACCAAGTCATAGAGACGAAGACGTTTGAGATGGGAGTTTATTATTATTATTGTTATTAAAAACTAAGAAGCTATAACCATGAAGGCATATCTGCCAGAAAGCTTGCGAGGGGCATCGTAAAGAAAGGGGTGAAATTAGGGGAAGGAAAAATGAGTGGAAGATACAGAAGAGTTAAAAAAGGAGAAAAATAGAGGTGTTCAACTCCAGAATCTTACTAACCTAGCAATTAACCTGGCTTGCGTTTGGGCCGGGAGGGCACGCAAATCTGATGCTTACGTCCTTATCACGTAACAGGGAGACCCGTCGGTGGGAGGTGTATTTGGACCGTTTATCACTCACCTTAAGAAGGCAGAACCTGCCTAGGACAGTACGAAGCTCCATGGCTACCTTTCCTCGCAATGAACACAGCGGATAGGTGGTCAACGTCCTCGCATATGGGGTTGGATTAAACCTGGCTGACTGCAAATCCCTTCGACCATTCCTCTTGCGAATTCGATCTCCGTTTCTTAGTGCGATCATCCTCACTGTAATCCCAACCTGTTCCTTCTCCTATCATCCCAACAGGTCAGATTGCGCCAATGCGAATTCCTCAGCGATCCTGTCATCTACCCCTAGTTCTCCCACTTGCCCCATTTCCCTACTCTACATAGCCCTGTCTCAACTCTCCTCCGCCCCTTCCTTCAGCCACCAGTTCGACCACTTCGCCACCATAGCGTATCAAAGAATGGCCATGCAATATACCCTGGAAGATTTAGTACGGACCCGATGCAATTCAGTGGGTCCCAACATAGGACTAAAATGTCTTAAAATGAGTGCAGCTCGATGGTTATCCCTTGCCTAATTATTTATTTATCCTGGGCATCTCTTCCTCTTTCTTTCACATTGATGTGTCTCGACTAACCGATTATATTCGTGTATAGGCCTACTTGAATAGTGTGACCCCTGGGCTATTTTTTTTAATACTTCCTTTTGAGCTATACTGGTAAGTATATTATGGTGGAACATGTTAATGTTGAGTAAAATGTTAAACGCAGTTTTTATGAAATAAGCCTATTGTGTGCCTATTTTTTCAGCTATGCTAGCGGTATCTTCGCTACTAAGATTAAAATTTTAAATCTAAAAAAAAGCAGCCATGGTTAAATTTTTATAAATTTTCTGAACTTCGCCAATTATAATAATTTAAAAGGAACTCTAAACTAAATTTACCCCCTTTAAAAATATCACGTTGCTAAAATATAGTTATGGAAGAAGATATATAAAAATAAATTTTCTGAACTTCGCCATCTGTAATTCTTTAGGTTTTAAAAAATTCACAAAATTTCGATAGTTATATTTATTTCTGAACTTCACTATTTTGTTTTTTGATATTATAAAAGAATTATTAGAAATAACTTTGATAAAAAAACATAAGTCATAACCAAACTAAGATGAAATTATTATTCAAATACTTTAAAAAATCCCCTTCTTAAATTATAGAGTTAGTGATGATGAGGATGATGATGACGATGACAAGGTAGCTTATGGTCACCGAGTTTGCCTGAATTTTAACTTCCCGCTAAATTACTTATGTATAGTGAGACTACCTATTTTTTTTTTGCATAGGATTGTTCACGTGAACTCAACCTGTATATAGCATTGGGTCTGTATCATTTGCGGATCCCTGGCCCTGCTCGTCTCAAATTGACATGGCGGGCAATCCGCGCAATCTCGCAATGGCGAGAGGCACGGATAAAAGTACGCACTCGCTCTGGACCCTTGGATACCTCCTACATCAGGATCCTCTCGTGCCCTCTTCACTTTATTCCTCCACCATTCGTCCATTTCCACTTCTGGCGCACCGATGAAGAAGTAGACTACAGTGTCCTCAGCTGTCGCAGCTTCCCGTTCACATATACAGGATTCCACCTTTGTAGTGAGCTCCACATTTTCTCTCCAAACATGGAAACTTGTCTCATCCTAATTTACCCTACCCCCTCTTAAGCGTCTTGCCAAAATCAACATTTCGCCCTCTTTCGCTCCATCGCATCCCCCCTTCCCCTCCTATTCTTCTCCATTCGGACGCGAGACAAAGGAAACGCTGCACGTGTCGCATCACAATCTCTACTTTAGTTCCTCATGTCCCATTTGTATGTGTAGTATTGGCAACCTTTTCACAGCTAACGCCAAGAGGATTGTGTTCCTTCCCTTCCCCAACAACTGCAAGAAGATCTCTATCTGCAGGTTTCATACATTTTCACTTTCTCTAGCTTCACTACTTTCTTTACAGATCTTTCTTTGCAAATGTTTCGCGGGAGACACTCTCGCTGGTAATTGCGCCTTAAAGTCCAGGACCCACCACCCATTGCCACTACATCTCAGACATCAATTTTGGCTTCTTTTATCCCTAACCCACGGCCCCTTCTTCTAAACAGTTATTTCCCATACATCTCAGATTGGGTCTCTGGCTCTCGAATCCTCTTTGCCATTCTTTCCATGATTCAAAGCTATCCAAAACATCCGCGTTGCCTACCTTTTCCTCTGGAAAACTTAGTCCACCCATTATATCTAACGATCTTCATTTACGATTATTATCCTTCTCTGTTTCCCTCTCCAAAAATAATCCCCTACAACCACCAAAGCTTATCGGCTCACTGGGAGAACCTAGTTCAATTTTGACTTCATCTCAACTGGCTTCCAGGTGATTTTCAAATTTGTGGGATTTATGTCTCCTTTTCCTTTCTCTTCTTTGTTCTTGGTAGACCGATCAACCTTGTTTGTTTATTGATCCCATGTCACCTAACCTTCACTGCGGTTGTTAACCTCTTTCTGACACGATTTCACTTTAGGCTTAATTTATGTCCTTCTTTGTAACCACCCTGATCAGCACTTTTCCAGTGTTAGCCACTTAAACCCCCACCCAGGATATCGACGATTTATCTAATGTAAATAACTCTTCTCCACCGACCCAGATTACGCACCTTTTATAAACCTAGACACGAATCACATCGCCCACAACCACAAACACTCAGACAACATCAGTAACATATCTCAGATCGCAGAGAATACAGACATTAACATTACACACTATAACTTGTCACACAACGCAATGCCAAAGAGCTTGCAGCATGTTACGATCATCAAAATGCCTAAATCAAACAAAAGATACAACACTACAGTTCTCACACTTCCTCATCACTCATCTATACACCCCTCCACAGTCTTATACCGCCTCATTCTAAACAAGATCACTCCAACACATTCCATGGCCACCTACACAACACGGTTTCAGGACAATGAATTCAAGAATCAATCTTCTTACAAACATCACACAAAGAATCTTAGAGGGTATCGACTAAAAACAACTACAGAGAACACTCCTTGTGACACTAGACATCAGCAAAGCTTTCGATTCCACCCCCCGCCACAACCTTGCTATAAAAATATAAATCTCCAACATGCAAAATAACAAAACAGATTGCTAGCCAACTATCTGGCGGGTAGACACGCACATTTAACATTAGATGGTCAAACATCAAGCATAAAGTATGGTTTCCCAAGGGCCTATACTGTCCTGAAACTTTTTAACTTCTGCATGCAGGAAATACCCATACCCTACTCGCCCAAGACGACATAACTCTCACAAGCGCGCACAGAAACAAAAATACAGTTACTCATTTCCTCCAACCCTACCTCGAAACAATACACACCTGATTAACTAAAATCAGATTAATTAAAAAGTCTCATCAAACTTACCCCCATGACTAGTGATACATCTGAATACCCATGCAAGCTTGAGTTATAAATAAACAGCACCCCTATACAATACGTCAATGATACTCAAACAGCATATCACAAACATAAAAAACAGGTGTACCAAGAGCTCAAATCGCTCGCACACAACATTCGGACAAAACAAAGAAACCACAACTATAGTTTATAAACAATTCATACGCTCAGTACCAGACTATGCAAACCCTGTTTGGGTCCCTTACCTCTCTCAAGGATTCGTCATAACTCAAGAAAATACAAAACAAATCCTTAAAAACAATCACATGTTGCACAGTTACTACACCTACAAACCAACAGCATACGGGGCACGACAATGTTTTCCTGGCAGAACTCTCCTCCTTCTTCTGCTCTCATTTACTTTCTGCCGTTCTGTACCAACTCTCCTCACATCCTTCTCCCTGTGTAGCCTATTAGATTTGGTATCTGGAAGAGCTTCTCTACCTGAGTAGAAATTAGAGAAGCTCCGTCACGGGGTTGATTTTAACACGTTGACGGGGACGTGGCAAGTTCCTGTGTTGCCCCCTCGTACCTTCTAGCATTCTTTTTTCTAGGCCTCTGTCTAGGCTTAAGACCCTGACTAGTTACCTCACGCAGGGTCAGAAGAGAGGCTTTGGAACCTCTATAAATAACGTCCTTTAACGACGGCAGGTCGCAAAAGACCAGACCTTGAGCCGACCTATGCGTCAAGGCGCAATTAACGGAAAGACGGTTTTTGCCCCAATAACAGCTTATATGTGTGTAATGGGCTGACCAGCTTCCTATGCCATTCTTAGGTGCTTAAGGTTATACTGCCTGTGGCGAATGAACTTTAGTGCATTATTGGTTACCAGGCCAATGAAAAGTCTCGGGTTGCGTCTCTGGGTGTGACACAACAGATATTCAGATCTTTGATTTCCTGTCCACAATTAATACGACCTATTACGACAATTCGCCCCGTCGCCACGCCTATCTGGCTGTTCAGTTAGGAGCTGCAGCCTTTAGGGGAAGAGTTGCCTCCTAGGCGACTTCTTGTCGGTGTGCCTCGCAGCACATGTCGTTAACACCACCAGGGGCGACCTGGGAAAAGTCCTAGAACCAGAGACGAGATATGCGGGAAAGGCTGGACGCAAGATATAGTCCGACCACTTTTTCATTTTCAATGGTCACAATCCTAGGATTTTTGGGGGTGTTGGTGAGTTTTCGTAAGTTTTCAACATTTCAGGTTACATCCTTTTTCTAAATCCTCACCCAACCTTGGTGTTTGGCCGACACCACTCTGATTGATGGAGGGGCTCCCCTATAATCATTTGCTTGTGGCAAAGGGCTTTCCCCTTTGCCATCTTCCTAGCCGCCTCCAGCTCTATGACAAAGACCCCTCTTCCCTCCCTGTGCCTTTTCAGGGGTCCCTCCAAGACTCTTCTAGTGGAGAGAGCGTATCTTTCTCTGCCTTTTGAAGGGTTTGTGGGTTTCTCCCTTATCCACTTTTTTAGAGTTGCCCCATGACAACTCTCCATTTACAGCCGCTCCCTCTTTGCTTTCTCATTGGACCCCCAAGAACACAGCACAGAGTAAGCTTTGCTTCGTTTTCCGGTCCTCTCGTTTGTGTCAGACGATCTACAATAATCCCTAAGATGAGTAAGAGGCGGCGTAGCCCCCTGAGCCTTGCTGCTACACCTCGTACAATCCGACGTTTAAAACCTTGATGGGAGCCGGTATGCCCCCCTGCCCTTTTGCCCAATGCAAGTTCGCATGCCGGCAAAGGGATGTATGTGTAGGACATAGGCCTTATAAGTCCCGGTTGAGATGCCTGACACCGAAGGGGGAGTTGGAGGCTTCTTTGGAGGTGGTGATGCCCCTAGAGGGGCCCCCACACTGATGACTGGCTCTTCCATGGGGGTGAACCTTGGCTCGGTGCCAGACACCAAACCTGACTCCGCCCTTGTGCAAGGTCTTCTTCAGGTGACACAGGTCTATGAGGATTTAGAAGGAGAGGAGGGAGCCCGTCCCT
Organism: Ceratothoa steindachneri; assembly: GCA_963969495.1. Taxonomy (NCBI): domain Eukaryota; kingdom Metazoa; phylum Arthropoda; class Malacostraca; order Isopoda; family Cymothoidae; genus Ceratothoa; species Ceratothoa steindachneri. The sequence goes on from OZ018319.1 coordinate 21,588,300, forward strand.
TGCATGGTACCCCTTGACGGCCAAGATCATCTCCATTTCAAAGAAGGATCTTGCCGAGGCTAGTTTGTCATGCCTTAGGCGTCCTTCTGGAGATGAAGAGAGGCAAATTCACTTCCCGCCCTCCTCCGCAAAAAAGAATAAAAAAGTAAGGAAAAATTTAAGCAGAATATGGGAGCATCTCCCTCTACACTGTCTCCAGAGACGGACGGGTCTGCTACCCTTTCGGCAAGCCACCGTCACGCTCTGCCCCGATAGGCACTCAGGCGAGGACGCTCAAACAAAGAAAAAATTTCAAGTATGAGAAACGGAGTCTTGATTACATAGGGCTCCTCATTTTTAGATTATTTGAATTTTTTAGCCCGATGGCTTCGAACGCTTTTTAGTTATTCGGTTCACTGATGGCAGCAAGTTGGCCGAAGACCGGATTTTACATCAGAGGATAGTGCTAGTAAGACTGATTGGTAGAGAGCCGAAGGCGACCCCTTTCTCTGACATCAGCTCTCTGGCGACTGCAGCGGACCCTTCTAAGGCGCATTATTACTGCTCTTCGGACACTCGATAGGTTGCCGGTGATTGCGACACCGCCCTCTACCATGAGTTTCCTGAAAGAGTGAATTATGTGAGGAAACTCGTGGAATACTCCTTAGAAGACATCACCGAAGAGCTCGAGCATGTGATGAGAAAACATGCGATGGACATCGAAACTTATCTCTACACTCTTCGTCACGTTCGATCGTGATAGGCTCCTAGATTCGATGCAGGCTGGGTGGTATCGCTACTGTTTGAAGGCATTCGTGCCAATGCCGCGGAGGTGCTGCTACTGCCAACGCTTTGGATATACGAATCGTTCATGTATACATGCAAAGTTGTCTTTACCCGAAGTCTGTGTGAATTTCACCATGGTCGTACTCGAAAAATCCTTATTGTGTATGGCCAAGGGTGTCAATTGCGGAGAGCTGCACGCTACTTCATCGAAGCAATGTGGCGCGTATCTAGTGGATAATGAAATTCTGGCCGAGAGTAAGAACTTGGTTCTGTCGCGGGCAACGCTATCTGGGACGCCTTGTGCCTCAATTTAAAAGAAGGCACACTCTGCTACTAGCCCATACAGGCCTACTAGCCCGGTTGCTTCCGCACTCATTCGGAACCCGTTTGCGGCTTCTACCCCCATCTTCCGGGTACTCCTTTGGTAGAGATGGCGGCACAAAGGGCTTACACTCAGCCTCAGCTAAAACCAGGACTGCCACACTCTTCCAGCGTGACCATTTCCCGTAAGGCAAAACATCCATGCGCTTTCACCCTGTCGTTAGATTCATGTGAACACACCCCTGAAGGTAGTCATGTGGGAGTTTTCGGGGACCTCTAAAGCTGTCCCGCGAAAGGAAGACCGCACCAAAGGAGCTTCGGCACACACGCACCCACCCAAGGCTGGAACTGGAGAGTCAGAGACGCGAGACTCTTGAAAAAAGGGACTCATGCCTCCTAGGCTGCCCTGCCCACCGAAGGTTTCGAAGCGAAGGGAAGAAAACACTGGCATAGCGAACCCAACCTCCCCTGATAAGTCCTCAAAAGCGTCACAATTTCAGCGCCTTGTATGGCAAACAACCCCGGAAATCTGCGTTTGAGAAGAGTGCAGCTCCTCCCACTAAGGCCTTTTCATTGAAGAGGACCCCGCATCTCCTCCTAGTTAGGCCTGGAGGGCATATTCCTCCAATAAAATTGCCATGGAATCCGGGCTAACTGGTATGAGCTGTGTAAGCTCGTTTCTTCCTGTTCCCCGTTAGCTATTTATTTTCAGGATACTTTGCTGGGGGCATGCCACCTGCCAACCCTCGCGTGGTATAAGGATTTTGCAACCACACCACAAAGTGATGGGGGTTGGGTAGCAGGATGAGACCTATACAACCGGAATGATATACCCGTTCTTCTAATCGCTATATTTCATTTCACTCAGTGGCAGAGCAGCGACACCTTGATAGGAGGTATACTATAATTTCTGCATACATTCCACCGTCAGCCAACTGCATCGTAGGAATTTTAATTGTAAACAACCCATATGGGGGGAGGAGAGGTAAAACATGCGAAGGGGGGTACTTCCACTGCATCGTAGGAATTTTAATTGTAAACAACCGTTATGGGGGCAGGGGAGCTGCACGATCAATCTCAGTGTTTATTTCCTTGCCGAATTGATCGACGAGATGTATATAGGTGTCCTAAATGTAGATAAGTTTACATATTACTGCCCGAGGATTGCTTCATTTGCCAAGCTCGATTTGACACTGTGTTCTCCGGATGCACAGCTAGATTTCGGGTTCGAGATGGCCGATGGCCTTCATGTAGTGGTCACTTGACTTTCTCATTCAACTATCATTTTATGGATCGCTGCGGCCTGAAAAACAGCCTCGGTTTTGATTGGAGCGGGCATGGTGGTCCACATTTCAGGAAATGACTGATTTCTCTGTCCCATTCGAGGAGCTTAGGTCGGTGGATGAGGCCATTGAGTTTTCTCCGGTAAACTCATCGCCGTTCTAAAAAGGTAGTTAGGAAACTACCTTTTTAGAACGGCTGATTGTTTTTTTACGAGGTCCGCGCTTCGTTAGTGGTTGGTCGAGTATGGGGCCGCCCTGAAACAGAACGATATGCCAAAATGCGCTATAAGCGTCCTCCAAACGATTTCTCCGTTATGTTTCGAAGCACGCTCACCAATGTTCCTGGCGGACATACCTATGTGTCTTCACTTAACGGAAACATCTCTTTGCAGCGGCGTGGAAGAGAGTAAAAAGAATTCAGAACCCGCCTCGTTAGCGGAAGCTTTAGTAACTGCTTTCAGCCCATTTTGTAGTCGAGATGCTACTCTTCAAGCATTCAATGCCAGTCGCGATGTCACTGAAAGCCGCCGACTGGACTTTATCTTTAGAGGCGAATAACTCTTCAATGACAGGTTTATTTTTAGTGAGTTTCGTTTCACTTTCGCTTCATGCGTGGAAAGCGCCTTTGGTCTCCGCGATGTGCCGTATACCATGCTTCGAAACCTAGGTGAGTGAAGCATAGCACTTTTGCTAGATTTGTTCAAAAGAATCTGAGCAAAGGGTAGCCTCCCAGACTCTTGTCGAATGGCTACTGTGCTTGCTTTTCGCAAAACAGGGAGAGATAACTCTACCCCGGCCGATTTCCATTTAATCTCTCTAAAATCCTGCGTGTACAAATTGATAGATAAATTAGTGAATGTCAGATTAACATTCTTCTTGCACAACAGAGGTCACCTGTCCATCTGCACAGTGCGGTTTCCGTAAGTTCCACTTAACTTCGGATGCTCTGCTCCGGCTGGAAAATGCCATCTGCAAGGCCATCCGAGAGTATTGCATTTGATCTTTCGGTGGAATACTTCATTTCACCCTGAATCCGGGCCAGTGTACACAGATGGCCTCAAGTCCTAGGGAGGAGTTGGCTCTCACGCCGTATCACCCTCTGTTTGAAGTCAGGGTGCTCTACCAGGCGAAGGTCTGTGTTTACGGCCGAGCTGGTTGAAATACATCACTTAGTACGGGAGATAACGCGTCGTGACTGGTTCGGAGAACGGATTGTGATCTTTATCAATTCATATAGCCAGAGTGCTCTCCGAGCATTGGTAGAGTGATTTTATTGATTTGTTTTTAATCTAGTCTAATATTAGGCTGAAAAGTAAATACGTGTAATTATACCATTGGAGGCTGTCGCTAGATGGGCGCTTAAAAAAAAACAAAAACAGCACCAGGTACACTTAAATAAATGTCCTCAAGGTCAAGGATTAGCTTGATATAAGAGGAAGATAAATATTACCCCCAGCCTCCACAAACCCAGAGCACACACTATAATATATGGTAGAATCCCCACTCCACAAAGAAACATTAAAGCAACACCTAATTTCTACGACATTAGAGATAAATTTCAATTCTCTCAACTCGCTCCCCCACCCCCAAAACAGATCCACACACTCTTTACTCACCGCTCTATCCACTTACATTCATACAACACCTTGCTTGATGCATCCACCCACCCACCTTGCTTCAAGCCTTCTGAGTCCTCTCTCTCTTATCAAGATAGAATCCACCTGGCCATCCTGAGCTATGGACATCACTCAGTTCTTCTGATCTAATAGGAAAGGTTGGATGTGACAATCCCGCAGGCCTGTCCAGAGTGCAACACGGCACCCCATAAAATTAAACCCAATGTTGAATACTTCACTGAACACAATCACACACCCCACTAAAACAATATAAACTCCTTGAGGGCTCTGTGGAAAACCCCGGCACAGGTCATATACAGTGCCGTACTGTAGATAGAGGCGAGTAAGAAAAGAGGCAAAGAAAAAATAATAGCGTAGGTGAGTTGCGAACAGCTTTCCGCGTCCCTGGGTCACTGTTAGCCAGCAGCGAATCTACTCGGCCATCCGGAGTCTAAAAAGAATCATTCAAGCGAAGCTTTTAAGCAGCTCGTCTGCACTTCTCGTACGCTACAGTACCTTGGTAGAGGCGGGAGCAGCATTTTTTAATTAATTCAACGAGATTGCCGTAATTGTAATCTTTCTTTATATTTTTTGAGATGACGTCCAGTTTGGGAATTGTTTTATATATATATATATATATATATATATATATATATATATATATATATATATATATATATATATATATATATATATATATATATATATATCACTCTACCCTTAAGATAAAGTTTCCATCCCAGTTTTCAGCTTTATTATAAATAAAAATCGTTGGTGACCATGGCTGCGCCCCGGACCCCGCTGGCGTGAACTACCGTTCACGCCAGCCACCCGACCATATAGACGCTCGCTACAATCGCAACGCTCAATCTCTTCAACCACATCTGAGTTGAGTGCAGTCTCCCTTCACTTCGTAGCGTTAGACCCCTGCAGAGGAAAACCTTATGTAGCCTGTTACACCTGGTATCTGGAGGAGCTGCACACCTTTCGGCCTGAATGCAAATTAGGGAAGCTATGTGACTGGGTTCACTTGAACTCTCTGATGGGGCCTAGGAAAGTTGTTGGTACGCTTCCCCATTTCCCCCTAAAAGCGAGAGCTTTTTATTTTATTTACTCTACGACTATCCCCTTAACCTTTTTACTACCTGCACTTGTTACTAGGAGGAGCTGTTCTCACCTGGAGAGAGTGCAAATTAGCGACGCCCCGCCACTGAGTTGAATTGTCCTCTTTGACCAGGCTGGAGTAAGTTGTTGGTGCGGTTCCTTGTCGCTCCTTCTATACATGCCTTGTTCTCTAAGACTACCCCTTCAGCCCTTTGTCTAGGCATAATGACCTGACCAGAGGTCAAAATAGAGGCTTTGACGAATAATAGGAATATCAGTTTTGCCCCAATAACCCCTTCCATGCGTGTAATGGACTAGCCACCTTCCCGAGGACGTCCCTGGGTGCATAAGGCAGTACTGCGTTGGCGGGCGGCCTTTACTACCGTGTTGACTGCCAAGTAAACTAGAAGTGTCGGGTGCCATCTCTAGGTCAGCCACAACAGAGCTTCAGATCCTGGCCGTCCTGTCGAGGATTACTACCTCCCGGTAAGGATATCCGTCCTGTCACCCTACCTCTCTAGCTGCCTAGTTGGAAGCTCGACCTTTGAGGAACTACCGAATACTGGGTAACTTCTGTTCGGTGTCAGTCTGCTGTCCTAAGTTATGAACACCATTCTTTAACGCACCAGGGAGGGACCCATGAAAAGCCCGATAAAGCAAGATATAGCTTACCAACCCCTCTTTTTCTTTAGTGCTTACAAGTGTCAGAAATGGTCGTGTTTTGGCAGGCTTTCCAAAGTTTTAACAGCTTCGCCAGTTATTCGCACTACATTCTCCTCTGTAAATCCTCGTCCGAACTTGGTGTTAGGGCAGACGATGAGCTAAATGATAACACTACCCTAATATAAAGAGGGGCTCTCTTCCTACCTTCTGAAAGCGGGAAGGGCGTTTCCCCTTTGCCATCTTCGGAACCACCCCGTGCCAGTTTCCCCTCTATGACGGAGGTGGCTGTCCTGTACTTTCTCAGGAGATCCTCCAAGACCCTTCGAGTGGAGAGGGCGCTTCTACCTCTCCTTCTTTGACGGGTTTGGGGATTTTCCTTTTACTCCATTTTGCAGAGTTGCCTCCGGATGACTCTACACGTGCAGCGAGTTATCCTTTGCTTTCTCAGAGACTTACTAAGAAGACGGATACAAAGGATACGCCGCCTTGAGGGGTATCAGCTGGGTGCACCCTCTCTCCCTTTGACGGCCAAGGTCTTCCCCATTTTTGAGAAAGATCTAGCCGAAGAGGTACGTCATGTATAGGGGCTTCTTCCGGAGGTAGAGAGAATCGGGTTCATTCCCCCCTGCCCCCAAAAGAGAAAGGATAGGAGGAAGACAAAGAAGATTAATGTTTCCTCTCCACCCGCGGGGGCTCCCGGGACGTACGAATTCGCTGCTGCTTCGACAAGCGACCAGGCCAAGATCGGCACGTCCAGCCCTGAGGCGTCCTCCCCCAACGTGAACGTTTCCCGTAAGGAGAAACGGCAAGGGCCCTCCACCGAGACCAGACTCTCATGAGGCAACCCCCTTAATGTGATCATGAGGCCGTCTTCTTGGAAACCTAAATTAGTTCCCTGTGAGGAGGAGAGCTCTATAGGAGCTTCGGCTCTTACACCCCCACCAAAGCTGCAGCCCGCTATTCGGAAACGCAGGACCCTCCAAAAGAGCGCCCTCCCCCGCTAGAGGTTTCGAAGCTAAGGGAAAAAAGACTCGCGACTCAACCGCCACGGAATGGGGGCCAGGCAAGATGATGCGCCATATACACCCGACATGATGTCTCCGTTTTTCTCTTTGCTTCAAATATCTACTTTGAGCCAGTAGCCCCCTTCCTCTCTGGGACCTTTTTTTTTCCTCAAGGGCTGGTCATAGAGAGGCTTTAGCCTTCTTGTGTCCTAGGAGGTCAGCTCTGGGACCCTTAGGGGTCACCTGGTGCTGTGAACCAGACTTTTAATAGACCCTTCTTCCCCCATATTATTTTCGTTTACTGCCCTTTATTTCCTCCTCTTCTTTCTCCTATAAAGTTGCCCCGACGGTTTCCTGACCTCTGCTCTTTTTCTCCAATTGATTCCGATTTGTTCTTTCATGAAGGTGGAAGAGGCTGGGCATCTCCACCGTCTTCGTCTACCGATGCCCAAGGAGAAACCCATCATTGACCCCTTTTCCTCCGCGTGGAGGAGAACTCGGGCAGCCTCTTCGGTCTATAAAGATGGTGTGGTGGATCCGTATCTATTCTTCAAGAGGACATACCGGACGAAACTGAATCTAGAGTTGCAGTAGTGCCGGGCCTTTATAGGCCTCCGTGGTGGGGAGTCACGAGGGAGAATGTGAAGTTATTTCTATTTGAAATTACTTGCCATAAACCTAAAAGTTCCCCTTCTCGTAAGGGTTCTCGTGCCAAACGTTCTTCAGCTCCCCTTTCAGCCTTCCCTCACTCGTTGGATCCCTATGCAAACGAGGTGGACCCAGATTTAGATTATCCCCGCTTTCTGGTCATTAGTTCGTCATCTGATAACCCTCTTGCAAAAGTGGATGCGTTTGACGTTAATAAAACATTTGACTCCCGCTGTGGTGAAGCCCGCCGGATGTGGTCAAGAGGTAGTGGTGATATCTTAGTCGAGGTGTCATTTTACTCTCAACATAATCTTGTGCAAAATCTGTCTTCGATTGCAGAAGTTCCCGTAACCGTTTCGCCTCATCCACGTCTGAATTTTGTCAAAGGTGTCGTCCATTCAAACGAATTAAGCTCAGTGCTCAACGCGTCACATATGTACACAGGATGACTAAAACTGTAGGCTCTACTAGAGTCCCACCTGTCACATTGATACTAACGTTCGAACGCCAGGAACAGCTGCAGTTTATTAAAGCTGGGTACCTTCGTGTCGCGCTAAGCCCCTACGTCGAGCTACCCAGACGCTGTTTCAATTGTAATCAATTTAGACATGTTAGTCGTGCCTGTTGGCACTCCCGTTCCAGTGTGAATTGTAGTTCTGATTACTATGACCTGAATGCACCTAAACACCGTGTTGTGCCAACTGCGGTGGTGCCCACAATGCTTCGTCAAAGATCTGCCCAATATTCTTATATGAAAAGAGGGTCGCCAACGCGCTCTAGCACAAACCTCATCTCTTGGCCGTTTCTTCTGAGTTCCGACACGCCTGAAGCATCTCATCTTCCAACTACCGTTAGTGTCAGAAGCATTCACGATATACCGTCGAAGCATCGCTCTAAAACCGAGATACCTGAAGTTTCTCCCGTCTCTTCGGCAGCTCTATCCGGGACCGACGCTCAGGGTGAGACACTTGAAGACATTAGACGTTATCTAAAAGAATCTTCTATATTGACCAGTGAAGGTTCTTCTGCAAGGTCCCGGGACCCAAAGCCCCATGGCAAGAGAAGAAATCCTCACCTGGGTCATCGGCCACCAATAAGCGGGCAGCTGGAGCTGACTCGGCTGAGCCTCGAGAATCTTCGATAGACTCTTCTCATGTTGCTGAATATTCTCTGCCCGCAAAGCCCGTCCCGCTCTTCACAGGACGTAGGCCCCTTAACGGTCCAAACGGTAGCAGAAATTCACCCAGTGCCTCATACTTTGCCCAGATCACCTGCTGCACCCACTCACCCTCTTACTCATGATCAGGTTGAAGCCGATGATATTCCAAAATCGCATGCTGCGGTTGTTGAATCAACCCCTCAGACATCGAAAGCGACCTCAGCCTATGAATCCGGAACTACCGCCAGAATATCTCTCCTTAACCTTCCGTTTCCGCCTGGCTGTGTGCCCCAGTTGCAGGTAGGGGCCTCGGCCGATTCCTCTAAAGTATAAACCATCGGATATACCCTCTGTCACTGCTCCTTCCAGCATCTCTTTCCCTGCTATAGCTGGCTGTTCGAAATCTGCTCTTCGTCCCCAAGCTCTTTGGGACGCACTACAAACTTAACCTCAGCCACAAAGGAGAAAAAGATATCTACTCTGGTATATAACCGCCCTCCCACATAATATCCCCCATTTTACAATGGAATTGTCAAAGCATTCTTTCCTACTGAGAAAAACAAAAAGTTCTTTTGACGATTCTCAACCCCGCTGTTATTTGTCTTCAGGAGAACAAACTGGGTACACGGCTCTTTACGGAGGTACCCGGTTTTCGGGGTCTCGTTTCATGGTGGGGTGTCAGTTATGGTTTCGTCACCCCACCATATATCTCCCCTCTCCCTTCACACTACCCTCCAAGCTGTTGTCGTGATGGTTTTCTTACAAGGTTTTTACTGTTTGCTTTTCTTATCTACCTCCTTCTTTACTCCTATAGATCTTGTAGATCAATTGCCTTTCCCGTTTTTATCACTCGTAGATTTTAATACCCGTCACCAATATTGGGGCGACATCATTCGGAATACCAAAGGCAGTGTTTTAGAGTCTCGTTTATTATATGACTTGATTTGCGTTTTAAACACCGGCGATTTTAACTCTTATTATGTCCAGAAGGATTTCAGAAGGTTGTGCTGACCCGTCTCTCTGTTCCCCGGATTGCCTCACTGATTTTCTATAGTCAGCTCTTAATAACCTCCATGGGAGGGACCACTTCCCCATTGTTTTGTCGGCCATTCATCTTAGCCCATGCCTCTCAAGTGGGACTTCGGCCATGCCGGTTGGGAAGGCTTCCGAGAGGCATCTTTCACAAGTGCCTCCTTGAGGACCTTCATTGGTGTGGACGCGGCAGTGGCGTACTTCACATCGATTATCTACAACGCGGCAACACCGGCGATTTCACGGAGGCGACCCGTAACGGGTCGCTCAACAGTGCCCTGGTGGCCCTCGGAGTGTGCGACAGCCGTCAAAAACTACAATTTAGCTAATGCCCGATTCCGGCGGAACCCAACCTTGTGCATTAAGGTTGACGAGAAAGAGCTCGGGTGCTTCGCCCAAGAACACTTTCCCAGGCTCGCCGAACTTTATGGCGACGCTACATTTCATCAATTTCCGCTACCACAAAGATCTGGAAGAGGATTAACAAGATCCGGACTTGTTATGGCGGCCATAATACCCCCACACCTAATTTAAAAGGATCCTTAGTGAATGACAGCCTGGCAGTCAGGTGTCTTCGTGACCTGGGTAGGCGGTCTTCGAAATGATGCGGCAAAAGGAAATAAATTAGCCCCCAAAAAGGGAAAGTGAAAACGTCTTCTTGAGTTCTTTGCGGTCAATGCGTAGGCTTCTGTAACGCTACTAAGGGACTGATTGATTCTCTTATTGGCTCACTCTGATTGACTGATCTTGACTACTGCAATTTTTGACTTAACGATCGAATAAATTAACTACTAAAACTCTCACTGTCTCTCTCTCTCTCTCTCTCTCTCTCTCTCTCTATATATATATATATATATATATATATATATATATATATATATATATATATATATATATATATATATATATATTGTGTGTGTCGTCTCCAAGGGTCGTGACCTTGACTTGTCCTTGGGGAGGACCCAGAGATCTAATTTGTTCGTTACTTCCGCCCGTTGGGCGGAGTTCCGACAACTATGTGTACCTATTTTACTTATATATTTCCCATGTCTCAGATTTATCTGAATTATAGGAAATCGCTTGTCTCTTACAGTTATTTGTGATTTTTTTCTGGCCATATTTGTTCAGCATGGCAGTTGTGATCTTTTGCTGATAATTATTCTTAGCCCGCGTATGTTTGTGTGAGCGCAAGACTCGTATTTGTTCAGGTGGTGACCTTTGATAGCTGTGCGTATGTTCATGTGTTTCCGCGTGACTTCCGACGAACCGCTTGCCTTATATTTATTAAATAGATATACAATATATATATATATATATATATATATATATATATATATATATATATATATATATATGTATTGTTTCTTTTCTAATTCTCTTTGGTTCTTTATTTATTACACGTGGCGTATTATTTCCGTAATTTACACAAATAGCCATTTCTAGGATTAAATAGATCTATTGACCGTCCATTTGTGGAGTTCCTTGCTGCAATTTGGGTGCCACAGGCCTACCTATTTTACAACATGAGCCCTCACAGAAACTCTCCTGCCTGTTATGGAGTAACTGAAAAATAACGCATTTTAAATACATAGATAAATATATACTTATAAAGTACGTATCTTAGTCAGAACTAATATCTAACAGCATTTTAACACTTACACAAGGCATTGATATTCGTAAGCCCAATACATCTGTACTCAACAAAACGGCCCTATTCATTATGCTATATTCTGTCATATAATACACAGTATATATATTTTAACTTACAATTGGGTCTCATCCTCTTTTCTACTACTATACAAAGCTATAATTATGAGACAGTACATATAGACATAGTTTCGATACTTAAGAAAGCTATAGAGTAATGAAGCGTGTTTATATTTAGGCCTCTTCCTCTTTCATTATAATACGCTGCTGTAATATAACGGCTACAATAGAATTAAGTAATATACGAATGATGGGTTTCTGGCAAACGTGTCTCGTCTCCTGGAGCGCGTGAAAACGTCTGGCTTGCTGTCATTCTCTCTGGTGGCGTTACAAGGCTTTATAGAGTTCCCATGATACTCATATGTGAGGGTTCAACATGGAGCCTATTCTGCCTTGTGACGCACTTTCCTTATTAATACATTAACGCAAATTATACATTGCTATTTTACAAAAATATCATATATAACATTATTTTACAAATATTATATATATATATATATATATATATATATATATATATATATATATATATATATATATTATTCACAAGAAAGTTATTCTTATTTATGAACATCACTATGTCCTCCTTTTTCTAGATTATTTGCATTCGCGTACAAATTACAAACCTTTATAGAATTCACATGACACTCATTTGTGAGGCTTCATTAGTGAATCTACTCTGCTTTGCAATGTACTCTTGTCTTATTATTAACATGGACGAAAGCTGTACATTATTATTTCTACAAATATATTATTCACACAAGGAGTTAACGCTATAATACCTCAAAATTATTTGTATTTGCATAATTATCCACCTACTTGTCTTAAGCAAAATAGGGTTCAATGTTATTCATGTGAGGTTTCATTCCTGAGCCTATTCTATCTCGCAATGGGCGCTAGAAAACTTGCGTGTGCGTAAAACACTATCTCGCTTTCAATTGATCCTAAACATATTAAACAAACTCTTTTCTTTTTTAATTAATATATATATACCAACTAGGTACATTTAACTTTCCATAATTAATTCACTGGCCTTATACATTTACTTCGGTCTAGCAAAAACGATATTCTTTATACATCGCCGGACATTTACTGTTTACTTATTTTGATTTATGTCTTTACGACTTTCAAAAATTTTAATAATTCGTGGACTAACCTTGGGGGGACCTTAGCAATTCTATCATTCGAAAGAGAATGTAAAACAACCAATTGTTTCAAATTTCATTAGAATGGGCCGAATAGTTATGATATTGCCAAAACAAAATAATTCCCGGGCTAACCCCTTGGGAGGACTTTGACAATTATATTATTTGGAAGAGAATGTATAACAACATAAGGGTTTCAAATTTCGTTAGAATTAGCCTGATAGTTATGATGTTATTGCCAAAACAAAATAAAAATAGATAGAACTAACCAAATAGTTATGATGTTATTGCCAAAACAAAATAATTCCAGGGTTAACCCCTTGGGAGGACTTTGGCAAGAATATTATCCGAAAGAGAATGTAAAACAACATAACGGTTTCAAATTTCGTTAGAATCAGCCAAAGAGTTATGATGTTATTGGCAAATAATTCCCTGGCTAATCTTGGGAGGACTTTGGCAATTATATCTCTCGAAAGAAAATGTAAAACAACATTAGGGTTTCAATTTCGTTAGAATCGGCCAAATAGTTATGATATTATTGCCAAAACAAAATAATTCCCTGGCTAATAGTGGGAGGACTTTGGCAATTATATCATTCGAAAGAGGGTGTAAAACAACATAAGGGTTTCAAATTTCGTTAGAATCTCCAAAATAGCTACAATGTTAATACAAAAACAAAAAAGAAAAGAAAACGGGGACCGACCGACCGACTGACATAGTGAAATGTAGAGTAGCTCGCGACTAGACTCGCACGCGGCTAAAATTGAATTTATGCAGTTAAATTGATTATCACTGGAACACTTTTTACGTTTTCTATTAATAAATTATTTTAAAAATGTACCCGAACTTATGGCGTCAGTGTGTGTCTCCATCTTGTTCTAGTGTTACCTGGAGAGGTCCGGTGCGTAGAAAATGCGTCCTTCTACGGCTGCTCCTTTGAAATGGTCGGCCAATGATGATATGGCTTGCAAAAACGGTTTCTTATTAGGCTCAAGGTAGTCTTGATGGCGGCATCGTTGGCGACTTCCGTATCCCTTCGTTCTGCTTGGCGTCGGTCCAATCCATATATGTTCTCGTCACCTTCACTGTCCGGCCGAAAAAGGGTTCACCAGTTTATGGGTCCTCGATGCTATTGCGCTTTTCGATGGTGACCCGACCAGGTTGAGGTGGCTCATTATTTTCGATGGAGACTTCGACAAAATTCTTCCTCTTCCACTCCATCCTTCGAGGGCTCACCGGTCATGGAGCCTAGCTCCTTGGGGAGGAGCACCCCATAACCGGGAACAAGGCCTACTTAATGTTTAGGCTGGAGGCAGGACGACGTGAGGTTGATAATAATAAAAATGAAACGTGACGATGAATGCGTAGGACTTGTGGCTATCTGCGCTGGGTGAGTTAACTGACGAATTGTATCTGTCCCTCGGTCTCTCTCTCTATATTATGTGCCATATCCAAGAAGTGTGACCTTGACTGGTCGGTGGGGCGGAGCCAGTTATCTAATTTGTTCGTTACTTCCACCCATTGGGCGGAGTTCCGACAGTTATGTGTACCTGTAGTACCTACATATTTCCCATGTCTCACATGTATCTTAATTATAGGGAATCGCTTGTCTCTTACGGTTCTGTGGGATTTTTTTTCTGGCCAAAGCCTGTATTTGTTCAGCATGGCAGTTGTGACCTTTTTGCTGATAATTATTCTTAGCCCGCGTATGTTTGTGTGAGTGCAAGACTCGTATTCGTTCAGGTGCTGGTGACCTTTGATAGCTGTGTTTATGTTCATGTGTTTCTGCGTGACTTCCTTCCGACGAACCGCTTTCCTTATATTTATTTAAGAGATTTACAATATATATATATGTATATATATATATATATATATATATATATATATATATATATATATATATATATATATATATATATATATGAAAATTAACTCACAGGAAAATGAAAAGATGAATCCAAGCACTTTCGAACTATATTTGCAAGTTCATTTCAAGGAATAGCATGAAAATGGAGAAGATAACCTTATATAGGGTACAAAGATACGAAGGGAACGCCCATCACATCGTTCAAACCAATGGAAAAACACAATAACAAGACAGAGAAATACCAATAAAAAGATCATTAGGCAACTAATAACAGTCATCCCCAAAACAATATACACACAACAACGCCGTGTGTATGAATGGGAATGGTGGGTGAAAAAAAAAAAACATTTTAAAGGATTAACATTAGAACGAAAACATTTAGGGCTAAGAGTTAATCCACGATCATAGCAGAGACACGCGGTGAGGGAGGCAATGCGAATGATATTACACTAATAAAGAGTGACAACAGGCTGCACTATGAAGTTATTTCATTTAGTACAAGTTTTTTTTTAAACAGGGTCGAGTTTAAATAAGCCAGGGGATATATTTATATTAGGCAACATGCCAATTAATGAACACTACAATATTTCTTTTTGTGAAATCAGCGGAATGATAAAGGAATTTTTCAGAGTTCCAGTCAATGGGGTGGTTATTTTCGGATAAATGTAAAAATAAAGCGCTGTTTAGTTCACCTCTTCTAATATTATACTTATGTTGGTAAATTCTAGTAGATAAAGATTTACCAGTTTGCCCGAAGTAAGGTAAATTGCAAATAAAACATTCTATAGAATATACTCCACCTTTTTTCCTCGTATTATTGTGGACTAACATTTTATATAAAGTGGATTCATATCTAAAATTTACAGAGATATAAAGTTGCTTAAAAATTCCGGTGAGACCAAAAAATGGTTCAAAGTATGGCAAGATAAGACAAATTTTATAACTGAAAACCGGTGGCTTATCAGTTCTATAAAAAGTTCTCTTAGCAAAGTTTAATGAAGTGTGCAAAAATTGACGAGGGTAACAAAGTTTTTTACCTATTTCAAAGATATTGGACAATTCTTTATCCAAAAATTCCGGACTAACAAGGCGTAATGCACCCAGAAACATAGAAGTGAATATAGATATTTTAATTTTAACACTTTGACAAGAATAAGAGTGAATATATGAACTGGAGTTGGACGGTTTGCGATAAACAGAGAATTTAAAACCTGACGGCGTCCTATGTATTAAAAGGTAAAGAAAAGGAAGAGTCCGATTTTCCTCAATTTCAAGGGCAAATTTAATAGAAGGGACTAGAGAATTAAGATTACATAGAAAATTGTGAATATCTTTTGAGGAAGGACAAAGACATATAATATCATCAATGTAACGGTACCATACAAGAGGAAAATCGAGGATTTGGGGCAAGAATAACGTCTCAAAGAATTCCATATATAAATTAGAGAGGGTGGGAGATAAACAATCCCCATCGGAAGACCAAATTTTTGAAGGTAAAATTTGTCATTAAATGAAAATTTACAATTTTTAGCAGAAAGAGAAATAAGCCTTAGGAAAGTATTTCTCTTTGTGCTAAAAATTGTAAATTTTTATTTAATGACAAATTTTACCTTCCCCCCAAAATTTAGATCCCTGCCAATATTATATATACAGTTAAGCTCTCGGTTTAAAAATTCAGGATTACAAACACGTAGTGCGCATAAAAACATAGAGATAAAAGCAGATTTTTTGATATTAGTGGGATAGTTCGAGTAAAAATGAATATACAGAGGAATATGGGTAGGTTTTCTAAAAACAGAAAACTTAAACCCTTGCACAGTACGATGAACAAGACAATCTAAAAAAGGAAGTTTACTTTCAATTTCAACTTCATAAGTGAACTTTATGGATCGTACTAATCCTGAATTTTTAGACCGAGAGCTTCAATTGTATATATAATATTGGTAGGGATCTAAAGTACCCTCTATATGTTTTAGATAGTGCCTTGGCTTCAGCCCCAAAATCTTTTTATAATAATGATAAAAAACTTTCTCCAACAAAAATATTTTGTGTCTTTCCTATAATGATAATTTTAGACATACGAGGGGCGGTCAATAAGTTTTGCAATTCGGATATAAAGAAACGAGATATGAGGAAAAGTGTTTTATCATTTTTCAATAAAACTACCCTCGACTTCAATGCACTTGCGCCACTTGGCCCTGAGGCTTCGAATTCCCGACAACCAGAAATCTCCCGATTGCTGTTCAATCTACTCCTGGACGGCGAGCTGGACATCTTCATCGTCCTCAAACCGGCGTCCACGCAGTGCAGCCTTGAGGTGGCGGAATAAAAAGTAGTTGCTAGGGGCCAGATCTGGACTGTAGGAGGGATGGTTGAGCACCTCGAATCCGCACTCGCGCAGGGCAGCTTGTGCAACTTTGGCCTTGTGGACTTTGACGACGTTGAAGTCGATCATGGAGCGTGAGGTTTCTAGGGACCCACCGGGCAAAGACCTTGATCATGGCCAAATTGTTGTGGATGATGTTGATAACACTTCCATGTGATATTCCAAGTTCTCGCTTGATTTCTTCGACCTTCACCCGTCGATTTTCGAGGATCATCCTCTCCACATGGGCCACATTGTTCTCGTTGGTCACGTCTGAAGGGCGTCCTGGACGGGGGTCATCTTCAAGGGACTCACGACCATGGCGGAACTCCCTATTCCAGCGAGCAATGGTTGCATAGGAAGGGGCGGTGTCGGTGTACACTGCAACCATGCGTTCATGGATGTCTTTTGCATTCTTGCCTTCCTTGGTCAAAAATTTGATCACTGCGCTGTGCTCCACCTTCCTCATTGTTGAAAAATTTGTGACTGACGATCTTCGATCAGCTACTGGTTCTTAAATAGACGAGGTAGGAGCGTGCGGCTGGAGGTCCTGACTTGTCATAACTTGTCCTAACACCCCCACAAACAGCCACCCCCCTTCCTCTGTTTTGCTTTACCCATTCGCAAAACTTATTGACCGCCCCTCGTATCCCCAAGCTTTTATCCTCATTTAATGTTCATGTCGTTTTTACCTCTTAATTTAGTTTTAAAGAATTTGTTAATTAATAATTCACCCTTTAATAAACTTTCCTGTATTTATGCAATTCCCTGTACTTTTTGTAATGAGTTTTATGTTGGTCAAACTGGAAAAGGTTTATCTGTGAGGATTACCCAACATAAATATAGTTGCCGAACAGGGCAGACTTCTAATGCTTTATTTATACAGATTAGCTCCACTGGCCATCAAATTGATTGGTCAGGAACAAAAGCCCAAATTTATGTAAAAGGCCATCATGAGCGTAATCTTGTTGAATCCGTCATTATTAAATCTACGCTGCACCTAAATTTTAATCTTAGTGATGGGTTTTTTAAACTTGATAATTTTATAACTGAAAGAATATGTAAACAATATAAAAAAGCCCTCTCAGGTTTTATATAACATATTTTACATAATGTGAGGGAATTCCACGTGGAATTTCTTTTCCAGCCCGGAAGTTCCATGTGCTAGAGAAGATTCTGTTAGGCTTAAATTGGTAAGCCTAACCCCCTTCCCCTTCCACAAGCGGTAGCCTCGAACCGCGTCCACCATGATTCACCTTTACATGGGCTAGAATAGCTTCTGCAAGAAGATTCGAGGCCATTCGAGAGTATAGCTGTTTCCTGCCCTCCCCCCCATCCCCCTGGGAAGAGCCTCGGACATAAATAGTACTCGACTCCCATGAAGAGACAGAGTTGAGAAGTCTCGCCCGGACCTCAAGAAAATTCCCCTATTTCCAAGTCAGGTGCTAACAACAAAGCAGTAGCAGCTGAACTATTTTTGTGTATTGGAATTAGCCCCAGCCAGTGAGGTAATTCCATTTAACGATCGCTACCGAGTGATTTTTCCGACTTCTCTCGTCAACTCCTGTCGAAGCCCTCTTCGTTCGCCCCTCGTTTTCGGGTGGCCGAAATACTCTCCCCTGGACCGGACGTTACCGCCCCCCTCCTTTTTTTGGAGAACCGTCATCACTTTAACATCCCGCTCAGAAGCTTCGAGCGGTCTCGTCTCACGTGCAGAAGACATCCGTGAAGCCTTACCCTGACGTCTCACCCGGAATCTTCTGTAAGCCAACCCCTCTCCCCCTCCAGTAACCCATTTGCGTTAATTCCCCCATTTGAATAGTCTCCTCCCGTAACACCTTAAGTTTTAACTTCATAGTCTGATGCATAACTACAATTCCCCTCCCCCCCTTCGTCCATCTAATGTAATTTTCCCCTTTTATTCTCTGATGTAATTTTTGCCCATCATTTCTCTCATTATTTTTATGTAAATAAAATTATATTTTTATACATGCCTCTTTAAATAACCTTGAGCTTTGCCATTGCCCATAATATACCTGACCTCGTTGCACTCTTATCTAGTTGTTTCGCCCGTCGAAACTCGTGGCGTTCCGTCCCTTCTGTCGGTTCGCCTTGAAGTTATCGGTCCCTCCCCCCATAGATATAATATGGTATTGATATAATGTAATGTCATACTACGACACATAACAATCTCCCTATTCTTTTGTTTCGTTTTAGGGATTACGTGTCGTTAGTCTTTTGTTTATGACGTCACATGTTTTTTGTTTTATATGCCAGCTCCACTTTTTCCTTTAGCATTTATCTTTGTACTTGCCCCTGAAGAAGTTTTGACAACGAAAGCGCTTAGGCTATCGGTTGTTTGTTATTTTTTTCCTTGGGAATTTCACGCATTCGAAGATCACGTGCTGATTTGTGATTATTTTTTGTGTGTATATATATATATATATATATATATATATATATATATATATATATATATATATATATATATATATATATATATATATATATATATATATATATATATATATATAAGTAAAAAAACTCAATGGCGAGTTATGGTGTATGGGAGTGAAACCTCTGTATAGGAGCCAAAAGTTTATTTTACGAGACTAGTTTCAGTATGTAGTTTAAACTAATTATAGTCCAAATCGATATGACATCAACTACATACCTATACCATACAAAATTATGATGGGGAATCACAGAAGGGAGTAATGATACTTCGAAATGTGTTTTTTCCGTCAAAAATATGGTCTTAGAATGGGTAATCCTTTATCGCCCATATTATGTAACATTTTTATGGAACATTTCGAAGTATCATTACTCCATTTTGTGATTCCCCATCATAATTTTGTATGGTATAGGTATGTAGATGATGTCATATCGATTTGGACTATAAATAGTTTAAACTTATTTGACAATTCCCTTAAAAGTCTTAACGACCTCCATCCCACTATCAATTTAAAGTAGAGCGAGAAAAAGATAATTGTATATCCTTTCTTGATGTAAAAAAAAATGTTAGTCATTGACAAAATTAGCTTCACTGTGTACCGAAAACAAACCCATTCTAACTCTTTTAAATCCATTTCTTTGCTTTTCATGCTATTAACATTAAGCGAGCCGTTGCATCAGATATGTTTTTGAGATATGTGACCCTTGCTTTCTAGAAGACGAGATTACAAATATTACCTGCAGTTTCATTGAATTAAATTATCCCCTCCACGTGATCAATCAAAGTTTATCTAAAGCAAAATCTACTCATTACCGTCCCAAGGATAAAAGCAAATTTAGTAATACGAAGTGTCTATCCCTCCCCTTTTCTCCCTTCCTTAAAGGAGTGAACAAAGTTATTTATCCAGGCCTAACCACATTTAAATACCTTTTTTCTATCCTTAAATCTTTCCCTTAGACCAAACCCGTGGATCAGCTAAATGAAGCAGGTGTATACTTAATCCCGTGTGGCTCTACAAACTGTCCCTCATTTTACATAGGAGAGGCCGGAAAAACCTTAACAAAACGAATTTATGAACATAAAGGTGATGTCAGACGAGGCAGTACCACTTCCACTATTTTTAATCATATTAGCAATTTCAACCACCAAATTGACTATTCAAAGGCACAAATCATATATAATTGTAAAGATTTCCGTAAAAGAAAAATAGTAGAATTTATATTAATAAGAGAAATTCCCAATTTTAATTTGTCCGATGGGCAATTGAAATGCAGCCCCCATTCTCGTAACCTCATCGTAAACAGCTTAGTCAACGATCTTAGACTTACACCCCCTGATTAATGACCTTTTCCTCCCGTTTTGTGGTTATTTGTGTTTTTTCTTTTTGTTTTTTTCTGATATGTACGCTATTTATAGACTTTTTATAACAATTGCATTCTCAGTATACGACTGAAGAGGGTATGATAAACTTCATACTGAAACTAGTCTCGTAAATTAAACTTTTGGCTCCTATACAGTGGTTTCACTATCATATATATATATATATATATATATATATATATATATATATATATATATATATATATATATATATTGTTTCTTTTTCTAATTCTCTTTGGTTCTTTATATATTATGCGTGTCGTATTACTTACTAAATTTAGACAAATAGCCATTTTTAGGAATTAATAGATCTACCGAGCGTAAATTTGTGGAGTTCCTCTCTGGCCTTATTAAATCCTGCAATTTAGGTGCCACAGGCCTACCTATTTTACAACATGAACCTCCACAGAATCTCATCCTCTCAATTTTACAACAAAATCAAACCTTCCGTATAATTCCCTATTCTCCATCCACGAGTTAGGTGCTGCATTGACCCTTTGTAGATCTACTTCTCCTGACCTTGACGGGATCCATTTTGATATGATTCGGCACCTCCATCCACATTCTGTCCTTTTGTTACTTGACTTGTACAACCTTATATGGGTGAAGGGTTCGTACCCATCATCACGACGCGTTGGGATTGTCCTTCCCTTTTTCAAACCGTCATGGACGGGTTGGATGCAGATCACTACCGCCCTATAACTCTTACCAGCTGTCTGATTTAAGTTACTAGAGAAGAGGGTGTTGGTGCACCTGAACTGTTTCCTAGAAACCAATCGCTTACTGTTTCTATTTCAGTGCGGTTTTCTCAAGGGTCATAGTATCCTTTACCTCCTAATACGTTTCGAGAGATCGATCCGGAAATCGTTCCCGTTAAAGCACCGAGTCTTGGCCATATTTTTCGACATTGAGAAAGCCTACGATATAATATGGCGATAAGGCATCTTGAAGCAGCTATACGTTTGAGGTATGAGAGGACTTTTACCATCTTTTATTCAAAGTTTCTTAGCATCTCAATCCTTTATAGTGCATGTTGGAGACACCTACTCTGACCTGCAGCCCCAATTGGAGAGAGTTCCTCAGGGCATCGTTTTTAAGTGTTTTATGTTTTGTAAATGCGATCAATGATATCATTTTATTTCTCCCAGAGGGTGTATCGGCTATTCTGTTCGTCGATGACTTGGCACTATACTGTTCCTCACCTCGCCTTCCATCCGCAATGCGTCGGCTGCAACTGGCAGTCGATGCGGTCTCGCAAAGTGCACAACTTAGGGGATTCCGCTTTTCCACGAGCAAAACTAAGGCCATGTATTTCCACCGGTGTAAAGGGGCTCTTGTTCCGACACCTATCTCCCTACAAGGTGTATTGATAGAGTTCTTCTTTGAGTTTCGGTAACTCTTGATCCCAAGCTATCCTGGTTACCGCACCAACGCGGTCTTCGAACGGGCTGTCTGCGGGCTTTAAACATTTTGAAAGTCCTCCCCCACACGTCATCGGATAGTGATCGTCAAGCACTGTGGTCACTCTTCACTGCCCTCGTCCTATCGAATTTGGACTATGGGTGCCAATTTAGTCCTCGGCTTCCCTCTCAGCCCTTAAAATACTGAACCCTTTTCGCAACCTCGGAGTTCGTCTATCCAGTAGAGCCTTCCGCACTTCTCCCGTCAAAAGCCTTTACTGTAAGAGTGGGGTGCTCCCTTTGCCCTATCATCGACTCCAGATCTGTATGCGATACATCTGGAGTGTGCAGCATTCTCCTGTATCAGAGGTCTACAGATGTCTGTATGCTGCCGAGTCAACGGCGGCATTCGCTAAGAGAATATATTTATCAGTTGTAGCAGGACGAATGGGATGGATGTTCATTTAAATTATATAAAATCAAAAAGTCTGTTTGCTCTTGGCCTTTGAGCCTTCAGAGACTACGGTTCTTATAGGTGGCCCTTTGCCGCGTTCGCATCGGCCACACAAGACTTACCCACGGTCAGCTTGTTTCGGCTGTTAGTAGAATTTGCCCTTGGTTCTGTTTTGTGGTAGCGACCAATTGGTCGCCAATCTTCGATGACCCAGGTGAGAAGTCCTTCCTCTTACCACGGGATTTTGGGTCCCGTGGCCGGGTGGAAGAACCTTCACTGAACGATATAGATATTCTTTCTGATAACATCTGATGTCTTCAAGTGTCTCACATTGAGCATCGGTTCCGGCTAGAGCTGCCAAATAGAGGGGAGCAACATTAGGTATCTCGGTGGGGAGCGATGCTTCAGCTGTATATCGTGAATGATTCTGGCACTACTGGTAGATGAGATGCTTCAGGCGTGTCGGAACTCGAACGTAATGGTGGGTTTCATCCAACGTCACGCAAAACGTCTCAGAAGAGACGTCCAAGAGGTGAGATTTGTGCTCGAGCACGTTGGCGAGCCTCTCTCACGTATAGACGCAGAGCCGTGCAAAGCGAGGACCTCCTTTTCATATAAGGATATTTGGCAGTTGGCACAACACGGTGTTTTAGTGCATTCAGGGTCATGGCAATCAGAACTACAATTCATTCAGGAACGGGAGTACCGACAGGAACGATCTACATGCCCAAATTGGTTACAATTGAAGTAACGTCTGGGTAGTTTGACGTAGGGACTTACTAAGACATGATGGTACCCAGCTTTAATAAACTGCAGCTGTTCATGACTTTCGAACGTTAAAATCAGTGTGGCATTGGGACTAGTAGAGCCTATGGGGGCCTCTCTGAAGGTTGTCCCTTATTATGAGGGACCCTTGAAGGTTGCCATTTATGGAGGGTCTTTTGAAGGTCGTCCCAAATTATGAGGGACCCTTGAAGGTTGCCAGATATAGAGGGTCTCTTGAAGGTCGTAATTAATTATGAGGGACACTTGAAGATAATCGTGGGGACAACCCAAGAGCCTTGGAAGGGGGACGTTGGTTGCCAGTAATGGTGATAGATTACCGAGTTATCGCGTAATCTTTTGGCAAGGACTCCGGTTGATACAGATGCTCCGGTTAGTCTGCGTTGCCCTTCCTTATTTCCCCACGAGTTATTTTGTTGATTACTATGGGGTGCCCTAAGCCAAGAGGAGGTCTTATTCTAGCGACGGGGTCAAATAGCCCGGAGGATGAGGATAGACCACACTATGGTAGAACACCGGTATTTCGGGAGTTATGTAATCGCTAGGAATTGCGATTAACGAAGATAATGCGCAACGGCTGTTTTCCCGATTAATTAGGCCTTGAAGCATGAAGATTGAGTAACGTCAGGATATTGAAGTCACCAAAGCAAAAATATAATTATTATTGAACTAGATCTTATTGCAGTTTACAAAAGTTCTTTAATTAAGTTTTAAGTTCTAGGTTATGACATAAATTAAATTCGAGGTCAAGTGCGAGCAAAGTCTAAGGAGGCCGGATGAATAAAGCCTTTAGGAGTTACACCTTAATGTCTGCGTTATGTACACGACTATATACAAAGATGAATTACGCGAATCCGAGAGATCGGACTGAACGATATATAACGCGATATATTGCTATATAAAACAGTAATCTTATTCTCTTACCGTTCTGGCTCCACACAGTTATATATACTCAATTTAAACCACTTCCTACAAGTTCCTCGTCCAACTAAACCACACATCCCTCTTATGTACCGGCCTGTTGATTTGTCGGTATTAACATAACTCGACTTTTGATTGACTACTGCCGAACATATTGTTGAGAAAAGCACTCCGACTAGTGGGTAAAATTCTCTGTGGGCGGTGGCATGTCATCTTAAAACACACACTTGGGGAACACCCTCCTCTTGAATCCGCAAGCTTGAGAAAGCATCCCCAATACGTACCTTAAAATTACGGGACGAAAAAATATCTTGAAAAAAAACAGTAAAAATCCCCTCATATCCCAATAATATAACTAATGTAAAACACCATATCTCCAGGAGGCATCGTAGGCCTTCTGAATGTCGAAGAACACCGCTGCAAACCGCACTGAAATGGAGAGAGGAGCGAGTTGGACTCCAAAAACCAAGTGAGACGAACTTGGACCATCTTCTTGAACAACTTACTGAGGCAGCTCGTAAGAGCAATCGGGCGATAGTGACTGGGGGCCAAACCATCCCTACCGGGCTTAAGAAAGAGTAGAACCCCCACACGCCAGGAAGACGGATAGATTCCTTTGACCAAAAGTAGGTTGTAGAGGTCAACCAAAAATAATTCCGAGTGGGGATGGAGACAACGGAGAAAGTTATAGTGGATGCAATCATCACCGGGAGAGGTGGGGCCACATTGAGACAAAGCATCCCGCAGCTCATAGACGGAAAAGAGAGCATTATAAGAGTAGGTGGCGCACGTGGTAAAATCTAAAAGGCGAGATTTTATGGCGACCTTATGATCGAGAAACCGTCGAGGATAGCTACCAGCGCTACTCACCAAAGCAAAATGGTCAGCCAGAGCTTCGCTAACCAAGCGGTCATCGGACACAAGCGAGTCTCCGATGTCCAGAGTAGGGGTGGCGTGGACGAAGAAATGGAAGATACGTACCGGCGCCAAGACTCACGGCGGAGGGTTCTTTGGCAGATGGCACGAGGCCGGTTCCGATCGACCCTTTTCCCGACGGTTGGGCTCCGCCTATAACGGGAATGGGGCAACTGATAGGCAGAAATAGCCGACGCAAAATCCTTCGACCACCTGGGGACGGTGGAGCGCCCCGCAACAGGGCACCTCCGCAGAAAAAATCGCTCAGCAGCCTCTAAAATATGAGACAGCTGAATCTACGGTATCGAAGGAAACCCGGAGGCATCAATAAAGGAAACCTCCCGGAACCCAACTCAATTTGCTCAGCGCCGGCCCCAACGAGTAGGGAGGGAAAGGCACGGACCAGAAAGGGCGGCCGACAGGTCTATCGGGAAGTGATCACTCTCGGAAAGGTCGTCCCGAATTGACCACCGGAAGTCGAGGAAACAGTCGGGCGAACATAAGGACAAGTCTACAGCACTAAACGAATCCGTTTGAACATAGTAAGAAGTAAAGTCGCCGGAATTTAAAAGACAAAGGGAATCGGATAATAAGAGGGACTCAACCACTCCACCCCGGGGATTACGGGCAGTATCACCCCAAGATGGGTGGCGAGCATTAAAATTACCAAGTAATAAAAACGGGGTAGGTAACTGACTCATGAGCTCTAAAAGGTTAGACCGACTCAAACTAAAATCTGGGGGGATGTACACTGAACAAACGGTTAAAAGCTTGGAAGTAAAAACCATCGCAGCAACAGCCTGCAAGGTAGTACGGAGGGAAAATGGTGCAGATAATGGCGAAGAGGAAATTAAAAGCAAAGCACCACCATGGGACACGCCCCCGGCCGGGGGGGGGGAATTAAACACGCGGAAGTGCCGGCAAGAGACGACCCCCAAGCTTATTTTCTTGCAAACAGACCACCGATGGCCGAACGCTAGAAAGCAAGAGCTGGAGTTCTTCCCACTTGGGGAGAACCTCTTGACAACTCCACTGTAGGATGACAGAAATTACTGTCGTCTCGATACCAACGTCGGGATTCTAGTGACGGAGACCGTCAAAGGTTCCCGACTACTAGAAGGCCCAGAAAGAGCAAGCGACAAATTGCAATGAGCCGGAGACGCACCCGGCACGGACTAGTCAGCGTGAACGACGGGAGGCGACAGCTGAGAGCCAGACCGAACCCCCAACGTGGAAGACTCATGGCCCGGAGGGAAAGAGAGATCAAGCAGAGACGGACGATTACTAAGATGCGAAGAAGATGGAACAGAAGGCGGAACATGTACAGAGGGTGAGGAAGGAGCAGGGTTAGAGGGTGAGGAAGGAGCAGGGTCAGAGGGTGAGGAAGGAGCAGGGTCAGAGGGTGAGGAAGGAGCAGGGTCAGAGGGTGAGGAGGGAACAAGTTCAGAGGATGAAGGAACAATGGTAGGAGGCAAGGGAGACGAAACTGAGGGTAGGAGACATCGAAGACTGAACAGAGGTAAGGGGATAGGAAGAAGGAACCGGGGTAGGAGGTAAGGAAGACGGAACCGGGGGAAGCTCCGCCCTCACAATGACATCGGTGATGCCAGCGAAGACCGGGGAGGAGAAGGCATCATAACGGAGGGCGCTCTAACACCCGACTCTAGGACCAAACCAGCTTCATCAAAGGCAGTGCGCTTGGACTCCGAAAGGGGTGAGGAAGAATCCTCTGTTTGCGCTGGGGCAAAGGAACGGAAGGAACAGCGGGGGTAGACACCTGGATGAACTGCCGGATATCATCCAGCGTCTCAGCTCGGTCGATCTCACGTCGGCGACAGAGGGAAGAACATGATAAGAGAACATGGCCAAGGAGAGGGAATAACAGAGGGACCGCGATAAGACAAAGGAGGAGTGGGACGACCGGGAACCCGCCTCCCGCAGAACGTCAGAGAAGAGACGGCCGGAGGGAGCGAGCAGAACCACGTACCCTACGACGGGCCTCACGGAAGTCCATCCTGAGGGAGTCCCGAAGAGCCGAGACCTCCTTCTCAAAAAGGAATACGCGACAAGAACGCGAAGCCACGCTATGGGAACCTCCGCAATTGGCGCAACATTCATGATTCCCACAAGAGGAGCCATGGTATGCCGACGCACAGGCTACACAGCGACGAGCCTGCCTACAATTGCTGCTCATATGGCCAAACTGGTGGGAATGAAAACGTCTGGGGAGCTCGACATAACGGGACACGAAGATAACCAGCACGAACAAAGTGGAGTGGATCCTGACGCTCAAAGGGGACGATGAGCGTACTCGTAGGAAGCTTAGCGGGACCAACAGACTTAGAAGCCTTATAAACGTCCGTAATCCCCTGGGACGAAAGTTTATCCTTTGGTCTCGAGAAATCATATTACAATAATTCGTTGGAACGAATTGGGGCACAACCGAAACTTCCGAAAGGGAAGATAAATCACGCACGGCGCCACAATGCTCTCGCCAAGATACCTCAACCACAAGTCCGCATACGGCAGGGCGCACCATAGCGTGACTCAAACTCCTCATTCAAATCAAACACGTCCAATTTAGAAAGCGGAGATCTGGAACTGGAATTCGGCACTAGAAAATACGGCTAATCTAAATCATGATTTATCTCTTCTGCGAAGGGATCTAACAAGCGCGGAAAAGAGGACTTATTGACAGGCTAGTAGGATCATTTTTTTTATTATTACCTATATAAAGTAG
The DNA here is from genome assembly GCA_963969495.1 of Ceratothoa steindachneri. Taxonomy (NCBI): domain Eukaryota; kingdom Metazoa; phylum Arthropoda; class Malacostraca; order Isopoda; family Cymothoidae; genus Ceratothoa; species Ceratothoa steindachneri. The sequence continues at coordinate 21,616,027 of OZ018319.1, forward strand.
AATATACAAGGGCGTGCGAACTCGAGCAGCGCAGTCACCGTCTACCGTCGAAACACCTAATCGGAGCGCCAACCGAACCAGAAGGGTAAGCCCGTAAACCCCTGACCCAACGATCGTTTTAAAAATGGCGGGCCAGCCTCCGAAATTGACCGGTTGGGAAAGTAAAGAGCCCCACTTCGGCTAAAGCACCCACCAACTAACACAGGCAGGATCCAGCCATGGGGTCGCGCCCCATGACGGATAGCTCTGATCTACCGAGATCGCCAAACAAACGTAGATGGAAGGATGATGCAGAGTTAAAGAGAAATGGTACAGAAGACGAACTAGGGGTTTGCGGAAGAAAAAGAATGCCAAGCTGGGGCCGGACGGGGCGCTGAGTCCCGTCGGCACGGCGGCCAGAACAAATCGCCGTGCCCCTTACGGGGACCACCCGCCTATGGTTAGGTGATAGCTCTCTGGGTTAACTAGGTAGGAAGGCATACAGCAGGGAGGTGTCGTATGTATCACTTTTTACCCTTAACATCAACGCTATCGCATCGGTGCTGCCGGAAGATGCTCTCACTACACTATATAAATGACCTTTCGTTCTCTTTATGTGGACCAAAAGCCTAATCTGGAGCATCTCATCGTCTCGCATTTTTCTATGCAGTTCATTTTTCCTTGCACAAGCCTAACTCTGAAAGAAGTGGATTCACGGTTTCATTTGTTTTACTTATTTTTGACCGACGACTCACCTGGAAGGCACGTATTCGCACCCGTAGTCTCTCTTGTACTCGCGTCATGGACATTCTTCGTTCGGTGAAGTTACGCATTTGGGTGGCGAGACAGCCACCGCAGTTATTCAAACGACCCTTTGTTCACTGAAAGCTCGGTTACGGATGATAGTTCTAAGAGTGTGTTACCTTCCGCAAATCCCCCATTGAGAGCATAATTGTCAATGCAGTGGAGATGAGGTTTGTTCGGCGACGTAGACAAGACAGGCCCTGAGTCTGCAGTCGCTAATGGCTCTCACTTCATCCACAGCCGATCTAGACGGTATCCATACCTCTAATCGTACCGTAGGCTCCTCGGATTATGGCTAGGAAACTCCTCCGAGAGCTCAATGCAGATCTCTGCCAGATAATCAGCTTCGTTCTGCCAAGGATACCAACATTTATATTTTTCGCCAAGCTACTTCTCCCAAAGCTTCTCGAGAGCCATAAGTATTGTGATGGACCTTTTTAGAACACACTATGTCCACCTGGATCCGAGTGGGTCGGCTTCAAAGTCGTATGCACCGTTTTGAAAGTTAGCGGGGGTCTAACAGGCGCTGCGTATGTCTTCACGGTCGAACTGGTTATTATACACCTCTCAGTACGGGAGATAACGAGTCATGTCCGGTTCATAGACCAGATTGTGATCTATAGCGACTAATACAGCGCCCTGATTACTCTCATGGAATTGGAATCTCTGCACCCGTGATTGGTTGTATCCGTTGTCGCGAGAATGGGTCCCTGGCCTTTAGGGATTCCGGGGAATGAGGACACCAGAGTCCACAAGTACTAGGCGACCAGACCATCGTTTCGTGGCTGGAATCAGGTCAGCCATTCGGACTGCCTGGCAGACGGGAAACGGCTAACAAGGACTTAATTTCGCGCCGCAACTGTTCCAATCGACATACACCCTAATGAATTGCCGTCTTCAGGACGCTTTTTAGAGTCTTTCAATTGGGCACACTCGCGGGACGCAACTCCATGTTATCAAGCACTCATTGATAGAGGACATTGTACCAGGGAAAGGCAATTAATGAGGCAAAGGTGGATAGAGGCTGTATTCGAGATAAACGGGGCAGGTGAAGAGGGTACTGAGGTAGTCGAAGGGGTCAGAGATGGTTGGGAAGAACGAAAAGATTGGAGAGCAAAGGGACAGGGGGAACAAAAAGAATATCCCAACCTTATTTGCTCTATTACATCAACATCAAGCTTCTAAAGGGTAATTTGAAAAATACAACAATCTGGCATATTTGCGCAACAGGTAAGCCCGCTAACCCTTACTACCTTGAAAAGGAAGGCCACCCATCGTCCCTCCGTAGAGAAGAGATTTCGAAAGAATGTTTTCACCATCAGTGCAAAGTAAAGCATTTTTATGGTACTTTGGTGAGTGACTCGTCGAGTTGCAAAGATATTCAAAAATTGTTAAATTGTCTTTTGGGAGTTATTGGTGCCATTATGAACAATGCCCATAGTTCCTATTAAATTGGTTCGTCTTACAGGACGCTGGAAGCATCCCGTCTAATTAAGCAAAGCAATCCACATATCCGACATGGCTCGATTTGAAGCGGATGTTACTACTCTACTAGAAAATCACCGACAATTATGGCGCGATGACAAAGTATAACTTAAGCTCTATCTAAAGCCTTATATTTATCGTGCTCGAATGTTTCTATTAAGTAACCCTTTACCGGTGGGATGCTAAATTGCAAAATAAAGGGCTCCCTGGTGAAGGACCAGATGCATTAGTCAAGTTGGCTGTCGCTTTTTCGTACTAGGGTATCGTGTCGCACGTTCATCAACGATATTTGAGGGTTCGTTAGCTCTTATTTAAACTCAGTTTCCTTATTCCAGTATTGTGTGTTGCATTAGAATAGCGTAGATTTCCTAATCACCAGGATTTGCTAGTTCTCTTCTAAATAGATTAAACCTTCTATCAGTGATGTAATGTGAAATTTTATTCACCCATTACACAGGATAAAAAAGTAACGGCAGTAACTTTTAATAATAATAAATAAAAATATAACTGATAATATCGTAATTGTATGTGAAGTTACACGGGAAGTTAACCCGGATAATAATTAGTCATTGAAAAATAAATGACAAAGGAAATAACCAACTATAAATCAATTACTGTAATTTAATTCAATATGAATGTATACAATCTCTTTTAATGCATTTTTTTAAATGCATAACAACATATAAAAGTAGAAAAAAGAATCTTATGGTAGAGGTATATTTAAAAAAAACGAACGTTGTAAAATGGCCATTACGCCTCATGAATAATTTGAACTTTAGGGTCGCTGCCATCAGGTGGCGGAAAGACGAAGACAATTTTTAACGAACAGCCAGTACAAATTGTGCTAATAAGCATTAATGCAATATTAAATTGTAATCTACTCGGATCTAACTTTTGATAACAATTCGGACATTCTTCTATAGATTCCTTCAGAATAAGGTAGAATTCATCATCAGCTAAATGGATAGTTTCCTTTCGATTAGCAGGCTTCCTCCCTCTCTTTTTAGGAGATTTAATTATAACTTCAGATGGAGTACTAGTTGATGAATGTGCCTGGGAAATATTAAGAGATTTTATATAATCATTACAAGTTTTGAATGCTTTGTTCCAAGGCCGAGACGCTTTCAGTGGGCGCAGAGCTTCCAAGTAGTTAGTAAGTTTTGAGAGAAATGTGTCGTGCGATTCTGCTTGGTTAGCACATTCAAATTTTTGCCTCAAAAACTCAACAGTATTAAGCTTCCACTTCAAACTTGAATGCGGACATCCGCTTTTTCCAAAAGTGGGAGTTTCGTGAAAAGAACTGAAATTGGGGCAGAACTCTTCTTCCCAGTCACAACCACGACATATGACAGGTCCAAAATACAAATGATCTTTCAGATTAGGAGTGGAGACCAGTTTTGAACAAACCTGACATGTAACAAAGTTTTCTTTTCTAGGGGATAGTGAGAGACCGGGGTTATTTTTCTGCTTTTTCTTAATGGGCGATCGCTGCCCATATTTAGGACGTTTATTAGATTTTGAATTTGTTTCACCCATAACACCCTTCATTAGATTGGGGTAAACTTTAACGAACTTAGGAACTAATTTTTTATTGAGGGTGACCGGGTGTTTACTTTTGGGTAGAGCTGACTTGGAAAAATCATGTCCAAGATTCGAGCTAAATTTATGTTCAGCAGCAAGAAATCCGGTAGTAGGATTCTTCGAGTATGAAACAGAGTCAACCAAGTCATTTTCATCGGCGCTACTATAACTTTCTTCACTATATGGAGGACTTGGAAGGCTACTCGAATAAGGGCTGGTAGAATACATATCTGCATCATCAATGCCCATTTTATTCTTTTTTGGAGTTACTGGAATGTGACCAAACTTTGGGGCGTTCATGTTTATCTGCAAAGGAAAAAAATATACTTAGAAAATAGCAACTGGTTATAAGATGAATAACCCTTTCAAATTTTACCCATGCTTTAATATATATCGTATCTAAAATGAAAATATAATCCAAAACATAGAAGACATTTTTTTATCTGTGTTCTATGGTGCTATACCGAGCATGTGTCATCATTACGGTTACCAATAAAATGTGTCATTATTCGCATGTGAATCATTTATGATTAACAGTAGATATCCTCAAAATATTTTGAAAGATCTTTAAATCTTAAAACCACCTGTAAATACAAGCATACTAAGGGTCGGTCCGATTTTCGTTTGTTATGGCCTTAAACTATCAATTTCTCAAAAGGAAATTCAGAAGGGCAAGATGAGTCACTCAACAACTATGATAACCACTATATTATCAAGTTATAATTAAGAAATTACCTATTATTCTCTCTCTCTCTCTATATCAATATATATATATATATATATATATATATATATATATATATATATATATATATATCCCTAACTGAAGGATGGAAACCAAATAAGTCACGAATAAGCTTATGGCAAGTAGCTGTAGACTAAACAGAATTTAACCTAACGTCCTAACCGAAGAACTATGATAGTCAAATCAGCGTTGAAATAGGTCTTAAATGGATCTTTTCTCTTATTATGGCGCAATTTCGTCTTCTCAGCCTGTTACTAGCGATTATTAGGCTGTCATCTTTAATGTTACATCATTTTTTTTTAAAGAAGCATAAGCATTGTTTTCACCCTTAAAAAATGACAACGTACGAACTTGCTAAAGAAAGAACAATGTCGGCGAGGGTTTACAGAAGGATTTGCAGGGAAACATGTGAGTGTTTTATGTATGCAGTTCCTGATAAATCGGCTGAACCATTATTATCTATAATTAATCCTTGCCAGAGATGCGGTATAAACACTTGACTGTTAACCACTCGCAGAACTTTAAAGATCCATTTAGCAGGTGCCCATACAAACCAAATAGAGTCGCTTTGGGCCAAGGCGAAAATGGGGAATAAAAAAGAATGTGGAACTGCTTGTTCTCCGATCGACTATGTGCGAGTTTTTAAGGAGGCAACGACATAAGGAAAATACTTAGTTTCACAAATTTACAAAGACATTGTAAAGTTTTATCTATTAAATAATGTTTAGCTTTTACTTTCCTTAGCTTTTTTTTTTTTTTTTTTGCTTCATCTTATTCGCCCCCAAAATACTTATAACATAGGAATAATACCATCTTTCGATTCCAGCGCATGAGAAAGGCCGTCCAGCCATCTAGCGTAGGAGACAAAATTGCGCCATAATGAGAAAAGATCCTAAATTAGTAGGAGGCGTCTCTATTATATAGTCTACTGTTATTATTATCTGACTTGGTAAACTAGATAGATACCATTCACCTCTGATAAGAACTGAGATGCAAGATCCCTTACCTTCTACAGCAATCTAAATACTTTCAAATTCAAGTTGTGAATCACCTTGTGCATAAATTAATATACTAAGGGAAATAAGGTCAAAAATAATTATAAACATGTGGAGCAACTACTGAAACATGTATCTAACGGCGGAAATTCAGAACAAAAGAAGTCATTGAATCTAATTAAATTCACTTGGTGAAAGTTCCCATCATTAAAAAAAAAGTGAAAGAAACTCCAAACTAAAGCTCAAATAAACGACAACTTATACGACGTTGAAACGTGCCAGGATTCCAGCGGACTGTGCGAAAAATCATACGGGCCATGTATGGGGGTTTTAAAAATCTTTTACCAGAACAAAAATCCTTGAATAAGAAAATATTGAAGTACTTTGAAAGAAAAATAGGAAAGACAAAGTATGAATTCTTACTTCATGCACTTGAAATGTTCGCAGCGTGAAAACAATATAAAAGAATTTCTCCTGGATTCTACCTAGCGGACTGACTTGACATCGCTATTCATTGAATCAAACAGAAAAAAAAGACTGGTTACTTTTTATAGGAAAATGCGATACCTACATCTAACCATTTAATTTTGGCGTGCAACTACAAAGGATTATACCTAATACGCGGGGCGGTAAATAAGTTTTGCGAATCGGTAGGGCAAAACGGGAGATGGCTATTTGTGGGAGTTAGGACAAGTTATGACAAGTCAGGACCTGCAGCCACACGCTCCTCCCTCGTCTATTTAAGAAGCAGTAGCTGATCGCAGATCGTCAGTCACAAATTTTTCAACAATGGAGAAGGTTGAGCACCGGGCAGTGATCAAATCTTTGACCAAGGAAGGCAAGAATGCAAAAGAGACCCATGAACGCATGGTTGCAGTGTACACCGACACCGCCCCTTCCTATGCAACCATTGCTCGCTGGAATAGGGAGTTCCACCATGGTCTTGAGTCCCTTGAAGATGACCCCCGCCAGACGTGACCAACGATGACAATGTGGCCCATGTGGAGAGGATGATCCTCGAAAATCAACGGGTGAAGGTCGAAGAAATCGAGCGAGAACTTGGAATATCACATGGAAGTGTTATCAACATCATCCACGACAATTTGGCCATGACCAAGGTCTCTGCCCGTTGGGTCCCTAGAAACCTCACGCCCCATGGTCGACTTCAACGTCGTCAAAGTTCGGAGGAGCTGCTTCTCCTGTACAACCAAGACCCGGCGGGATTCGGATCACGCATAGTGACAGGTGATGAAACGTGGGTCCATCACTGGGATCCAGAGACCAGGCTCGAAAGCATGGCCTGGAAGCACAGGGTCTCTCCGACCCGCATCAAGTTTCGGACCCAACCCTCAGCCGGGAAGATCATGGCCACCATATTCTGGGATTCTGAGTGTTGATGGTGGACTATGCGCCTCGTGGAAGGACCATCACAGGCCAATATTACGCCGAGGAACTGGCTGGGTTGAAGAAGTGCATCCGTCAGAAGCGGTGCGGCAAGTTGACACGCGGTGTCCTGCTCCTCCACGACAATGCCCCTGTCCACAAGGCCAGAGTCACACAAGCTGCACTGCGCGAGTGTGGATTCAAGGAGCTCAACCATACCCCTACAGTCCAGATATGGCCCCTAGCGACTACTCTTTATTCCGCCAGGTCAAGGCTGCAGTGTGAACGCCGGTTTGGGGGCGATGAAGATGTCCAGCTCGCCGTCCAGGAGTGGATTTAACAGCAGTCGGGAATTCGAAGCTTCAGGAAAGTGGCGCAAGTGCATTGAAGTCGAGGGTAGTTATATTGAAAAATAATAAAACACTTTTCCTCATATCTCGTTTCCTTATATCCGAATTGCAAAACTTATTGACCGCTCCTCGTAATTATTATTATTTTTTTTACCAGTAAGACGACATGCCTTTCAGTGGTTTCAACGAGTAGGTGCTCAGCTGCCGGAAGAAAGGGCACATATATATCCACACCCAGCGGACGTTATTCCGCGATAAATCCTATCTCACCCTCTTGCCTTTGTGATATTAAACCTTAGGAGGCGGGGGGGGGAGTACGGGCCTAGATGGGGTGGCCCACATCGAAATAGACGTACGATTCTTGCTTCATTACGAAACCAGGTAAAATCATAGAGCATGCCCAATATTCGTACTCGGACAAAATATTGATAAAGGATGGAACTCTGGGAGAGCCCACTCCGTCAGGAAGTTTCAAAGAAGCTGATCGGCCAGGGAAGAGATGGCGAACCACTAAAATTCATTTCATTGTAATTAAATAAAAAAAAAACCTCTTGCGTCTATTAGATACCAGTTATCATGAATGAATTTTTAGCCAAGGTGCAAATTACTTGTAACTAGACTTCAAAAAGCAAAAATAAACTAATAATGTTCAATTTAGGTACTGTATGCAAGATTTTGAAACGAACTAAAAAATGGAAGTTGAACACTTGAAATTCAAATAATTTAAAATCTTTTACCTTTCAATAATTAATATTTTATTATGATTCATAGGAAAAAGTTAGAATAATTATATCATTTGATTAATAAAATAAACTTCGATGACGCATCGATCCATTTTTTTTAAGTGACTTGGTACTTTTGTTTTTTTCCTTTGCCTATATTTCAATGTCAGTCAGCATTCCTCAAAATGTTCTATGTTGCTAGTCATGTATATTTTTTTAGTTTATAATTATGTCAGCAGTAAGGAAATTATACCCGCAGGCCATAATAAGACTACAAAAAAAGGAGAAAAGTTCGCTCGGATTCTAGTGGAAGAGGAAGGCAATTTAATAGAGTACAATGCTGAACATGTTGCTATTGACCAAAATTGAAGTTTTTGTGGTGACTTATTTTTTTTTAAATCCAAACGTAACAATAATGATCGTTCAATTAAAAAGGGTTAGCATCCTAAGCCAGCGGCAAATTAACTATTTAACTGTGCAAATCGAGATTAATTTCCCTACGAATAAAGTCTATCCATCACTACACTAACCTGGCAAAACTGCAAAAGTATCTCTCCTCCACCTCAGGTGGAGGAGAGATACTTTTGCAGTTTGTTTTTTTTACGAAATCTTACTAACATCAATCGAATTAATGAAGTTGAACTAGTAAGAGACCAAACGCTATCCTAGGTTAAGTTCAAAGGTGCACGTGTTCATTACATCTTTAGAATTTTTATTAAATAGTTTAAATTTGGGGGTCGTCACTAATTTTCAATTGAAAGTTGGCATCCCTGTTTTAGTCTAACAACTCAGTCTAGTGGATCTATCTTATTCGGAGATAGCGATTATTTCTGTTGTAACCTAATGTATAATTTTCCAAACAAAGTTGATAATGTATAAAAAAATTGATCTGGGCAAGATTCGTAAGATTTATAGGCGTAAATAATTTGATAGCTCCGTTCTATTGAAAATAAGACAAGAGGAACAATGCTACCTCGGGTTGAAAAATCATCTAACAATAGAGACCTGTTTAGTGGTAGGCATGTAAATTAAGATAAAGTTATGCACATAATTATTAATCATTGGCCCAATATTGCACTGTTGTGTAAGACCTTAGAATAATATCTACATGTGAATAGGACATCACTAGGAAAACCATTTCAGTCACATGTCTATCTCACATGATACGAGAAAGAAAATGATTGCATCAATTACTCAAGCGACTGACTGCAGCTTATTTATAGAAAGGCTAAGAAGGATCTACTAATGAAAGCACTACGTTTTAGACAACTACATACCCTTTCCCTCTGTTGAATGGAAAGCCCCTACAGAGAGATTCTGGTGCAATCCATGCTGACGATATATACTAAATACAATTAAATTTTTTGGAAAATCGAATTTTAATTCGGAAGGTGGAGTGGTAGCAGAGCTGCCAAAGACTTTAGAGACATTAATGAAAGTGTGTACAACGCTAGAGGGAAAACAAAACTAAATGAGACGCTAAGAAGCGGCAGGTTGCACAACTTTATCGAATTAGTCCCCGTTTTGTAACCAAGATTTCGTGTTCCCTGAGGAGGACTTAGGATAGATGATACAAACGGACGTAGTTTGTTTATTTTTCTATGCATCTTAGCGCCAGTCATTGTGACATTATAGAAGTGTAATAAAAGTAAGTGATTATCTTACAACTAATCATATTGCAATTTTAAAAAGTCGCTAATAGTGGTGTTCGTTTGGCGGTCGGAAGTTTAATTCCGTCGAAAACTGAGTGAACCTAAATTTTGCGCATTTTCGCATTACGACCGTAAAAAAATGAATTGATTTGGATAAATAAATTAAAATAGTTCAAGGAAAATAACCTGACCTAACAACCTATGAGGTTTATTCCTTTTTTTCCCTTCAATGTTCAAATCATCAGTTTACGAAACTATACAACCTTTTGTTCCTAACGATGGAAGGTGGGTCAGCGCTACATACCTCCCTTTTTGGTGGGGATTCTACCCTCGACAGATTTAATCAACTCATAGTATAGGCAAGTCGAAGGCACAGTCATGCGGATAAGTATGCTAGGTATTTTTCGTAACGTGACCTGTATGAAATAATAACCCACGTCTATTTATACGATGCGACTTTGATTAACAATAGAGTCCCCCGTTAGCGAGTCAATGAGCACACACGTCGCAACAAAAACTCTTCCAATCCACAAATTCTTTCGAAGAAATTCATTAGATTTACACCGTGTGCCCCCCTCCCAAATTTGCAAGGGACGATTAGGGTAACTATGAATCTCTTTTAGGCCCTCCCAAATTTGCAAGGGACGATTAGAGTCACTGTGAATCTCTTTTAGGGTCTTCGAAATACATTTCACATCCACCACAAGTCTTAACGCAAAGCTGTCTAAATTAAAACAAAGGCAAAGTGTAACGAAGTTAGATTGGTCAAAAATATGTATAGACAATGTGGTCACTATATAATTTTTTGTCCATTTCCAATATGCAGCCATCACAATTAAGGAAAAGAACCCTATTGTAATAGTAACATGGACCGTTCAATAAATTCTAGATGGATTCGCAAACTATGCTAGACATATTAGGAGTGATTAAATTCCGTGTATCGTGAGGCGCTATAAATACACCTGAACCTAACTTCCGTCGGAAATGAAGAGTAGCCGTAAAGCTGAAACTAAAATACCTAATTATTTTTATATTCAAAATCAGATTATGTGTCCGTTTCAATATAGGGAACGTGAAATATCGGCGTTGTGCGACACCATTTTATTTCGTAGAACTATCACATTCCCCCCCTCCGCCCCACCCTAAAAGAATTATCAATATATTCTAGTCCTGGTCAAAACAATAGGAGACATTAACAACTAAAACGTAAAAGGTCTAGAAAAAAATGAGACCAAACAAAACTTAATATTCAAACAAGAATCTGTACTATTTTCTTTCCAGTGAACTTTCTTTTACAACCCCCCCCCCCCCAAAAAAAAAACTTGGGTAACAGACAATTCGCTTTTAAAAAGACAATACTAATCTCGAGTTCAAAACAGTTGTTCAATTATCATAAAACGTAAACGAAGTCGATGGAGAAAAAATAAATCAGGCAAACCGAACAAAACGAGCATTAAGGAACTCAGGTGACAAATATATGGCGAAGGGGATTATATGGAGTACACAGCTACATTGACAATTAGAATTTCATCATATTGTATAATCATTTTGATGGGAATTTCATTTTCTGAAATAAAATCTGGACATTTAGGTGAACATGTAGATTGGCGGCGCGAACGATGGGACGTAAACTATTTCATCTGTGTTCCAATATGTTTCACGTTTTGGGAGTAAATTTAAGGGGACTGCTCGTGTGGGGGTAAACACTGAAGGAGGAACCCCCTACGATGATCCTGAGTTTCAATCAATCAGGGGGGGGGGGAGAGTCTGTGGGGCAGAGCTCCCCAGTATATAATCTTAATTGTTTATAGAATAATGTTATAACGTTTACACAAGTCAATGATTTAACCAAATCATTTCTGCGAGTTTAATCGTTTTGCGAATTATAATGAGGGCGGGGTATGACGTCAGAGAATTTTTACTTTGTTTTTCACTTAATATCTTTTTATTAACTTCATTTTTATTTGTAAATATATTTTCCCCATTTTACTATTTTTATTACCTTTTTTATACATTTAAATATACTTAGCTAGATTGTTTAAAGGAACTAGTTTTTGTGGAGCACTTTGGTTGAGGAAAGCGGACTTTAAGGCGGTCACTTCAGTTTGAATATTGTTTCCCTATGTCAAATTTGCCCTTCGTCTATTGTCGAACTTTGTACTTTATGTTCGGATCGAGATAAATTGTTAACCTTTGGACTGCCATAATTTACTTAAAAATAAAATCGATTGCGAGGTTTGTGGCCAGGCATTAAATATTAACGATAATTTTGAATTTAGATGTCTTAAAACTAAACGTGACTCAAGTGATCGCCATTATTTTAAGAAACCGCCATTTTCTGGAAAAGATTCCCTTTTACCAAAACGGGAATTAAAGAAAGATTCCACGCTTTCCTCATCGCTATTACAGAAGTATACCCATCGCAATAAAGTAAGTAAACAAGAGTTTTTCGTTTGGTTATTTTCGAGCATTTTTGTACTAAAATGGCGCCAGGTAAATTTGAACTAGGACTCAAACGCGCATGAATATTCAGGCACGGGTGAACGAAATATAAACACAGAAAAATCCACTTTTTCGAGCGCGCCGCCAATCTACATGTTTACCGAAATTTATATTACTCAATATTAAAGAAAAATGATCGATTTATTTTAAATAGCATTCAGGGTCGGTGTTTATATATCTGAAGTCAAGAAACACTTACATAAAAAATAATGAACATTAGACAACTAAATACGTCTGGCAATTGCCTTTAAATTCGAATTGTGAATACTACTAGCTGATAAAAAATCGTAGATACAATTTCCCCACTAAACGGGGCTATGCCATCCCCCCGGCATTTCGAAACAATCCGCTTAGGGGTCGAATTCAATGCGGTTGTCAGGTGGTCCATTTCTAGCCGGAACTAGAAATAGTCATTAAATTTCCTTCAAATCGGTGACTGTGTATTCCACATTTACCAGCAAAGAGAAACGAAATAACATATTAAACTAAAATATGTTTTTATTTCTATAAGAGCATAAATACAGATTTGCGAACCATAAGAAGCCGAACAATATAAATAACACGTAAGAATTTTTGTACTTTATAAAAACGTGCCTTCCCTTGGCGATTATGGCCTTAATATCAATGCACCAATATCAAATAGATTAAACCTAAAAACTATGTAAGGTTTTCACACGAAATCTGGCCCTTATCTTTCTTGTATTTTCTATGGAATTTACGAGATTGTGAAGGGAGTTGAATTGAGGCTATACACAAACTAGAAAATAACCCAAAGTTCTGGGAGTGATGTCACAGGTTGTGTACTATAGCGGTCTTCAGAACGACCACAGCAATACGAGAATATCAACTTATTCGCAACTATATAACCATGACTTTAAAATGCACACTTTACTGAAAATACATTATCAATAAATTTACTTACATTTAAGAAGATTCTAAGCTAACCTATGACGAAAAATTTAAATGACTGCCCCCGAGAAGCAGCAGAGCACGAATAAAACGGATATAAATAGTTGGGCTGATTTCGACACAAAATTATAAATGGGCGGAGCCTTCCCTTCGACTCAGAACTACCAAAAGCATCGCAAAGAAAAATAGTACCTTAGTATGGTAAATGTTGAATAAAAATATTTCGCAATAAAGACGAATATAAAGGAATGGATTCGATATGAAAATATATAGTAATCATTATGTAGGCACAAAGTAAGAGAAAATAGAAAATAGCTCCCTTTCTTTGGTGGCGCCCGTGCGAGGCTTGTACTGTACGACAATTGGCTATGTCGACTTGCACGTATCCGCTTTCAGTGGCTTGTGAGTTCTTTATAACTAATAGTTATCAAACTTCCTTGCTTACATACACAGCAAAATACTCGAAAATGACTATTTTGTGTTTATACGTAAAGTTTTATTTTAATTCTTTCCCAGCAGGCAATACAATGAGGGTAAATGAAATATAGAATTTAATAAAGGCAGTATTGAAAGGATCATAGGTTTTTACATCTAGTATAACAAGAAATTTTCCTTGCTATTTAAACGAATTCATACGTTTGCCAGAAAATATACACATCTATTTCCGTTGCTTATTGTCTTGTGACAACAGGCATTCATTGACCTGATATCCTAGGTGTCAAGGACTGAGTTTGAATTTATTAAATTTGAACTTGGCTATAGCGATCATTGTTACAGAAGTTGTGTTAGATTGGTATGCTTTCTCATTTATCCTTGGATTCAAGGTAACGGAGTTTTGTTTTACTCTCTCGTTTCGTAGCTGCCCGTGTAAGCTTACCCACTTTTTCGCATTACTAATTTCACCAGTATTTTTTTTATATGAGGGAGGGGTTATATTTCATTACTCTTATTTATTTGTTTGTTTTTTTAGGGTGAGAAAAAAAGTCAATTCGTTAAATGGGGCTTTTCAGAGTATTTTTTAGGTGTTCCTGTAGCGTGCGTCTACAACAGTACACCCTCCCAGGTTATATGCATGGTAACTAGCTCTACTTCATCGTGTCAAGCAGAACACTAGTTCACCACTCATTTTTTTTTATTGGTGTTTAATTTTACTAATTGTTATCAAAAAATGACTATGGATCGTTAATTGGGAGTTGATTTAGAATACTGATGTGACTAGATTAATGGAACGCTCCTTACCTTTTATATCTACCGTTACCAAGTCTGATTCGGGTGATCTTATCTTCGAAATGACCAATCCATTTTTGAGGGATTAAATGAAAGAAATGGCGAGCTCAGGTAGAAGGAAGCGGGAATAAGGATCAAAGGCGTGGTTCAGGAGATAGTTTGAATTTATTTGAAAAGTAACTAGACCATTTCCCCCTAGTTTTGGGAAGGATCCTTTAAAGAAAGTTGTAAAGGGAAGTAAAAATATATAAGATTACTTACAAGGTTGGAGGAAGGGGTAACTGTCGTAACCTGCCTCCAATTCGTAATAGCATACGTAAGGAGTAAACAAAGAAGAATATATATATATATATATATATATATATATATATATATATATATATATCAAATGCTACACAACAATGGCCATCGGATAAGAAGAACGATATGTCGCAAGCACGATGGTTACAAGTGGTACCTGGACGAACAGCGCGCCCTCCCGACAGTCTCAAACTAGGTTGAGACTTTATTCATTCTAGACTTCCATTTCATCGCCCTTTCTTTACAAGCCTCTTCTTGGCGGCGACTAATATCGCAGGCTAGTCGACGATCCGCCTTCGTCCATTAACTCCTAATCGAGCTCTGAAGGGGGGGGGGAATATGCTTCCATTCTTACCCTTTCCCCCTTCTACCTCCACGCTCATCTTTATTTTCCTTTATCTTTTTTTTTCTTTCTCTCAAGCTGATATCAGATGGGGCAACCTTGCTGCTGTTGACATCCGGAGGAATGTGAGTGCCTTCCCGGCCCCAATTCCTTCAGGAGGTTATCTTCAATTTCCCCATCTTCGCCACTTTCTTTGCGGATCTCTCGTTGCGAAGTGCGGCCTCGTTGTTATTGCGTTTTAAATTCGGGGTCAAAATTGCGCGCAGTTAAGGGCATTCTACTGAGTTAGGGTAGTGAAATTAAATTTATTGACCCTGGGGGAAAAATTGATCTGCAGGGTTACCCATAAGTGCATTACTCAAAGGATCCGCGAGCGAATAATTACATAAGAAAAATCGCAGGGTTTCAAATATAGGCTTTTTTTACTTTCAGGTCTGCCCCCTTCCCCCATTCTGCGATGTGGGAGGTCCCTAGGATGGGTCCACAAGTCCCTTAGAGAGGAGCTGTTGTGGGAGGTTTGGGTAATCTAAGAGGAGGGGTATGAAGCGGTTTGGTTGCATGTTGTGTCAGGGCAAGATTTATTCTCTGCTTGTATTGTTGGGGTGTAGTGGAGTGGCCAGTGGAGTATAGAGGCGTGGTGGGGCCTGAGTTGAAATAGGATTACTCTATGTAATGATTTCTCTGATTGGTTGATTATGGAGGAGGGTTTTGGATGTGGTTTGGTGGTAGTGCATTTAAGTGTCCTTGGGTGAAGGAAGTGTGGGTGTGTTTGATTAATTAGGGTTTGGTGGGAGGGTTATTGTAGAGGTGTTGGAAGTAGTGTGCTGGGGGTCAGAGCTCTGCTCAAATGGTGGGTTCCAATCATGTATGTGCTTTGATTGGGAGTATTTTTGTTTCGGCATGTGGGTGGGTTTTGTGTACATCCTGTGATTGTTCCGTCGGGTTCGGAGTTTGTTCGCATGAGATTTGGCTGCAGTTGAGTACCATGCTGGTGCCTCGTAATCGAGGCCAAATGGAAATACTTCAATAAAGCAAAGAGAAGTTGAGTCAGTGTGTTTAGATATTAGGGTCGCTAAAAATAGGATTCTAAACCTGAGAGTCTTCTACAGACCACCAGGACAGATTGATGATATAGATGAGCTAATGATAGGGGAAATAAGTAAAGGATGTGAAGCAGACGCAGTTATTCTAGGTGATTTTAATTTATGCTTTGTGGATTAGGAAAATATGATAGGAAGGGATAGGGCAAGATATAAATATAAGTTTCTAGAATATTTGGAGGATGAAACTTTTTTTATCAATTTGTTAATATGCCAACGAGGGGTACCAATATATTAAATCTAGTACTTTCGAAGGATCATAATTTGGTTCAGGGATTGATTGTCGGGGAAGCATTGGGGAATCGTGATAATCAGATAGTTCATTTTAACTTGGGAATACGGAAAGGGAGAACATCAACAAACAACATAAAACTCCGAATTTTCATACAGGGAATTATCGAAAACACAGAAACTTGCTTAATCAGGTTAACTGGGATGTTAAATTTTGTGATAAGAATAATTTCCAAATGTGGAATACTTTTAAGACTATATTAAACTCAGTCCAAGAGATATCGAGGAAGATTTCTGAGAAGAAAAGAGCATACCAAATATTACAGGGGTAAGGTACTGCTGAAACTCTGCATCATTATAGGTAGACAAGAATTAGCTAAATAAGATAATTACGAAAATCAAAATGGTAGCAGAAATTAATTTAGCTCAAAATAATAATACAAATTAAAAAATACATATTTAGCTATTAAAAAATTAATAACAAATCTAGCAAATATAAAATATGGCCTATTAAATACAAAGTGCTTGTGAAGGAATCTGATGATGAAATAGGGAGATATTTAATGATCATTTTGCTTCAGTATTTACAGAAGAGATTCCGAACAGTTTAATTTATGTAATTCTAGGTCCGGGGTTAGGGGTTGAATACCATTAATGTAGATAGACAAATCATTAAAGGGCTTATAATTGAGTTGAATACTATTAAGTCATCCAGCCCGGATGACCTTAATTCTAGGTTACTTAAAGAAGGTGTAGAAAGTATTGCAGTAGCTCTTGAGAAGATATATATATATATATACTAGATATCGGGGTTTGGAGAAATACCTAATGATTGAAAATTAGCGAATGTAGTATGAATTTTAAGAAGAGGAGTAAAGAAGACATAACTTTAGAGCTTAAGCTGAACATTAGAGTTTTTAATATTCTTGAGGAGGTAATTAAGAAGGGTATTTCTAAGTATCTAAAAGTGGTAGTTTAATAAATGATGCTAAAAATGGGTTTAGAAGTGGTAGATCATGTTTAACACACTGACTGGGATTTATAGATTATGTAACTAAACAATGAGATAAGGGAGAAAATGCTGTTTTAATTTATTTAGATTTTAGCAAAACTTTTGATAAGATTCTACATAAGGGATAAGTGGACGAATTCAAA
Source organism: Ceratothoa steindachneri (assembly GCA_963969495.1). Taxonomy (NCBI): domain Eukaryota; kingdom Metazoa; phylum Arthropoda; class Malacostraca; order Isopoda; family Cymothoidae; genus Ceratothoa; species Ceratothoa steindachneri. The sequence continues at coordinate 21,633,490 of OZ018319.1, forward strand.
ATCCATAGGATAGGTAGGAAAGTTTTGAATTGGATGGCTGAAAGACAGGAAACACAGAGTTGTACTGAATGGGGTGAGGTCAAGTGGAGGGACGTTATCAGTAGCGTACCTCAGGGATCCATTCTAGGCCCTTTATTATTGATAGTTTATATAAATGATCTTGGGGAGGCTGTAAATAGCAAAGTGTCAATTTTTGCTGATGACACTAAATTGGCAGCTGTAGTCAAAGAAGTTGAGGGTAGCTTTAAAGTGCAGAGTGATTTAAATAAGTTACTAGCTTGGGCTCAGAAGTGGCAAATGACTTTTAACCTTAAAAAGTGCAAAAGTTCTTAACATGGGAAGGCATAATAGGGAATTTAGCTATGAAATGGATGGGCATTGGCTGAATTCAGTTGAGGATGAGAAGGACTTAGGCGTAGTAGTAGATAGGTCACTGAAGTTTTCGAAGCAGTGTATTGAGGCCCAAAATAGATCAAATAGAATTAGGGGATTCATTAAGAGGAGTGTTAGTTACAAAAGTAAAGAGGTTATCCTTAGGAATAATTATTCTAATATTTAAATTATTGCACGTTTATTAAAAATCAAGCATTCCAAAAGTAATGAGAAAAAAAACTGCATTCCTTCGAGGAATCCAAAATAGCGCTCTGGTCCTGTTCTTGTAGGAGGGGTGTTTCATTTCCTGGGGCTTTGCTGTTCGATCAAAAGGGTAAAATGATGACAAATATCGGTTAAATGAATGATGTGTAATTATAATCTATTTCGTAATATATATTTTTATAAGTAATAAATGTTGGAATATTTTTCACTTCCAGAAATGGTTCTTTCCAAAGAAAAGCCTGCAATCATTGTTGCTCTGCGCCAAAGTAGACTGAAATGCCAGGAGATAGTTGATGAGGGTATTGAATCAAGGAGCACCATCTATAGGATCATTAATTACTTTAAAAACTGATTACACTCATGTGAAGAAGTCATGTGTACGTCCAAGAGCTTCAAATTTAGGCCAAGATCTCCTTTTGGTAAGGTCCCAGCACAACGATCAGGTTGCCCCTAGTGCCAAGGTTGTTCACGACTGGAAAGAACCAGGCGTGAACGTTTTAGCGCACACATTGAGGCGGAGAGTTTTCGATAAATGTCCGAAGTCGAGAAGGGCTGCGAAAAAGCCTGATCCCTCTAAGAAGAACCTTAAGTTTAGGCTCCACTTTGTAAGAAATATAAAGAATCGTCGTCGTCGGCTCCAGCTTGTGGCTGAACATCGGTTTCGTCGTCAGTTATCCGGTCTCCTCGGCTGATGTTTGTGTCGGATATGACTTAGGAGACAAAGAAGACCGGAAAGAAAACAAAGACGAAATGTCTCTCGCTGAGGAATTTGTTTCGGGCGATCGTGGCTGCCTGACGGCCACGCGCGCGCACTTGGCAAGGAACGCGTCCCCTGCGGCTCAAAACATGCGGTTTCGGCGAGGTTGGTTGCTTCGGGATGCTCGGCTCTTGCTCTATCAAGGCCCTTTTCGTCGTGGCTGACGGCTGCCGGAACCAGACTTAGGAATCTTATATAACCCATGTCTCCTTGGCCCGCCGTTGGGGTCTTGCTGTTGGTTGCGTTTAGTCTGGAACCTCATCCACGACCTTACCGCCTTGGGTGACCCTGCCAGGAGTGTGAAACTTTCGACGGCATCACTCTTGGAATCATTGGAACACTCAAACCATTCCACCACTTGAGGCTTTGGTAAAGGTTCAATGATTAAGTGATTCACAGGATCCATATCTTCGATCTCAGGAACTTTTTTATAACATCCTGAAGTTCGGAAAATAAAGACAAACGTTCTACTTGATCTCACACGAGGAATTTTTTTTTCAGTGGTTGAATAAAATGATTAAACACATCCAGAGTTAAAAGCTCCTGGAAGATCCCTCGTTAGAAGGAGAAAAGGGGAGCACTCTCACGAGTCCTGTACCGTGTCCACGGTGAAGCATCCGGAAACTCTTGATGTCTGGGGCTGCTTCTCATGTAAGGAAATTGAAGCACAGACAATTTTGCCCCCAAACACTGCCATGAACTCAAAATGCTAGCCAGACGTGCTAACTCGGCTTTTTTTTCAACAGTTCATGAGCAATTTGGGGGATCATAGCTGTATTTTTCATCATGATGGAGCAGTTTGTCACAAAGCAAAAGCAATAACAAAGTTCTTGTCTGAAATTAACATTGAGCTTTTGATAACTTGGTCTTGAAATTAGCCAGATTTGAAGACAATAAATAATTTGTGGGTGATAATCAAACTGGTAGTTGATAAACAGAAGCCATCCAATTGTGAGCAGTTTCGGGTGTTTATTGAACAAAGATGCAACAATATTAGTCCAAATATCATCCCAACTTTCGTTGTGGTTTTCGAAACGCATTCCTGAGGATGCCGTTTTTGAGAGAGAAGTGAATTAAAAAAAATTAAATAATTGTATATATTATATTAATTATTGCATGGTTTAGTTTTTGACAAGCCATGATGGTGATGCCTTTTTAAGGAGTGTTTTGGACGCAATCTTGTAGATGCAGTTTATGAGGCGCTGTTGAGCTTTTGACTCGGATGACCTCTGATAGGTCCTTGAGGCCTATGTCATGGGGGATAGATAATTAATTTTTCAAATCATCGTATTAGAAAAATCATTACTTGTCAAAACAGCTCAGCGAAGCCTAACAACGTTAAGTGGTCATCTAAAACTATTAGAGGATTTATTAAAGATGAAAATAATTATATCATAGTCTACTTAGCCTTTGTCTGAAATATTTTGAAAAATATGACATGACGAATTTGATCAAGTGTACATAATTCGATAAGTGACGCATCCCAGATGACCGAATGCGAGGGCCTACTGCGAAGTTTCGGGAACGCCGATGCTACGAGCCGTAGTTTTCGGCATCTAAGTAAGACGCTTCCTTATTTTGAAGAAATAGTTTGAAGCCAAAAAAAAGGTCCGAAGAAAATGTTTCGGCTCTTGCATTTTGGCCCACGGCGGTCGATTAGTTTTCGTCGTTGGGGACCAGGATTGTATACGAATGTTTGGCCAATAAATACCATTTAATCAAGAAAACCAAAACATATATAGTTAATCCCCAGTAGTAGAAAGCTGCTAAAAGGAATCGCAATGCTTACACCTAGATTAATATATTAAATAAATGAACCAAATATCCGTTGCCATAGATCTCGTAATTACAAGAATATGTGTTTATTCAGTAAATAAAAATTATTTGTATATAATCCTGTATAGCCAGCTCCCCCCCCCCTCCCTGACGGGAGGATTCCTTCATAAACAGTTTTTAATTTTAAACTGGCTTAAGAATAAAAACCCCATTGATTCACAGTGCTCTTTGAGAAGCACAGGGGAGAAATGCTGGTGGATATTGAAGTGTTTTGAAAATCGTCGTATGCTCCTAACACCATATAAGTGCTGGTAAGGGGAGGGGGGGGGATAAAAATTCCTAATTATAGATCTGGTGACGACTTGAATTTAATAATTTCTCTCCTTGTTTTTGCGGGGTGAGGGGAGTCATAGTCGTAAATAGGATAGGTAGCCATTTTAAAACTACAAAAATAAGGTCACAGTCACTACATATAGTATATATATTTTACTTCCGTATATATTTTTTTCGTTTAATGTGCATTTCATTAAAGTATAGCCAAAATGTGCGATTTATCAAATTCTAGTACTTAGCAAATTACTAAGGTATTAAGTCTGAATATTTAAATTAAGCATGTTTTACGATTTAAGCCACAATAAGGTATCAGGTATAGCAGGAAAAATATGTTGCAACTTGACATGCGACGGATTAGTGGTATTGGCGTAGTTGATGCAAGTTTAATTGATTTTTTCCTCAATTTTAATCTTTTGAAAGGAAACATTCGTTTCAACCAGGCCAGTGGTTTTCAACTGGGGTACCGCGAGAGCCAACTAAGGATGCCGCGGGAGCGACCAAAAAATCACTTTTAAAATGCCTAAATTGTCCAAAAATATGTTTTTCAAACATTTCTAAAAAACAATCTAACAATACTTGAAAGTATTTTTGAAACTAACTCCTCTGCATCGTGCAACATAAAAACAACGAAAAGAGAAAGATTGCAGACAGTGAAGGAAGAAATGAAAGTTGCCTTGTTAACTCTACGTCCCAATATTAAAGAATTATGTTATAATCATCAAGCTCAAATTTCCCATTAAAATTTCAAAGGTAAAATTCATTAATTTTCAAATTTTCATGTCTTATTTCGATTAAATTAGGTTAAATTTCAATCATGGTTAATTTTGAAGTGCTTTCACGTATTTAAGTATTTATACGTAATTTTTTTTAAATTGGGATACCGCGGCTGCTTCTAGATAGCAAATAGGGTGCCACGGGTGCTTCTAGATAGCAATTAGGGTGTCGCGGCTGCTTCTAGATAGCAATTAGGGTGCCAAGGGTGCTTCTAGATAGCAATTAGGGTGCCGCGGCTGCTTCTAGATAGCAAAATAGGGTGCTTTTAGATAGCAATTAGGGTGCCGCGGCTGCTTCTAGATAGCAATTAGGGTGCCGCGGCTGCTTCTAGATAGCAATTAGGGTGCCGCGGCTGCTTCTAGATAGCAATTAGGGTGCCATGGGTGCTTCTAGATAGCAATTAGGGTGCCGCGGCTGCTTCTAGATAGCAATTAGTGTGCTTCTAGATAGCAATTAGGGTGCCGCGGCTGCTTCTAGATAGCAATTAGGGTGCCACGGGTGAATCTAGATAGCAATTAGGGTGCCACGGCTGCTTCTAGATAGCAATTAAGGTGCCACGGGGGCTTCTATATAGCAATTAAGTTACCACGAGAGCTTCTATATAGCAATTAGGGTGCCACGGGTGCTTCTAGATAGCAATTAGGGTGCCACAATCATAAAAAGGTTGAAAACGACTGAACCAGGCCATCAGATCGATTCTCACAACCACAGATAGCTATCATCTGACCATTAGGGAGATACGACTCGTTTTTGTAAATATTCCCTCCGTGTTTTAGCAAACCCACACTCTGTAATTAGTGTTATTATTATTATTATATTTTCTTTTCTTCCTGCTTTTATTTTCTTCTTCTTTTTCACATCTGAAGGATGTGGAAAATAATAAAAAAATGAAAAAAAGTTTGTTCAAAAATATAACTTTCATTTGCTTCTATCTGGAGGATTGTGTCCCCCTCCCCCTTCGCTACCAAACGCTGGCAGATGCATTGTGCGAAATATAAACACAAAGCGATAACGAAGTATCACCGTCGATCTTATAACATTCAAATGCGATGCGTTTCATACGATGGCCAATATCTCTGAAGTTCACTGAATGAACCTTTTTCCCCTGAAGAAAAAATCAAAAGGAGTCAGAAGTCGCTGATCAGCACACAATCGATCGTTTTCGTCCAAATAGATCACGGAATCACTCATCTCTCAGTGTCATCTTCGGCTAGACAATGCGACAATTGAAACTTGTACAACTGAACATTCTTCTTTTTCCTTAATCAATCATCGCTTTCCCACAAAATGAGATCGATATACGTGAACCATATTTTTTAAGTCCAAATTTACCATTCATAGCAATGGTTAATAATGCGATGTGGCATTTCCGACTTTAAAATTTTCCAGATGGAAGTGTTAGGAATCCCCATTTGCAACGACCTCCACGAATTGATTTCTTGAGACTTTCACCTTCGTTCCCGCTTGGGGGTTAATCGCTCGGACCAGAGTGTGTTCGTCACACTCCCTGTCTACCACGATCCTTGTTCATCACCCTCTCCGTACACTACACAGCCTGTACATAGTACAAACCCCGTTTGTTACACTCCCTGCTCATTACACTTCAGTCCACCACGCTCCCCGCTACATTGAATTTTCTAGTCTGCATTCACACGATGCCAAGAGAGTGAGAGAAAGTCGTCCTAGATGACCGGCATTTAATTAATACGACCAATCATCGCGCGCAGTACAACGGTACTTCCACCTTTCACACTAATCAGTCTAACTTTTCCAATTATCGTTCAATTGACCACAACTTTGAACAACAGCATGCGTAGAAACAAGTTAACATTTTATGCCTAATGTTTTTACCTTTTCGGATATAGAAATGCCATTTTGAGGAAAAGATAGGGCATTTTGTGTTAGAGTATGCTCGAGCAGAGTCGAACAAGACTGTGCAGCGTGCATTTATGAAAGAACTATCCAAAAATGCTGCAATAGCAATGCAGATTTGGACATGACACAAAAAGCTCTGTGCAGGGCAAAAGGCTATGGACGAGCACCAGCATCGGAAGAGACGGTCGATTGGGTTCGCAAAAAAACTATCGCGAAGGCCTCAAGAGTCCACAAGAAGAGGCAGGCCTGGAAACCCAGATTCCTCCAACCACAGTTAAGCGTGTCATGATGGAACGCTTGCGAAGGAAACTCTACAAGCTGCAGCTCGTTCAAGCCTTAAAGACAAATCACAAGCGAAAGCGCAAACAATTCAGTGCTGATATGCAAGAAAAACTTGAAGGAGGTGAGTTCGATGAACGTCTTTTTGTTCAGTGATGAGGCCACATTTCATACAATTGGTAAAGTTAACAAGTATAATGTTCCCGTTTGGGGAGAAGAAAATTACCATGCATGTTTCGTAGGATCTGGTCTACCGATTTGACATGTATCGTGTCCAGGCAGCGCCATATTTGTGAAATCGTTCATGGAATCCACATACCTCTGAATTTCTCATTCAAATTTTGAGGAATAAATCTTATATTGGTCAATATTAAATCTTTTCAATTTAATTTGCCTACATTGTATTTTCTACGATATTTACATCTCAAATGATATAAAATTTATAAACATTCCCTTAAATATCCTATTTTATTCCAGTACTGGACAGAGGTTTCCCTCCAAATCTCTACTGATCTCGAATCTGCCACGCTACCCCTCTATTGAGGGGTGCGTTATCTGGGCCTCTTTCTGTATAAGGATGTCCACTTTAGGATTTCTGTTCTATATCTTTGGCCGCTTATTCTAGCAATGTGTCCTAGCCATTTTCACTGGGGAACATTTATTCTTTGGACCATGACACCTAGGTTTGTGTGCTTATCCATATATTTCTTTTATAGTCCCTGTTGCTTATTTCTAACACACATTGTATAGTGTTTCTTTGGGTTGTCCTCAATCTACAAGGTTTTGTGTCCCGTGTGCAAGTTTTCCTAACATAAGTTAAAACCTTTGATATGCATTGATTAAATGCGCTGGACTTTAAGCAACGAGTTATGTCGCTTCTGAAGATGTAGGTAAAGCTTTCTATCTACCACTAATCAGCCTAATTTTGTTCTTCTACTGATTTACTTTTCCTTGCTCATATCAAGAGTCCTAAATCTTCTAAATCTACTTATTCCTGTGCCTTCTCTGAAATTTGGTTGTAAATTTTAATTGTTCTATCTTTTGCAAAACTTTTGTTCATTATTATCGCTGTTTGGGATAATTCAGATTGCATCTATTTCTTCTGTATTCGAGGCAAATATTATGATTTCATCAGCAAAAGCGAAGTTGACTTAAATATTTTGCACTAATTTTGATTTCCTTTAGGTCGGCTCCGAATTTTATCTCTAGGCAGTATTCCGCGTGCATCGAATTAGAATTAGAGGCCGACCTACAAAAGATATTTAATCTTCTCCTATCAAGGTTCCCTCCCCCCATCCCTCCTCTTCATGACGTGACCGCGCATTCGACCTTTGCCCTTAAGCATACCTCTTTCGACCTTGTCTTACCCTACTCACAAGTTTGTCAGTACGTCCGCACTTGCCGATCGCTTTGTAACAACAACAACAAGGAGTAACAACAAGGAAAGAAGGTACCCTAGGAGACCTTACGGTCCATTCAAGGAGGGTACCTTTGGACTAGCAATCGAGCGGGCACATGGTTGCTCGATTGTTTTGTGTCCCTAAACGGCCACTTTTCAAGACTTTGTCTAGTCTTGACTTGAACTGGTCAACAGATTAACTGTTGACAACTTCCACTGGAAGTGCGTTCCACTTACCGCAGATACTGTAGGTGAAAAAATTTGCACACAGATTGCGGTTGTAACGCTTCAGTTCAAATTTGAAGCCGTGATTGCGCGTATGTAAGTGTATGTGTACGTAAGTGTGTCCATGCATTGCTCTATATAAACCAATGTTCTACTCTTTCTTTACTTTGTCTCTGAGGATGATAAAAGTATATCGAAACGCTTCAGTTAAATAAAGTGTTTTGCTAAAGGGATCTTCTCTTATTCCCCTTTAACGTTAAAATCTGAGTTTTTTAATGAATTTTGGAGAACTCATCAATGGTCTGAAACCAGACGTAAAGGCAAATATACGAGCGACAATTCGAGAGATTTGAAAAGAAAGTCACAAATACGAAATTAACAGTCGCTTTTAATACATTTGCCTCGATGAATCAATATAGATTGCCCAAATATATATATATATATATATATATATATATATATATATATATATATATATATGATGAAAATTAATGCAATATCGCAAGAAAAGATGAGGAATTAAACCACATTCTCCGAAGACAATTTAATTCAGAACAGTTTCGGTGTATCTCACACCCTTTTTCAACTGACACTGGGCAGAAAATATAAGAGAAATGCATATAAGCATAACACAAGATCCCCTCTTTTTTTCCCCCAATCCCCTACTTGTGGCTAATCTGCGGAGGGAGGTAGGCCTAAACATATTGAAGGGCTGACATTTTACTATTTTATTTATTTGCGATCTTATTACAGGATTAAAAGAAAATTGGCCCTCAGATAGATTTAAATTATGAACTGACGATATCAAGCTCGATTCTACGATTCTTCTCTTAACATAGTTAGCCGATTTAAATAACATTTTACTTCCATTAAAATTGATCGTATGATTCTTGTCTCTAACATGGCAAAATATTCCACTACTTTCGCTGCCCACTATAATATCTCTTTTGTGTTCGTACAATTTCTTGTCTAGATTTCTCCCCGTTTCCCCTATATAAACTTTATGGTAATCGTTGCATGGTACTGCATATACTCCTATGTTATGATGTTCTTTGGGTTTCCTAGCCATCATCAATTGGTTTAAGGAATTATTATATTTAAACACTAGATTAATACCCGCTTTTCCAAATATGTCCTTTAAACTATTTAATTTATTATTAAATGGCAATGTTATACATTTGTTGAAGTCGTTAGTGCGGGAAGGCTTATTACATAGAATGTTTTCCTAGCTGCAAAATGGGCAGATGATATGAACCAATCAGGGTAATACAAATTAGAAAAAATGGTCCTGATAATGACAATTTCTTCATCTCAGTAGGAAGGATGACATATTTTGTATGCTCTAAGGAAAAGGTTAGAAATTACCGATTTTTTTACAGTATTATCGTGAAACGAAAAATAATGTATATTGGCATTCGAGTGGGTTGGTTTCCTATACACGTCAAGTTTTAATTCATGGTGATCTTTATTAATGAGGACATCTAAAAAGGGTAATCTATTATCATATTCCCATTCATATTTAAATTTGATGGAGACATGCAAATTATTCAAATTATTAAAAAATGTATCAAAATCATGGCCATTAGGCCATGTCTGTAGTTAGTTGTTTTCTGTGTCAACTTTCCTACTTTTCCTTTACGATTCCTTTAAATTGGTCTCTTAGATACAGACACTTGCTTTGTGTGGATGAAAATCGTCCCGGGTGTATCTGATGCAGTGTGAAAGATGGCTATTCATTGCAGACCAGCTACTAAGTGAGCAAGATGGAAGGAGCTGCCTCCTTCTACGTTCACACACAACCTTTCAAATTTAGGTCTTTTCCCCTAAATGGCCACGTTTTATTTTTAAGTTAATTTTTTGCTCCCTTTTATAATTAAACTATGTAATATAATAAATGTGACTGGGGAATAATGCCCCTGCTATAACTCAAACTTAGTAGAGTAAACACACTCTCCCGACCCTCCAAAAGAGGTGTTAAACTTTCATAAATAAAATACACTTTGTTAACTTTGGAAAAATGGATTTTATTTTAATGAATGACGTGAAGTTCAAGCAATCATTACGTTTACTATTGTTAAGTCAGTCAAATACATATAATAATTATTACCATAAGTTAAAGTTAATATAAATATTGCACTCGAAAAAAAAAACCAGAAAGAGGTGGGAAGTTAAGTTTCAATTAAAAAAATGAAAATTAACGAATTTTCATGAGCGATCACAAAACACTGGAAGATAAGTAGGTTTTCTACAAGGCGAGAACTATGCGCACATCGTTACTAAAGCTGACCTGCGCACCCAACCTCCATGTCCTTTTAAGCTCACATGTCCTTCTACGTCCACACAAAATATATCTGGTATATTTCGACATAATAACGAAAATTTGGAAATCATAACATTAAGATTATCACACTAACAGTTAAAAAAGATAAGCTGGAAAGAGTGTAGAAAAAGAATAGCAATTGTTAAAAGTACGTAGAGCAGATAATAAAACAAATATGAAAATCTAATTGGACTTTTTATTCCTTTAAACTGTCGCAAAATACAGTTTTAAATACAGACACATATGTTTCAAAGTAAAATGCAGCGAAATTGAACAAACTCGTAATCTGTACGATTATGACAAAAGGCGGCATAAATACATTCACGATTAATCAGAGCTCTATTTTTGCCTAAGATCTAAATCTTGTTTGTTTGTTTTACTGTTTAATGTGCGTGAACCGATATGGGTCTACACGTGTCAACCGATTCCACTTTCAGTAGCCTCGCACCGGACGCATTGTTGATAACTGAAAACGATCCAATCCATTAAGTAAGGAAATATGTAATCTAACAAGTTCCTGTTACACTGATAGAAATTTTAACTCCTAGTCAAAATAATAATAAAGATCCAATAAAATTCTTTAGCAGAATGTTTGGGGTATGATAGAAGAGGGAAATAATAGACATATGTGTTGTATCAGGATCGCGTGAGTACATTGTCGATTTGGAGAGGAGGAAAACTCGGGATTTAGAAAAGATATGTTCCCTGGATAGGCTCGTTTCTGAGCTCACGAGAGAAGTTAGTGCTAGGCCTAGGTCTGGGAACAAGGTAGTTAGTGAGGTAGGCCAGGTTGGTAGATGTGTCAGATGTAGCCAGGAATAGTTCTAGAACATATGAGGTTAGCTCACTAGAAATAAGGCACAGGAGGAAGATATTTAGTGGGAAGTAATTAGGAGGGGTAGGCCTAGTGTAGAGTCTGGATCAATTGAGATGAATGAAAGTGAATTGTGAGTGAATGTAGATACTATAGATAGGGCAGGAAAGGTTAGATGTGTAAGACAAAGGGACACATAACCTATTAGCTTAGTTAATAGATTCAGTGTCCTGAGAGAGAAATTAAGTGGAAGTGGGGATGAAGATGGAAGTGGAGTGACTTAGTGTAAATGAAATTAGGAGGGGAGATAGAGTTTGGTCTAAGTGAATTAGTAATAGGAGTTTGAATGATGTGCTTGTAGTGCAGATTTTTCTGTAAGATAGGTATGATATTTGTAAAAATCTGCAATAAGTTTTTTGGTAAGAAAGAAATGTATGCGATGGCTGGATAGGTAAGGATGGGGTTGATGTGTTGTGGAAGGAGGAGGATCGTGTTATTATGGCCTTATGGGAGAGAAACTAAGTATTGCTAGTGGCCAGGAAAATGTAAGAGGATAAAAAAATGGACCTAAGGTTGACAGGGTGGGGGGTATGGAAAGGGCATAGGTATTCAGGCTAAAAAAAAGGTGCTTCGGGGATAGGAGGGCTGGATTGTCTTTATACTAATGCTTGTAGTCTTAAGATTAAGAAGGATGAGCTATTTAATTATGTTGTTGATGAAGATATAGACATAGTATGTGTTACAGAATCATGGGGTAGTGAAATTTGATTCAATGACAATGTGGGGAATTTGATTTACAGGGTTATGATATGTACATTAGTCAGAGGATAGGTAGGACTGGTGGTAGGATAATTATTTATATAAGATACAGCATTGCTTCAAATCTAAATAATTCTATAAAGCAAGGAGAAGTTGAGTCACGGGATAAATATAAATATTAAAGGTTTGTAAATTTAGGATATTAAACTTGAAAGCCTTTTACAGAACACCAGAGCAGATTGATGGTATAGATATGAAAGGGTTGTAAAAGAATCTAATGAGGAAGTAGTAGAGGTACTTAGTGATCATTTTACTTCAGTATTTACAGAAGAGACTTCGAACAGTTTAATCAACTTGATAGAGTCAGTGCAGAGGCCAACAAAGATGATACTTTCCCCGAAGTACCTTGAATATGTAGTAGATAGGTTGATGGTACTAAATGTGTTCTCATTGGAAAGAAGGTGTGCGAGACAGGATATGATTGAGCTTTTTAAAAAAATATTTTGTGATGGATAAGTTAGAATGTAGAAAGTTCTTTGAGTTGGAAGGTAATAATAGGACTAGGGGCCACCACTTGAAAATTGAATAAAACAGAAATGTCGGTTGGATGTGAAAACGTATTTTTTCACCAATAGAGTGGTACATTACTAGAATGGTTTACTACAGGAGACAATAGGCAGTCAAAATTTAAATGTTTTCAAGCGCAGGTTGGATAAATATATGGGCATGGTAGGTTGTCATGGTTTTTAAGTTACATTGGGGCAAGAAGTGGGGTCGCATGACGTCATCTTCACTGCTGGCAACACCAAAGACCATGATTGTCATTGTAAATTTCGTCAGCATGGCTCTGGACACGCCTTTGGGTACCACAGCGAGCCCCTTGTTGTACTGGGAGTTGATCTTCTAGTCTTGGCAGAAATTCTTCTTGTCGGAGATGAACCACAGCATGTCTGGCTCCAACGGGTATTTCAACTTGTTGATCAGATTCCTGGTGTGCTTGAGTAGCTTTTACTGCATTGCCTCATCTTGTATCAAAAGTAGCGAATGTCCTTATGCATCACCAGCGTGATGAGCCTTTTATCCACACTTTTCTCCTTTGCAATGTTACGGATCGACTTTCTGAAATCATTGTTGATGATATGGATTTCAGCAACGAATTCCGGTGTTCTGATTGCGTCAGGTTGTCAACCATTGGTTTTCCTCTCTGTTGTCGCCTCGTCTTCAAATCCTGAATCTTCTAGCTCATTTCTGACTGTTTTCACCATCCTTCTGCCCATATTGAGGAAATTTGAAATCTCCGGGTTTGTCCTTCCGGCGTAGGACTCCATGCCTCTTCTACAAATTGGTGGTTTGTGTCAAATTTTCCATTTCATTGTTCTTAAGAAGAAAAAGACCGATGACGAATGTTAAAAAATGCTTAAAATTGGTTGAGACCCTATCACGGAGAAACGTGGACGTATGCTGTGTGCAAAAACATAGATGTAGGTGGGGGTGGTTCGGCGAGAATGATTGTGGGAAAGGAATCGAAATATAAGCTGTTTTAGATGGGAAATGCTAACGGTTATGGCGGTATCGGTGTTCTATTTGCAGAAAAGTGGAAAGAGCGTGTTTTGTGTGTGAATAGAATTAATGACAGGGTATTGGTGTTAAAGTTGAATTTCGATAAAGTAATCATATCTGTTATATTAGTGTATGCACCCCAAGTTGGCTTGGACGCTGCAGTCAAGGATGAGTTTTGGGAGGAGTTGATCAGAGTTGTTGGTGGAATCGCAGAGTGAGATGGTGATCCTAGGAGGAGACATGAATGGACATGTGGGGGAGGAGGCGCTAGGGTACGAAGGAGTGTATGGAGGTTGTGGATTTAGCACTAGGAATGTGGAAGGCGAGCGAATTCTGGAATTTGGGGAAGCAATGGACATGGTCGTTTGTAACACCCTGATCAGAAAAGAGAGAAGCAAACTGGTCACATATACATCTGGAGACAGCAGTATTCAGATAGACTATTTTATGGTTAGAAGAAGAGAGAGAAAATTAGTGAAAGATGTTATAGGGATACCCAGTGAAGAGTGTGTACAGCAACATAAGTTACTGGTGTGTGACCTTTGGTTAAGGAAATTGCAGGCCACTAGGAGGGTGTTTGTGCCTGGGAGGAAGGTGTGGAAGCTTAAAAATCAGGAAGTGACGGAGGCTTTGTACGAGGAGTTCGGTACATTAGCGGCGCAGAATAGAGCGACTGACGGAAATGTGAGTGAGCAGTATGGGAGACTGAAAGATAACCTTCTAAAAGCCACTAAACAGGTTTGTAGATGGTCAAGAGGTCCACCTAGACACAAGGCGTCTTGGTGGTGGAATGAGGAAGTTGAGGTTGCAATGAAGGAGAAATAAGATCGTTTATGGCATGGAGGCAGGGTGGGAGTAAGGAAGTATACTTAGCAGCGAAAAGAAGTGCAAGTCGGGAAGTGTATAGGGCTAAGTCAGAGGCCCCTAAACCTTTTCTTGAGAGCCTCAATGGTGCTGAGGGTAGGAAAAAGGGTTTAAATTGGCTAGCAGATGAAAAAGGGAAATAGTGATATAGCGGGTGAACAGTGCATTAGAAATGATGATGGTAGAGTTGTGGTTGGGCAGGACGATATAAAAAAAAGGCTTAGAGGGAACACTATAATCGTTTATTAGACGTAGAATTTGACTGGGGCAGGAGACTTGTGGATTCCGCAGAACCTGTGGCTGGACCGTGGCCATCAATTGAGGACAAAATGGTGAGCAGAGCCATCAATCACATGCCAGAAGGTAAGGCAGTGGTTGTTTCTGAGATAAATGTCGAGATGTTGAAAGCCCCTGCAGATATCGGTGTGCGGTTGGTCACGGACTTTATAAATGCTGTCATATATTAATGCGCTGTACTGGAAGATAGGCTGAAGAGTGTGATTGTGAATGTGTATACGGGTAAAGGTGATGCGCTAGAAAGGGGTAGCTACAGAGGCATAAAACTACTCAATCATGTTATGAAAGTTATGGAGTGTGTTCTAAAAGAAATGATTAGGGAAAGGATAAACCTTAACGACATGCAGTTTGGGTTCATGCCTGGAAAAGGAACCACGGATGCTATATTCATAGTTTGACAGCTCCAGGAGAAGTACATCGCTAGGAAAAGAGCGTTGTATTATATTTTTGTTGACCTGGAAAAGGCTTTTGATAGGGTACCAAGAGATGTGGTGAAGTGGGCAATGAGAAAATTAGGGATCGAGGAGTGGTTGATTAGGGTGGTCATGGCTATGTATGAAGGTTCGACAACCCAGCTGAGGATAAATGGAAAATTAAGTGATGACTTCTCTGTGATGGTTGGTGTGCATCAGGGGTCCGTTTTGAGTCCCTTGCTCTTTGTTATGGTCCTGGAAGTGTTGTCACAGAATTTTAGAACAGGATTGCCATTCGAGTTGTACGCGGACGACCTCGTGGTGATTGCTGAGGATGAGAGGACAGCACAGGAGAAGTTCGGGTTGTGGAGGCAAGGGATGAATTCCATGGGGCTGAGAGTGAATTTGGATAAAACAAAGATAATGATTTCAAGAGCGGGTGGTGGTAATGGCATTATTGAGGGTATGTGGCCATGTGCAGTCTGTCACAGAGGGGTAGGGAATAACTCTATCTTGTGTAATGGATGTGGTTTGTGGTGCATAAAAGATGTAGTGGTATCAGGGGTAGGCTACAGAATGATGGAGAGTTTCAGTGCACTGTGTGTAGAGGAGAGCAAGCGGAAGAGAGGAGACAGGAAAAGATTGTATTTGATGGTGTGTCGCTCGAATGCGTAGAGGAGTTTTGTTATCTGGCCAGGGCCGGAATAAGACCCTTAGAGGACCTAAGCAGTAAAAAATTATGGTGCCCCCATACATTTGTAATTCAAAATATAAACAATAATAAACGATAAAATTAAGTTTTATTTTCAAATTTCAACATTAAACAAAACTTACAGTTAAAAGAGAAATGATATTTATTTCTGTATGGTTCCATTTTATTTATAGTTGAATAATTTTCTCCTACTTATTTCCCTTGCAAAGTCCTTGATCAGATCCTCATTACGAAACTTACGTAACACATCTACTTCTATTCATAATAGAGACAAGGCTTGTTGCGTAGTTATTCTGATGAGATTTTGAATATATTTCAACCATGAAAATGAACGCTCAGCTGAGCAATTTGTGACCATTAATGTTAAAAATATACGGAAGGAATGTCTACATTTGGAAAAGAACACTCAATATTGTCTTCTACAATTATTTTAAAAAGTTCAGCATGATTGAATCTTATTTTTACATTTTCTGTTGCACTGAACTTATGGCGCACATAGAAATGAAACTGCTGAAGCTCACCTGGGAAATTACTGTTGAATTCCTCTGGGTAACGACCAATCAGCTTTTGATAACACTGAGAATACCTTTCATTGTTAGTAGAGGACGAAATGACATTATATGGCACATCACTTAGAAAAGAAAATCTCTTCTATTTCTTTGTATATATCTCCTCTTCTTTTCATTTCATTTGTGTAAAAGGTGGTGATACGAAATTTATCTCTGGCATTCAGATATACTTCTGGTGTATATCTGTCATATGGTACCTTCTTTCTGATAGGTTTGCGAGTTGTAGCTGCCTTGTAATCAACATCTGATAACATTTCCTTTGCATCTTTTTCATATTTTTCAAATTCAACCTCATGAAGTGCACAGTTGATAAGCTAATCATACATACATATCTGCACATGGTTTTAAATTCACATCCTCATTTTGTAGAACTTTGCTTACTCTGTGAAAAATCTGCAAAATCTCATTCCAAAAATTCAACATAAAAACTAATTCTAGCTCTTGCATCTTATCTACAATATTATTTGCTTCTCTTCTAGCGTCTCTCTTTTGTGACTGGTCTTCGGGTATATATTCTAATGCTTCTAAAATTTCGAAGGAAAGATTTCATAATTGCTGTTGATGCCATAGCATGTGCTTCCCGTTTTGTATCAGAGGGATTTCAAGACACTTTCATTTTTAATACGATCTTTAAGAATTTTACACGGTTGGTTGAGGCAGGAAAAAAAAAGGTATAGAATAATTGTATTGTAGAGAGGAAATTAACAGCAGTCAACAGCACTTCGGCTAACCAGATTTAGGGAAGGAGCTTCACAGGGTACATATATAGCAAACTCGTTTGTTTGTAAGAAAAATTTGTTGCATCCCTTTTTAACGCCCAGACATGTTAGTATCATTATCATAAGACTCACCCCTACATTTTGAAAAAATTAGCCTACAAGCTTCACGTAACTATTGCAACACCTGGTTTGCCATTTTTTCGTCGGTGTGGCTTTCTATTTCCAGAAAGGTTAAAAAGCGTTCAATAGACTCTCCATCCTTCAAGTACCTAAGTACAACACTTAACTGATCACCATGTGATAAATCTGGTGTTGAATCAACGGACAAACAAATAACCCCAAGATTTAACTTCGTCAACAATGAACGCAGGGACCTTTCGTGCCATTAAAGAGGCCTCGATGTTTATTGCGTGTCTTAAGGGTGAGAGGTTGCTCTAACTCCAAAGGTTTCAGGCAGATTTTGCTTCTAGGCTGGGTTTCAGAAGGTGCCTTGGTTACCTCGGGGTTAAAGGAAAGCGACGATAAGTAGGCTTTTATTCTTGAATAGGGTCTACCTTATTAGGTATAAGCAAAATAAATCGAGTCCTATGCGGCTGTATGTAGGTTTACTGATGTTGGGGGTAGCTGAGGCTAAAACGACCGCACTTAAAGACGAGGAACGGACTCGTGATGATAGTAATAAATAGGACTAGGCAGATGTCTATCCGACCGAATGACTTAACTCTACTGGATTATGAGTTCAAGCAGTCCGAAAGAATTCTCCTTTTGCAATCATCCAAACCTTTTTTCTGTTCCTCGAAAAGCCAAGCCACGTTCAGCTAATGTACAAATAACAGCTATGACAGGCCTCAAGACTGTTCCTAGTAATCACACACTTCCTGACATTGTTTCTCCAACTGTGACTTCAACCCTGCCACACCTTGTCTCCAAGTTAAATATGTTAGCAATGAGTCTCATGCTTATCAATTACAATAGTATTTCACCAGTCACTGAACCCTTCTCTTGTAACCAAATTTCTTGTTTGGTAGTTTTCGTTTTTGTGCACCACTTAACTGAATCCATTTCATCTTGGTTCTTGGGGTGTGGTAAATACAGAAATAAAAAGATTATTTTGCTTGGATTATTATGCGGCAATCAACACAGCTACACATATCATACATAGGCAGAACAATACGGACAATTTTATTCCCAAATTACTGCTGAATCTTGTGTTTTAATTAATAAAGACAGAATTTGTTTCTGAATAGTCTTTTCAAGCTCTACAAACTGTATAGATGAAATAAAGATATCCACATAGTTTTTGAGAAAAAAACATCAAACACAAAAAATTGTATTTTTTTGTCATTTTTCCTAAAATTAAAAAAAACACATTATAAAATAAGAACTATAGGTTTATCTTAAGAAAAATAATACAGTTTATAGAACTTGATAAGAAAAAATCAAATACCCTTGAATCATTGCTCTACGACGAAAAATGACGGAGGCGTAGCTTTTGAAATACCCCCTTAAAATTCGAGGAGGGGGGAGGGCGTATTTTTTCGGGACGTTTCGTTTTCTATCGCAAAATCGGAAATTTCACTGGGGGAAAATCGGAGGGGGGGCAATTCTCTATAAGTATACCAAATATCATCAATCTAGCTTTAAAAATTAAAAAAAGTTATAAAGAAAGGGGAACTTACCTAATGCTGGATACACAGTCGCTAAGGATCAGGAAGTATTGGTCCTAGCGCAATGATTTTAAGTGATTTCGATTCGTCTTTTTAAGCTCTACAAACGTGTTGCGATGTTTTACAATTTCATTTATAGTTTTTGAGAAAAAAACATTAAAAACAAAAAATCTGTATTTTTAAAAGTTTTTTAGAAATTTTTACAAAAGTAACCATAAAATAATAATCTTTACGAATTTGATCAAAACCAATGACAAAAATTTAGATTTAGCCTTGTGTACATAATCCAAGTGGCAGAATAAAAAAAATTAGAAAACTTCGGATGCTTAGCGATTTTAAAATACCCCCTAAAATGCTGATTTTTTCGTGTTCTTTTCAAAATGTCTCGGTTTTCTGTCAGGAAATCGGATAAAATTACAGGAACAATTTCGATTTGTATTTCAATTCTCTATAATGATGTACAAATTTCATTACTCTGTCTATAATAATAAGAAAGTTAGAACTTTTACCGAACCCATCCTCTTAAAAAATAGTCACGTTAAACAAAATATATACAACGTACATTTTAATGGATTAAACAGTCATAGCTGATTGTGCTATTGGAATAGCCATCAAGCAACTTAAAGCAAGAATGAGACAATGAATGCGCATGCAATTAACACCAGTGACAGCAACTAAACTACAAATTTACAAGCTAATACTACCCCTCACTCGCGGTGGTTCATCGCGTGAGAACGCTTTATAAACATAACTTATTCATTTTCCATTAGCTTTTGAAAATAGCTATAAATTTAATTAATTCAATAATTTAAATGGTAAATTCAGCTATGAAGCACGTGCTAATTTCCTTATAGGGTTAATCCACCATTGTATCTGGGAGATATGACCAGTCCAGGGGGAGGTGTTGGGGCGAGTTTCGTGGCAAGGGTTAGAAGCGGTTGGAAAAAGTTCACGGAGCTGCTTCCTCTTTTGATGTTGAGGGTTTTTTCCCTCCGAGCTAAGGGACGTCTGTACGCTGCGTGCGTACGAAGTGCAATGTTGTACGGCAGCGAAACTTGGGCTGTGAAGGAAGAGGACATCCAGAGGCTCAAGCGTACTGGGATGAGAATGGATGTGCGGATCATCTCTGAATTTGAGGCCTGGAGGTAACAGAGTTGCGAACTGTGAATTAAGGGATAAAATACATTAGTGTATCAGTGAGAAGAGGCAGACTGAGGTGGTTCGGTCATGTGGAGAGGAGGGAAGATAATAATTGGGTGAAGGCTATTTGGAAGTTGTGGGTATAACTGCCAGAGAGAGACGTAGAATGAGGTCATACAGAGGGACATCAGAAATATGAGTTTGAATAGAGAAACAAACAGCCAGAGATCGAGCAATATGGAAAGCCATCATTAGGTAAATATGGCCGACACATGCAAGCATGAATGCAACCTTCAAAAAATGATGATATATATGCTATGTTATGTTATGGCCAGAGGGTGCCAAAAACGGAACTAATATTTACCATTAAACTTCCATAAGTTTTCACTCCGCTGGTGAACTCGTAACATGGCCGTGGACATGCCTTTCAGTGAAGGCCTAATGGTTGCTCTTAATGAATTTGTATTTGCCCATCTTTCTCGTGGAGACACCGACCGAGCCCTACACAATTTAGTTAACTGCATCCAGACAGGCGGATTTTTATGAGAGCGACTCAAGATATCGATTTGGCATAGGGTGTTTGCTCTTGACGGTTGAGTCATGCACCGAGTGAAGTTCGCTTCGGTATTTGAAGAAGGAACGCTTGAGTTTATTCGCTTTCTCTCTCTCTCTCTCTCTTTGAGCGGAGTGTGTCTACCCACTCTTCCCTCTATTTTTCGCTGCTAACCCCGTACACCGGGGCGCTCTAGGCAAGGACTCTCGTCAGTTCGCCTTATTTTTCCAGTGGTCTTCTTAACTTTATCCCAATCTGACTACAAGCAACTCGTTTATCTTGTTCCTGCCTATGACGATTAGAAAATTATATCGGCTAGAAAATGGCCGATTTTCTGCTTAACTCTTTATTAGTTTAAGGTTCTTTTGGTAGCAGTTTGTTTTTCGATTAATTTTTTGAATGGGAAACTTGTTTACATGGCAGGTAGGTGGGTGTAGTCAGTTCGTCTAATTATAATAGTAGTTATGAACATTTCAACATGCTATTTAGACATCACTTTGTAAATCTGGTTGTCAGGTTCATATATATTTTTGAGAGATTCTAGATTGGTCTTAGTGAGTACAGTTGAATTCGTATATTACATTGGTGGATTTGATGTCATTGGTTTGTTGTTAGTAATCTTACTAATTTTGGGGATGATATACTATTAGTTGTAGTTGTCAACTAATAGGTTCGTGGAAAAAGGATAGTTAGAAAAAACTAAGTTATGATATTTATTTTTCAACATATGCTCCATTTAGGTCAATACACTTGTGCAAACGTTGATAGCAGCCTTTAAGTATATCCGTGTAAAACTGAAGGTCATTCGATTCGAACCATGTCAAAGCAGCTCTTTTTACATCTTCAAGTGATGAAAAATCGGTACCTTTCAATGCATCTTTCAGGTTTGGAAGCAAAAAGAAGACGGATAGGGCTAAATTGGGGTTTTAAAGGGGATGTCGGATGATTTCCCATCGAAATTCGCGTAGCACAGCTCTTGTCTGCCGAACGCCGTGAGCGGGTGCATTATTTTGGTGGAAGAGGACGCGCCGATGCATCTTCCCAGGGCGTTTTCCGGTGATTTTCTTGGATATTTTTCTCAAAACGCCCTGTAATTTTTTTCTTGTTCTCGAGGAGGTCGACCAGCAAAATCCTCTCTGCATCCCAAAAGAGAGTGGCCATGACCTTTCCTCTTGAACGCTCAGATTTTGCCTTGACTGACCCACTTCCACCTCTGGGCAGCCATTGCTTCGATTGAAATGGGGTTTCACATCGGACGACTGCCATGAAAAGGAAGTCAAGGAGGCTTTACTCCAAGGCTTAATTAGATTGGCTCCCGAAGCTTTCATAACCCTCACGTACGGCGAATTCAGAAAGAAACGACCAGGCAAAACAATTACGCCCCATCCACCCCACAAGGATCTAAGCTCGTAAAAGAATAAGCCCTCCAAAACAACATAAACACACACAGGAATCTATTATGAACATGACAATGGACACATTAAAAATATACATTTGAACTCAGACGATTGGACGAACAGAAAAAAAATATACTGTAACGTAATACGACAATGCGACCCAGACGTAATATTTATATCTGAACACGGGATAAATGACACAGCCAGGAGAAAAATATTTCCCTACAAAGTCTTAACCAAAAATCACAGAGGAGAAGGTTTTGACGGATGTTCAATAGCTGTGAAAAGAGGTCTTGACTTCAGATCAATAAGTGGACTCGACGAATCTTACATTGCTGTGGAGGTCCATACGTCAGTGGGCCCCCTGGTCCTGGTAATAGGGTACCAGCACCGAAGGAGAGGGTATTTACCCCTTCACAACTTCCTGCAACTTTGAGGTCACGGCAGAACTGTTCTTTTGGCCGGCGACCTCAATGCGAGGAGTGCTACCTCAGATTACACGTCGACCAACCCAGCAGGTATGAATCTTGACACACTTATTGACAGGCAAATTATGACAAGATTTGGACCAGATTTCCCAACATTCATTACACATAGATCTGCCACAAAACTAGACATAGTGCTCACTAGCACTGTGTTCTCCTAAAAATACTTCATTGAACTGGTCCCTCCTATCCCCAGCGACCACCAGGCTATCATTATTAAAATCTCAACCTCCCCCATTCAGGTGCCAATCCCAAAATGCAAGAGCTACGCTCACACCAACTGGGATACTTATAAACAACTCTAAAATTACAACCCTGACCCCTTAATTGATGCCACTCTAGAAGAGAAGGACGAGGAATTAGATAAAATTAATGAATAATTATTAAAAGCCGATAAGGAAGACATTCCCCGAAATAAATATAAAACTTTTCCTGTCCCTTCTTGGACCCTTAAAAGGAAAACCCTCGAGAGGAAATAACGGGAACGGATCAATGGAAGTAAACCTCACTGGCCCTAACATCACTACGCACATACGAACACGAAAGATACGCGACGAATTAATGACTTTTATTAGAGACCAACATAATGTACTTTGGAACAATTTGATAGACCAACTGAATATAGAAAACGAGTCACGTACATTCTAGCAGACTGTAAAAAAGACTAAGAGGCGGACAGACACAAAAGACCATCAAACTTACAGGTGACAATACAGAAATTACAGACGCGGAAGAAATCGAAGAGGAATTCAGACTCTTCTGGGCATCTATATTTAAGATATTGATTTAGACTTCGAAGACAGAATAATAAATGATTTGATCGACCAGATACACAGAACCCATCCTCACCATTATGTATCGCAGGAAAGGGATATGGAGGGACTCGGTGGTAGAATTACTGCCGAAGAACTCTCGGAAACCTTAAAATCCTTTAGTTAACGAACACCAGGGCGTACAAGACTGACAAGGAAGAATTTTATTTGAGCCCCGCTTAACATCCTTCTGGGGCTTACGAATATCATGAATGCGTGCCTGAACGTGGGTTACTTTCCTAACCACTGGAAGGTAGCAAAAATGATATTCATTCCCAAAGCCGGTAAGCCACCGGACAGTCCAACTAACTTAAGGCCTATATCTCTCTTAGAATTTGCAGAGAAAGTCTTGGAGAAAATATTAGCCAACAAGGTGAATATGTTCCTCGAGGAAAATAATTCTCACAACAACCAGCACATGGCTTCCGAAGGAAGCGAAGAATGTACACGGCGCTAGCCGTAATCACCGAGAAGTTGGCCAAGGTAAAAGCAGAAAGACACCATGCAAATCTGGTACTCCGCGACGTCAAAAAGGCCTTTGACAAAGTATGGAGGAGAGGCCTGCAATACAAAATCTTACAACTGGGATTCAATCCCATACTTGAAAGGATTCCATACGATTACTTAAAGGATAGGAGAGCGTTTGTGAACATTAAAAGTTTAAATGGCCCCGAGTTCGAGCTGGAGGCGGGGGTGTCACACGGCGGGTGTATAAGTCGCTTACTATACAACATATACACCATCGACCTTCCCCAACCTCTGACTGAAGGCTCGTTGTACCTCCAATTTGCAGACGATATAACGATGATCTGTACGACACCTTATCGGAATGTGAATTACATGGCACAGAGTACGGCGGTGTAATTCCACTATTCCCACGGACCCTCGCATATATCCGTGTGGGGGGTGTACGCATCCCATACCGCACTGAGGGCACGGTTCTGGGACTCCGGATTACGACATCGTATGCATGGAGGGACTTGGGGGAATTTTTCAGATTCCTAAACCTGAGTACCTTCAACAAACTAAAGATCTATAATGCATGCATTCGATCCAAACTCTTGTATCCACCGGTCCCTATAAACGCGAGTCCCGAGACCCAAGTCTTTAAACTGCACAGGGTCCAAAATAAGGCTGTCTTTATCATAACGAGAACCCGAAGGAGAGAGTGGAAAAGGCAGAGTGATCTTCATGGTAAACTGGTTAAACCCCCATAAATGTTGAGCTTCACCTGAGAGCAATTAAGATCTGGGACAAAGTACACCGGCGCCTCCCTCCCGAGTTTGTACTCGAGCACATGGCCTTACATGACATAGGACACGCAGAACTTTTTAAAAGCAGCAGACTACTCATTGACGACGACGTAGACCCAATGTTCACTTAGATTTTTACAATACCCAACCAACACAAAACCAAACATTCCCTTTTCACTTAATTAGTCAAGTGCTAATTTTCCACCAATTTTAGAGCGACTAATTCGCCAAAAATAAATAAAATAAAAATAAGCAAAATAATAAAAAACAACTCAAAATCAGATCGTAAACAACCCAGATAAAAACAAAAAATATCTTCACCAAAAGCAGTAGGGATCGAAAACTCTCTGAATTAAAAGCTTGAATGCCTTATATATATATATATATATATATATATATATATATATATATATATATATATATATATATATATATATATATATAACCAAAATGCAGAGAAAGCCATAAATGCCCTATCACCAGTCTCTCATTCTACTTTTCATTTTCGCTTTCCTATCATTTTTCCCCAGTTTTCTCCACTATTTCTCCTACTAAAATCCTCTACTATTATATTCCTCACTTTATATGTCCGAGTCCAAGTCCACTTGTTCAAAATTTCCATTGAAATATCTTCCCTTGTTTGCTGCTAATCTGGGCACTGCAGGATAGAAACCCATCGAGCGAAAAGTTTGCTTTGCCCCGAATTCTCCACCGAAATTGTGTGTGCAGAACCCACGGACATGTTGAGTGTGTCTGTTAATGATTCAGTGGTTATTCGTCTCTCGTTTTCAATCAGGTCGCGAACAGCATCAATGTTTTCCACACAAACTGACGTGGATGGCCTGCCACTGCATGGATCACCTTCAATCTCGTTTCTTCCACTTCTGAAACGACTTATCCATTTGTAAGTTGTGGATTCTTTTGGGGCAAAGTCACCATAAACATGTTCCAGAGAGTCAATGATTTGGCTGCTCTCCCACCCGAACTTCACCATGAATTTGATGTTTGCCCTGGCCTCGATTTTGGAGGAGGCCATGTTGCTTGAACGGGTGCTGACTTCCAACTGGTGGCGCCGCGTTATCACATGCATTTAAGGGTTCATGTTAGAACACGTTATAACACGTTGGTACAAGAATGTTCAAGTGCATTGACATCCAAATCCTTTCATAGGATTTTTAGTTGTGTACTCTTTCCACGAACCTTTTGAAGCCAAAAGTTTTGAGACTACTCTATTTTTCATAGAAGAAAATTAATAGAACTAATCAAACGTTGCATTTTGTTTTAGTATGTTCGTATCATAATTTGAAGGGGAAATATAGAAATATTAAGAGCCCAAACCTATTTTATTAATAAGCGCAATCATTTGATGCGTGCAGTCAGTACTAATAAAAGTGTCCCTTGATCTTCGAAATTGCTTTAATTCGTTTTTGGCATGCTGGAGACCACAATTGGATGGCTTCTGTTTATCAACCGCCAGTTTGATTATTTCCACAAATTCCGTTAGGGTTCAAATCTGGCGAATTTCCGGACAAAGGTCCCAAAATTTCGATTCTATTTTCAGCCACGAACTTTGTTATTGCTTTTGCAATAACAAAGTGCGCCATCATGCTGAAAGATAGTTATCATCCCCAAATTGGTCCTGAAATGTTGGGAGAAGGAGCTGATGAAGCACGTTATTGTACCATTTTAAGTCTATAACAGTGTTATTAGCCACAATTTTTAATGCCCCAGTTCCCTTAGATGAGAAGCAGCCTAAGACATGAAGAGTGTCTGGATTCTTCACAGTGGGCACGACACAGGACTCGTGAAAGCAATCTCCTTTTCCCCTTCTAACGAGGGCTCTTCCAGAAGCTCCAAACAAGCGGAAAGGATTTTCATCACAGAATATCACGTTGCTCCAGTCTCCAACAGTCTATTCTTTATATTTGATACCAAAGTGGCGCTTATCCGTAAAGTTCTTCTTGGTGAGACCAGGCTTCTTCGCAGCCTTTCTCGACTCGGGAGCTTTGTCGAAAAGTCTCTGCCTCATTGTGCGCGCTTAAGTGTTCATACCTGTTTTGTTTTTTTACCAATCGTGAGTAAGCTTGGCACTGGATGCAACTCGATCCTTGAACCCTTACCAGGATGCGATCTTATCGCTCATTTAAAGCTCTTGAGCGTCCGGAAGACTTTTTCCAGGAGTGTAACGATTTTTTTAAAGTCATTATTGATCCCAAAGGTGGTGCTCCTTGAGGTAATACTCTTAGCAACTATTTCCTTGCATTTTTGTTGACTTTGGTGCAGAGCAACAATGGTTGCACGCTTTTCTTTGGGAAGAACCATTTCTGGAATTTAAAAAAATTCAAACATTTATTTTTACAAACAAAAATTACGAAATGGATTATAATTACAAAACATCCTTTATTTAACAAATATTTGTCATTATTTTACACTTTTAATTGAAAAGCATTTCTCCAGACTGAAACTCGCCTCTAACAGGAACAGGACCAGATTGTGATTTTTGATTCGGCGAAGGCCACGCTTTCTTGCTCGTTACTGTCCCGGTACCGGGATGAGCGGGGTCGCTATCGCTTGTCCCTTGTGCTCGAGACGAATTCCTGTACTCCTGCTTGTGGCCTCCTGCTGAGGTTGGCCTCCTTCAGTGTACATAGCTCTTAGATGTTGGACGGTTGCATGTTCGGGCGTCGGAGAGAGCCTTTCTTATTGTTTCTTTCGTTTTTTTGGTAGTTGTCTTTTATTTTAACTTAGCCTATTAACTACTAGACTGTATTGGCGGCGGTTTATGCCCATGCAGACTCAATAAAGAAAAACCAAATAATTTTCATGTGAAAATAACCATTCGATATCATTAGTCCTCTAATATCTTATCTCTTATCTTTAACTAATCGTTATTAGAAGAATTTCCATTCTTGCTTGAAGCTCGCGAAGGTTAATCCAATTTTTAAAGATAGAAAACTGGCTGCAGCCTTCGTCCGCCTTCACAGGCGATGAGTTTGTAGAAACTTCATCCGTCTGATCCACCGTTGAGATCTTGCTTGTGGTTTGTATCTTCTGGGTCGTTCTTAGTCTGGTCCCTCAGCTTCGACTGCACCGACATGGCAGTCCTGAAATGAATTTATTTCTAATAATACCTTTCAGTTTCGTTGTTTCATGCCATCATTACATGAGTAGGAATCATTGCCAAATCAGCCTTTTGATGCCACTTGTGTTAAAAAAAAATATATATATATATATAACAACCAGGCAATGGCTTCGCCACTACCCCCTAAAGGGGGAGCTTGCGCTTCGCTACTAAGATTAAACTTTAAAATCTAAAAAAAAGCAGCCATGGTTAAATTTTTATAATTTTCTGAACTTCGCCAATTATAATAATTTTAAAAAGGAACTCTTAAAACTAAATTTACACCCTTTCAAAATATCACGTTGCTAAAATATAGTTATAGAAGAAGATATATAGAAATAAATTTTCTGAACTTCACCATTTGTAATTCTTTCGGTTTTAAAAAATTCGCAAAAATTCTATACTTATATTTATTTCTGAACTTCACTATTTTGTTTTTTGATATTATAAAAAAATATTAGAAATAACTTTGATAAAAAAACATAAGTCATAACCAAACTAAGATGAAATTATTATTCAAATACTCAAATATCCCCTTCTTAAATTATAGAGTTAGTGATGATGATGATGATAATGATAACACAGGGGAACAATTTTAATCACATTTTCTGGTGACTTAGATTTATCTGCCAATTTTAATTCGATTTTTCATGCTGATTTCAAATATATAATCCATTTTTACCTACATGCTATCGTTATTCTGTAATTTCTATTTTCTCGTTTCCCCGAAAACTGCCGTCCGGACGGACAGAGAGGGTGCTTCTAGAAAGCAAATACCTCATAGTACATAGTAGTAAGATAGTAATAAGTGTTATTGTGCAAAATATTGACATTATTGTTTCTTTTTTTCAGGTCTCATGTTAGAGTGATGGCTTCGTCCAGAGGAAATTGCCTTAATGATCCAGACACCTCTACATATGTAGCTGTTACATGCTAGTTCGTCAAAGGCGCAATATATCAAAGTTTATGATCCGCACTTATAAGGCATATTTTGATCTTCCTCTTGGCGATCAAGATAAGAAGTGGGCTCCACATGCTGTTTGCCATAGTTGTGTGGAACATCTTCGTGAGTGGACGAAAGGAAAGAGAAATGGTCTTCCTCTTGGAATCCCCATGGTGTGGTGAGAGCCAAAGGATCATGTATCGGACTGTTATTTCTGTCTGGTGGATACTAAAGGGATTGGCAATAAAAATCGGCACAAGATCGACTACCCCAACATTCCCTCGGTGATCCGGCCAGTACCTCATTCTGAGTCTTTACCAGTTCTGATTTTCAGTGGATATGCTTCCTCCGAGGATGAAAATGATGTACCTGATATGGACGTCCACGGAATGGATTCAGAGTCTGCAGATTCATCATCAGATGCTGAACAGTCATTAGCTCCTCACTGTTTCAATCAAGAGGATTTTAATGACTTGATACGTGTTTTGGCGCTCTCCAAGAAAGCTGCAGAACTTTTAGCCTTCAGGTTGAGTGAAAGACATATGCTTGAAAGTTCGGTACCGTATCATATTACCGAATAAGGGAGAGTACATTTGTTAATTATTTCTTTGAGGACACACAATTTGTATACTGCCACGATGTTCCTGGTCTGTTTACCGAGTTGGGACTTCGCACCTATAGCCCTGCTGAGTGGAGACTGTTTTTGGATAACTCCAAGCGTAGCTTCATGTGTGTCCTTTTGCATAATGGCAATGACTTTGGTGCAGTTCTTCTCGGTCACTCTGTCCATCTGCGAGAAACTCACGATGGCATAAGAATGGTCATGGATTTACTTAAGTACCATGAACACAATTAGATCATATGTGTAGACCTTAAGATGGTCAACTTCCTCCTTGGCCAGCAGAAGGGATATACAAAGTTTCCATGCTATATCTGTATGTAGGACAGTCGAGCCCGTGACAAACACTGGTCCCCAAAAGATTGGCCAGTTCGGGAAACTTTGGAAGCAGGAATGCCAAACATTGTTAATGAGCCAATCGTAAGTCGAGAGAAGATCGTTTTCCCTCGACTTCATCTCAAACTGGTGTTGATGAAGCAGTATGTCAATGCGTTGAGCACTGACAATGATTGTTTTCAGTACATAGTATCGGCGTTTCCTGTTTGGCATACGAAAATATAAAAGCAGGAGTATTTGATGGTCCCCAAATCCGTAGGCTTCTGAGTAATTCTAGATTCGTGAACACCATGAATGAAAAAGAGAAGGTAGCCTGGCTCTCATTTTCTGCCGTTGTTCGTAACTTCTTGGGAAACAAAAAAGCGCATAACTACGAGGATCTGGTTACTAATATGCTTTTAGCCTATCGTGATCTGGGATGCAACATGAGTGTGAAGTTGCATTTCCTAAATAGTCACCTCGACCGATTCCCAGAGAATCTGGGAGCCGTGAGCGACGAACAAGGGGAACGCTTCCTTCAGGATTTGATGACGATGGAAGAGCGCTACCAAGGTCACTGGGATAGACACACGATGGCGGACTGCTGCTGGACGATTTGAAGAGATCAGCCAGAGAAAACTTACAAGAGAAAGAGTTACAAACGCAAATTTTTGCCCGATTGAAATAAAAAAGAGGTCATTAATAAATTAGCATCTATTTGATTACAGTATTTGTAATCCTAATGTGTAATTCAAGTTTCTTCTCATATGCAATAAAATGTTTATGCAAAAAAACCTGCTTTACTATAAATAACGCAAAAGGATGATTCAAAATTATTTCAGGGCATGATGATAGGCGTGATAAAATGAAAATTATTGGATAATATTAGTTATTGATATTACGAAAAATCGGTAGCATTTAGATAGAATCTGATTTCAGATTTGAATTCAGTATGCTCGAATTAGGTAGGAAAATGTACTTTTGTCATATCACCAAATACATTGTTCCCCAGTGTAATCTCAATATGGTAGACCTAAAACGAATTTTTGCTTTGTAAAAATATTCAATAAATTATTTACTATTATAAATTACTACTTTGAGGAATTTATTTTCTTGTTTGTTCTTATGCGAGTTTTGGAGGCTTTTTTGTTTCTTTTTACCATACAGGAAGCAGTAGTTTTATCTTTTGGAATTTTTTTATCAAATAATTCCCACGATGAGCTAGACTTGTATGTTCGTGCGCTGCATGACTTCCCACCTCCCAACCACCTCGTCATTAAGGCAATATCTGAGCTCGTCGGTTGGGATCTTTTTGATTTGGTGCTCGTTCTCGGATCTTCTTTTTTTAACTTTTACCACTAATGCAGTTATTTACGCTGATTCCAAATATTAATTGGAGAAATAATTATTTTTTAAACTAGGTAAGGTTAGGTTATCATATTGTTCTACAAATAATATACCATCTATGTCAAACTAACTTTAGGTTAAGCTAATGGTTTAAGGCTTAAACTCTGAAACGAAGTCTAAAATAGGTCGGTATTTTCGTATTTTCTACGTTTTACGCACATATGCGAATCTATGATGGAACGGGTGCGTCCCACAATGGCGTCTTTTTGGAAGTTTTAGGCGATTTCGATTACTCTCAATTTGCTGATTGTGATGCCCTCCTTCTGAGACGAACTCGGTACCATTATTGTAATGTCACCGGTGATACACCTCCCACATGCCAATCATTATGTCGTACGCTGTCCTTATGTCACTTCTTATTGCAGATCCGAGTCAAATGCAAGCCTTAATACAATCTTCTAAAGGTTGGCGATCTCGCGATGGAATCTCCCAAATACACACTGGTATCGAAGAATACCCTCGTTATATTTTGATTATTATTATTAATTAACAAACGAATATAAAATAAAATTTATTTAATTTAATAATTCCAGCCAATTTAATAATTATCTAACCTAGTAACTCTGAAAAAGAATATTTTCTCCCAAAATCTACATATTTGAAATAAGCGTAAAGAAGTGCATTGGTGGTAAAAAATAGAAAAGAATGGGAGAACGTGCAGCAAGACCAAGAGATCCGTCGGTTGTACATAAGTTAGGCTTGATTTTCATTAAGTGCACACTCTATCCTCTATGGCTGTGGTTTTCAACCGGAGTGCCGTGGGAACGACCCAGAAATCATTTTAAAAATGCCTAAATTGACCACCAAAATTATTTCAAACATTAATAAAAATGTAACGACAGTTGAGAGTATTTTGAAATAAGCTTCTCTGCTGCGCAACATAAAAACAACGAGAAGAAAAAGATTGGAGACAGTGAATGAAGAAATGATAGTTGCCTTTTCAACTCTACGTCCCGATATTAAAGAATTATGTTATAATCATCAAGCTCAAATTTCCCATTAAACTTTTAAAGGTAAGATTTATTTTCAATTTTTTTCTTATTTCGATTAAATTAGGTCAAATGTCAATGGTGGTTAATTTTGAAATGTTTTACACCTAATTAAGTATTTATACATAAATTATATTATATTGTGGGGACACGGCTGCTTCTAGATAGCAATTAGGGTGCCACAGCTGCTTCTAGATAACAATTAGGGTGTCATGGGTGTTCCTAGATAATAATTAGGGTGCCCGGCTGCTTCTAGATAATAATTAGGGTGCCACAGCTGCTTCTAGATAATAATTAGGGTGCCACGGCTGCTTCTAGATAACAATTATGGTGCCACGGCTGCTTCTAGATAACAATTAGGGTGGCACTATGATAAAAAGATTAAAAACCACTGCTCTATGGTCAAGCACAGCCTGTAATTTCGCTCACCATTTTGCAATTGTGTATAAATGTCTTCTCTCCGGCTAAATCTCTTTACCTTCACTTTTTTTTACAGATCTCTGCACAAACTTTAGGCGTGATGTGCCTCGTTGCTATTGCGCTTAGAATTCGAGGAAAACATTGCTTTTGAGATCGTTTTGGATGAGATATTTTTACCAAGAGGAATTAAACTCGTTCACGATGATTAGCATCACCGATTTCCTGATCACGGTAGACTTGTCTCTCTAAGGCAGGCCACAAAATTCTTCTCATCACCTATAAGGCCCTAAACCTCGAGGCTCCACCTTATCTCTCGTCTGCCCTCTCCCGTCGTCAAACTCCTGAGGCACTCCGGTCTAACCTCGCTCCCATCCTGAACACTCCTCGTTCTGTCCTCTGCTCGATGGGTGACCGTTCCTTCTCAATTTGTGCTCCTAGACTCTGGAATGCTCTTCCTGCCGAAGTCCGATCCTCTTCCTCCCTTGCTACTTTTAAACGTCTCCTGAAGACTCATCTCTTCAGAATTGCCTTCTCTCCCCTCTAAACTTTCTCTACATAACCTGCGCTCTGTGAGGGCTAACAGCCCTGAAGGGCGCATTATAAATACCTATTATTATTATTGTTGTAGAATGACCCTTGGCTTTGATCACTCTACGCTTTGACACCCTTTTAGTAGCGGTATGCTTTAAGGGGCGTGAGTTACTTCTATGATGAAGTAGGCTTTGTTCTAAGAGTGCTATTTTAGTGGTTTAGTCCTTAAGGAAGAGCTATTTTTAAACACATAAGGATAAGAGGAAACACCAGAATCTACCAAAAATAAACATGTATTTTAAATTAAATATTACAAACCAACAGTAAAAGCATTTCTATATTTGGCCTCAAAGATTTTTCAATGACAAAACATAAACAAGTAGGCTTCCAATAAACAAACCAATTGCCAATTAGTATTTTTATCACGACCCTATTTGTTTAGCATAAAACATTAAATTAATGTACTGTCATCTACAAACACATATGACCTAGGTTCAAGAATAATGGTTTCTACTCTCCTTTAAAACGTGGGACGTACTAAACTTCTACTATCGCAATAGAGATATAAATGTTATTGTTAACTTACAGGTAGGTATTAGGGATTGCCGGATGTCGCTGGAGGACTTATCTCTCGCTTTGAAGTGGTGTGGCCGCTGGTTGAAATTTTCGAGGAGGGATTGCTTGTCGCCTGTGCCGGGGGATGATTCTTCAACGTAATTAAAGAACGGGAGCTCGTTGGGGCAGGGTTCTTCTCCTCTCACTCTTACGGTGCTTGAGATGTGAGAATCACTCGAGTGTGAGCGGCTTTGCTTTTCTTCAGTCGGGCTTCTTTGCAGACGGAAAAGGCTTCTTCGGTATGGCACCGATATAAAACTTGACTAATTAGGTTAATACGGCCCTGAAAGGGAGGATCGATTTTCTCAATCTGATCCTATCGTTTCTCACGGAAATAGTCTTGTATGGCTGAAGGATCGATCTTTACGAACTAATCTTTCTTCTGGCGAATCGACTTCTTAATAATCTTCTTGTCTAGCCGATGGATCGATCTTCACGAACTAATCCACCTCTAGCGTATCGACTTCTGATAATCCTCTTCTCTTTCTTTGCGGGGCTTATATATAGGCGGATTGCCGCCCCATCTAAAGGGGGAAGTGACCAGGCCACAGATGCAAAGGGGGGGAGCGAATGGAGAGTTAGCATCTGGGGAGAGCGAGAATTCCTGAGGTGGCACTGGGGTGCCCAAGTCAGCTCGCAAATTATAGGCTCGCAACCGCACTGCTACTTGGCGTGCCTTCTGACTCGTACCGTTTTTTTTTCCTAACCACGGGTTTTTGGGTCTCGTAGGTAATACGATCGTTAGAGCGTCGTTTAAGGACCTTAGGTGGTCGCCTTCAAACATATGTTAGCTCCAACGGCCCACAGCGGCGAGGAGATCACACATGGTAAGCATTTTCGCCGGCTACCTTTCCCACGCTTCTCCTCATGAAGGGAGGGGGGCTTGAATGTACCTATACTCCTCCAGGAGGCTTAATGTAGCCATTTCTCCACAATTATAATGACGGTAGACTTATCTCTAAGGTAGATTGCAAAAAGTAGTCAATATGGGTAGACCTCTCTCTAAAGCACATCATCCAAAGTACTCAACGGCGTTAGACCAGGACAATTACTAATGCCATTGTTTCTTTGGTTGTATAAGATTGGCTCCATGTTGCATGAACATCAAATCAGTGTTCTTCTCCTTGATCTCTGACATCGGAGATAGAACGTCATTACAGTAGTAAATTAAATTTATTTTAACGCCTCGATGACTATAAATAATTCACTAGTCAACAATGATTTTGCTACTTGGGTATTAGCTTGTGATTTATACTAAATCAAGTATGCTGATTCCGTAGTGAGAGGATGTGTTGTGTTTGGTTCCTGCGTTACACTCCTGCTTTATCACGTTGTCAAATTTAGCCATTATAGTAGTGGTGCTGAAACGGTATTTACATACAGTGATTAATTGCATTTTTCTTCCAGATTTACCTCTAAATTAATTTGTAAATGAAATAAGATTGTGCCAAAGTATATAACAGTATATATACAAACTAAGTTGAAAGCATGAATCGGCGAGGATTTATAAATGGCCCAGACAACTTTTGTTATATCTGTGGAAGATATATTCCAAGCAATCAGCGGCAAAATTTAGCTAAAAGAATGAAAACTGCATACAATTATTACTTTGGTTGAAAATTTGGTGACGAAGACAAGCCTTGGGCATCTCACAAATCTTGTAATGTGTGTTATACAGGGCTCACAGACTGGTTAAATGGCAAACGGAAGGGTATGCCTTTTGCTGTACCAATGGTGTGGCGTGAGCCAACAAATCATGTTTTTGATTGCTAGTTTTGTATGGCAAATATTGCGGGATTCTCAAATAAGAACAAGTCAAAAATTGTATATCCAGATTGTAAGTCAGCTATAAAACCAGTCCCCCATAATATGGAGATGCCAATCCTAGTTCCTCCATCAGCTAGTGCAGTTAAAGAAGATGATTCATCGCCTGAAGAGGAGGATAACAATGACGATGAAATGTATAAGGATGATTCTAAGGAAAAGAAGATCCAGTTATAAATCAAGAAAGATTAAATGATTTGGTGAGGGATTTGTCATTGTCAAAGGAGAACGCAGAACAGTTGGGCTCCAGACTACAGCAATGGAATCTTCTAGAGGACGGTGCAAATATATCTACTTTCCGTAAACGCCACGAGGCCTTAGCTGCCTTCTATAAAGAAAAAGATGGTGCTTGTTTCTGTACTGATGTTAATGGTCTCATGAATCAGCTAGGAAACGAGCATTTACCTGATGAATGGAGACTATTCATCGATACAAGCACTGCTAGCCTCAAAGCTGCGTTGCTACACAATGGTAACAAAAAACCTTCAATTCCTGTCGCACCTATTGTTGAGACGATAGAGACATATGACTTAATGAAATTTATTTTGGAAGGTGTTCATTACTTGCATCATAAGTGCAATATCTGTGGTGATCTAAAGGTAATTTCCTTACTTCTTGGACTGCAGCTAGGATATACAAAGAATATGTGCTTCTTATGCCTATGGAACAGCCGTGACGACAGGAATCATTATATTGTCAAAAAGTGGCCGGAAAGATAAGAACACATAGTTGGCCGATATAATGTGAAGCACATGTCTTTGGTACATCCACAGAAGATTCCACCACTTCATATCAAACTTGGCCTTATCACGAATTTGGTTAAAACAATGGTCCATGATTCTTATGGATTCCAGTATCTCAAAAAGAAATTTGGTGCAAAGAAAACTGATGCTTAACTTAAAGCTGCCCTTTTTCAATTACAATTGGTGAAGTTCAGAAAATTTATTAAAATTTAAGTAAGATTGCTTTTTTATTTTATCTTCTATAACTATATTTTAAGCAACGTGATATTTTGAAAGGGAGGAAATTTAGTTTAGAGTTCCTTTTTAAAATTATTATAATTGGCGAAGTTCAGAAAATGTATATAAATTTAACCATGGCTGCTTTTTTTAGATTTAAAGTTTTAATCTTAGTAGCGAAGCGCAAGCTCCCCCCATAGGGGGGAGTGGCAAGCCATTGTCTGGTATGCAAAGAAAATTAAATGTGCAATTTTTCTGCTAAATACATTTTTACCGAGTTTCCTGTTAGTTTTATAACCAGAGCAGGCAATGGTTTTGTCACTTTGCGCTTCGCTACTAAGATTAAAATCTAAAAAAAGCAGCCATGGTTAAATTTTTATAAATTTTATGAACTTCGCCAATTATAAAATTTTTAAAAAGGAACTCTAAACTAAATTTACCCCCTTTCAAAATATCACGTTGCTTAAAATATAGTTATAGAAGAAGAAGAAGAAGATATATAAAAATAAATTTTCGGAACTTCACCATTTGTAATTCTTTGGGTTTTAAAAAATTCACAAAATTTCGATACTTATATTTATTTCTGAACTTCACCATTTTGTTTTTTGATATTATAAAAGAATTATTAGAAATAACTTTGATAAAAAAACATAAGCCATAACCAAAGTAAGAGGAAATTATTATTCAAATACTCAAAAAAAATCCCCTTCTTAAATTATAGAGTTAGTGATGAAGTGATGATGATGATGATGATGGCGAAAACGCAAATTATTTCAAAAATATTGAAAATTTAAGTGGGCAAATACTTGTTAACTCATTATATATATATATATATATATATATATATATATATATATATATATATATATATATATATATATATATATATATATATATATATATATATGCATGATAAATTACATATATAAAATAAGCATGGCTATAAGTTGTAAATGTAGATTGTACATGTTAGGATGGATGTAATTGCAAGTTACGTGCAAAAGAGCATTTTTATTCCCAAAATAAGATGGTCAAAATGATCCGGACAGATAACATAACAGACTTGGATGAGAAAGTACAATAATATAAGTTGCTCAACAAATCATTTTCGGTTGTTACAATATATTAGTAGTTGGTATGTAGATCTTTACTATCAATTACGCTCATACATCTTCTGCTACAGGAGCGCACTCACCGAAGGCATTCTTCCGGTGTTATTTTTCTCCATTCCTCTCTTAATATTTCCCAAAGTATGTACTTCGACGGTGCTCGGATTTCTCTCCTCACTGCTCTCTCCTCGCGTCCTTCTCAAATTCTCAATCGGATTGAAGTCCGGGACGGGCGCAGGCCATTGCATGACACATGCTTCCTCCTTATTCCAGGAAATTCCTCTGATACCTGAGCCTGCCGCATCGTTACGTGATATAATATTATATACGACACTTTGGGGCGTTTAACCCTTTTAGCTATGGCGCTGATGGAGAGATGATCCTGGATATAGGCAGGTGTAGTGGGTACCCTGGAAAAAAGACTTAGACAACGGTAAAACAAGGGAGTTCTTAAAATTATATGCGGAAGGGACTTCATTGGACATTGGACATAATAAGAGATGAAATTGAGGTAGAATTAGAGAGAAAATAGTAAGAGGGTAAAGTGGTTAAGAAGTGAGTTTAAAGAATAGATGATGTGTAGAAGACAGAATAAAAGATCCCTGGTGAAAGGGTAGCTCTGTTTGTGTTAGTTTGCTTGGTTTTTATTTGTAAACTATAAATTTTATAGTTTATTTAATAAAATTAACTATGTTAATTTAATTACGGATTTCATCTTGATGATGATTCATTTGTGGCATTCAAGCCTTTATTTGAGACGGGGTTTTTAAATCCCGCTTTGGGTCTTTGAAAAAATTTGTATTTTCCTAAAAAGTTAGGTTGATTTTAAACAATAATTATTATTTGAGTGAATTTTTTTTTAATGGTGAAGTTAAATTTTAATTAAAAAACTTGCGCATTACACTGGTTGAGTCTCGTCTATTTTCGATTACGTATTGTATATTGGGGAGTCACGTCACTGTCAGACTGTAATTTACTACTTTTAAAAGGTCTTATTTGTCTGTCGGCTTCGATGTCTAGGTGTGTACGAGAGAATTCAGGGGTCAAGCGTGCACCAATGGCTTGCCATATCCGCTTAGCTCTCTCGTGGAGCGCCACGTTGATTGGAGATAATCCAACCGAGTCGTGGAGCTCCCTCTGCTTTTTTGTGTTCTCTTCTTCGGGTGTTTGTAATGAGTAAAACCGCTTTATTCTGGATGACTTGTAGTTTCGCAATGTGGGTCCTGGCGCACGCATTCAACGGCACCGGGGGGTACAAGAGTCTCGAGCGAATGCACGCATTGAATATCTTGAGTTTATTTGAGCGAGTTAGGTCAATGAACTTATAAAACTCCCTCAAATCTCTCTTGCTATTCGCGACTGTCCGCCCGATATGACACTTGTAGCCCCCTGTGGTGATTTTGAGCCCCAGAACTGTCCCTTCCTGGGTAGGGGATTCTCTCCCCTTCTACCCGTATATCATTGAAGGTCTTGCGAAACATGGGAATTATTTTGAATTTTGGGGCATTGGTCGATATCTTCCATTTCCTTTCGAAAGAGTTGATGTTGGAAATCTCCCTAGCCGTATTTATCGCCATAAATTCCCTGTGAACGTAGGCGGCTGTACGTAGGCGGCGGCGAACTGAACGTATATCGTACCTTCGGAAAGAGGTTGTGGTAGGTCGCGTGTGTATATGTTGTATAAAAGGGGACTGAGACAGCCCCCTTGTGGGACCCCTGATTCGAGCTCGAATTCGGGGCCTTTGTATCCTCTGATGTGTATGTATGCTCTCCTCTCCATTATGTAATCGCAAAGTATCCTTTCAAGAATGGGGTCGAGGCCTATTTGAAGGATCTTAAATTGTAGGCCTCTCTTCCAAACTTTATCAAAAGCTTTCTTGACATCTCGGAGCACCAGGTCGGCATGCCTTTTGTCTGCCTTGATCTTGGCGAGCTTTTCTGTGATAACGGCTAGTGCCGTATCAGCCCCTCTTTTCCTTCTGAAGCCGTGCTGTTGCTCGTTATGCAGGTTGTCTTCGTCGAGAAAAGAGTTGACTCTGTTGGCTAATATCTTCTCAAAGACTTCGCCAGCAAATTCTAAGAGAGATATCGGCCGAAAGCTGGCAGGGCAGTCCGGGGGCTTTCCTGATTTGGGAATAAAGATCATCTTGGCCACCTTCCACTGATCGGGAAAGTAGCCCGTGTTCAGAGCGGCATTCATGATGTTAAGAAGGCCACTCAGAACATTAGGCGGGGCCTTGATGAAATTTTCCCTGGTCAGTCCCGTGGTACCCGGTGCTCTTTGACGAAAGGATTTTAGTGCGATGGAGAGCTCTTGGGCAGTTATTTTACTCCCATAGCCCTCCATCACTCTTTCCTGCGATACACAATGATGAGAGGAGGTTCTGTGTATTTAGTTGTTTGATTATGTCAGTCTCGAATTTGAGGTCGTAGTTGTCATTTTCTTCTGGGGTGATTGTAAAGATTGAGGACCAGAAAATCCTAAAAATTTCCTCAATCTCTTCGGGCTCGTCGATTTCTATACCGTTGTTTATAAGCGTTGTTCTTTTTTGGGGAGCTCTTCCTTTTAACCGTTTAACGGTTTGCCAGAAGGTGTGTGAGTCTCTTTCAATGTCGAGTCTTTCTATTAGTCTGTTCCATGTGAGTATCTGTTGGTCCGTAATTAGTGTCTGGAGTTCGTCTTTAATTTTTCTTAGTCTTCTGTGGGCATTGTGGTTGGGGCCTGTCAGCGCTACTACATTGGACAGGTCCTTATATTCCTGGGCCAGGGCTTTCATGGGAGGGGTCCAACTCTGGAGCTGGAAGGGTTTAATTAGGAGGTCAGTGATTTTATCCAGCTATTTATCTATCTCTTCTAAATTGGCATCTAGTAAAGGGTCAGGGATATAATTTAGAAGATAATTACGGTAGCTTTCCCAGTTCGCCTGCTTGTAGCTTTTGCGACCTGGGGTTGCAATTTAGATGGGATTTACACCTACTGTAATTTTAACAGCCTAGTGGTCACTCGGAATTATGGGGCCCGGTTCAATGTAGTAGTTGTAGGGAAACCTGATACTGGATAACACAATATCAGGTTTCGTTGCTGCATTACCCGTAATGTATGTCGGGAATTCTGGTCCGATCCTTGTCATGTATTGTCTGTCAAGTAATACTTCGATGTTTCTACCTGCATTGTTGCAGGAGGTATACCCTGATGCTGCACATCTTGCATTCAGATCTCCAGCAAAGATTACGTTTCTCTTATGGCTGAAGATCTGTAGAAGGTTGTGCAAGGGTACATAGCCGCGTCTTGGGGGTTGGTACCCCGTGGCCACGACCAGACCCCCCAGAGTAGTGCCTACCTCAATAGCAAGGTAGGATTCATCTAAGTCGGGTAGTTTTTTGTATTTAAGTCCTTTTTTGACGGCTATTGCGCAGCCGTCATACCGTTCCTGGCTATGATTTTTACTAATGACGTCGTATCGAAATAATTTTAACTGTTTTTGCGCGGTCAGTCCGTGTTCAGAAATAAGTACGAGGGGGAGTCAAAAAGTTCTCAGATAAATGGCATAAAATTTTTATTTGTAATAATACTGTAATCATTTTTCTACATAAGCTCCATTAACATCTATACACTTTCTTAATCTATGAATCCAACGGTAAAGACCATCTTTGTAGAATTCACGGGGTTGTCTCTGGCACCAAGTAATGACCTGCTTTTTTGCTTCATCTAATGATTGAAACCGGGTTCCTTTTAGGTGTCCCTTTAAATTTGGTTAGGTTAGGTAACCTAACCTAACCTAACCTAACCTAACCTAACCTAACCTAACCAAATTTAAAGGGACACCTAAAAGGAACCCGGTTTCAATCATTAGATGAAGCAAAAAAGCAGGTCATTACTTGGTGCCAGAGACAACCCCGTGAATTCTACAAAGATGGTCTTTACCGTTGGATTCATAGATTAAGAAAGTGTATAGATGTTAATGGAGCTTATGTAGAAAAATGATTACAGTATTATTACAAATAAAAATTTTATGCCATTTGTCTGAGAACTTTTTGACTCCCCTACGTATTATGTCAGGGTCACTCTGTCGCAAGATCTTGCCATAGATGGAACCTTTTCCGTCCCATCCATCGGCATTCATCTGTATTATCGTTAGTCTGTCAGTCATTTTGTGTAACGTTTGGGTCTTTTTATGTGTGGGATTAAAGTGGACGCTTATTCGCGATCCACTTTAGCCCCATGTGGTGTACTGGGCGAGGTGCGCTCCCTGCCGTTTCGTTTTTTCCTGAATTGGGGGTCCGTGATTGTATGAAAGCAGTCGGTGGTCAATGTTTCGTGAGAGAGCCTCCTCAACTTGCCGTTCCGGAACCTCATCAGAGCATTCCCACTTGTATCTTCCGGTTTTAAGACCATCAGATACTTCGTGGGACTCGATTTCGGTTGGGAAGGGGGCCGATTCGGGGGCATATAATTTCAGATTAAAACCTCTCGAATGGTATTTCAATTGGGTCTCTCTGCCTCGAGATGAGGAGGTTGACCTAGGACCACGTGTCTTTGAAATTTTTCTTGACCTTGGAGACCTGGTCTCTTTTGGTCGCACTGCTTCCTTGTTCGGTGACTTGGTGTGAGTTTTGGGTGAATTTGTGTCAATTTTTTTTGGTGTAAGTGGCGCTGGTTTATCTGTTTGGGGAGTATGCTTATTTTTTATTTAGGCGTGGGTCGCGTGTGGTGGCTGTGTTTTGGGGGGTGGGTACCTTTTGGCACGGTTCTGGGCACTGAGGGGCTACGCTTATGCGCATAACCTCCTCTGACGGAGGGTTGTCGGGGAACCACATCTCCTGTAAGCCGTTCTTTACGAGCATACGGTTGACCTCGGTTGCGAATGTTCCAGGGCGAGTTATGTTGGCTATGTGTGATAGTAAATGCAGCACATAATTTTTGTGGAGTGTTCGTTTTCGATGTGGAGATAAGTTTTCTCGTTGTTCGTCTCTGCAATCGCGGCTTTGGCAACTTTGGCGTAGGTCGAATTTACCTTCTTTTCCTCCGTCTCGCGTCGTAGCTGTGTTTGTTTTAGGATTTCCGATTTTCTGATCGGGCATGCCATGGACATAGTCCGGTGGGGGCCTTCACAGTTTAAGCATTTCGGGGAGGTACTTTTGCAGTCGCGCCCAAAATGGTTGCGACCTGCACAAATAGAGCAAAGAGTCAGGTCTTTATTCTCAGGGCAGCTTGAAGTGGTGTGTTTGCCGTACTTGTAGCACCGAAAGCACATTTGCAAGTCGACAAATTCCTCCCTTTCAATCTGCTCTGGGCAGACTCTTACACTAAATAGAAGTAAATCTAGATCTTTAGCCTTTTGTGCCATTGCCGTATCCTCGAAGACAACATTGAAGACGTGCGTGTAGGTTTTAAATTTTATAACCTCTGCAACTTTCGCCCAAGGGTGGTTCCTTTCCAGTTCGTCTTTAATGTCCTCTGCCGAGTGGCTCCTGACCCAAGAGTCGAGGCGCCTGCAGATGACACTACGATGCGTAAATGGCAGAGTAACCATTTTGTATGTCTATAAGTCTTACCAATGCAATTTTCATGTTCCCGTAAATCTGTTCAAAGACCTTTCGTCTATCAGGTTTCCGGCCCTCCGAGAGGACCCGAAGAGTAATTCGAAGGGTTTCCTTCATTTTTTGCACATCCCAACGCTCACTGGATGGTTACAACACATGGGAAAAAACAGGGAAAAACACTTGTGTAGAAAAGTGGTGAGGGAGAAAGAGGTGGAGGAGATCAGAGGATCAATGTCCAAGTACAAGAAATTACCACTTTACCTCAAAAATAATTTCCACGTAGGAGCGAAGATTCGTCCCGTACCGTCGTAAAACGAAGAAGGCCAGTGGTCCACTAATGAACGAACAAACGATCGTCCTTCTATCAACAAGGCGAAATCACTCTCTTCACTTTACTCGCTAAAAATTCACTTTTGTAAATTCCGAAAAATGCTGTCAAAGCGGGAGTCGACTTGCTAAGTAAGGCAAACAAAGCAGTCAAGGGACTTCAGTTCTGTAAAACGATTTTTTTGCCCAATCTACGCACCCTGCCAGAAATTTTTGACGGTAGCAAAGATTGTTACCTATTTCAAAGATTTTACAAATCTCTTAAGACTCATCATCATCATTATCACTAACTCTGTAATTGTATAAAGGGATTTTGGAAGTTGGGTGAAAAATTAATAAATATTTTTTTTCCTTAGTGGTCAAATGACTTATGTTTTTTTATCAGTTATTTCTAATATTTTTTTATAATATCAAAAAACAAAATGGTGAAGTTCAGAAATAAATATAAGTATCGAAATTTTGTGATTTTTTTAAAACCCAAGGAATTACAAATGGTGAAGTTCAGAAAATTGATTTTTATATATATTCTATCTATAACTCAATATTTTAGCAACGCGATATTTTGAAAGGGGGAAAATTTAGTTTAGAGTTTCTTTTTATAATTATTATAATTGACGAAGTTCAGAAAATTTATAAAAATTTAACCATGGCTGCTTTTTTTAGATTTTAAATTTTAATCTTAGTAGCGAAGCACTGGCGAAGCCATTATCTGGTAAGCCTAATAACCCTATGTGCCCTATTATTAGTTCTGTTGGCTTAGTTTCATATTA
The DNA here is from genome assembly GCA_963969495.1 of Ceratothoa steindachneri. NCBI lineage: Eukaryota > Metazoa > Arthropoda > Malacostraca > Isopoda > Cymothoidae > Ceratothoa > Ceratothoa steindachneri. The sequence goes on from OZ018319.1 coordinate 21,677,332, forward strand.
TTTATCTAAATGGCTCACTTTATACCTCACTCCCCTTGTTGGTACTATTTCTCAATCTCATATTTAAAATAGTTACGACCTTATTGTAAAACGCAACTCTATTCCTTACTCTAATAACTTCTCTCTTGTTAGTTTTGATGTATGTTCTCTTTATTACTAAAGTGCCGGTAAACTTTGATATTCCCTTGCCTATTAATATTTTCATTGAACTCAATCTCAATATGTAATATAAACTGTAAGTTTTCTTTTAATGGTAAATTTTACCTTCGAAAGTTTGGTTTAGCTATGGGGAATCGCTTATCTCCTGTCCTCTCTAATCTATATATGGAGATTTTTGAAACTACTTTACTCCCAGCCATCTTCGATTTTCCCTTTGTTTGGATCCGATATATAGACGATATTATTTGTTTGTGGCCTACTTCTAAGGATGTCAATAGTTTTCTTACTGAACTGAATTCTCTGGTTCCCTCGATTAAATTTACCCTTGAACTTGAACAAAATGGTGTCCTCCCGTTCCTAGATCTATGCACTTATTCATAGAACTCCATCTGGATTTAAATTTTCCGTCTATCGGAAGCCTACCAACGCCGGTTCTTATATTCATTTTTACTCAGCTCATAATGATAAAGTCAAATATATCCCCGGTCTCTTTAAACTGGACCCTGTAATTAAAAGGCTTATTTGCAACGAAATTGTCCATTTTAAATCTTAGCCCTTTGATTTACTAAATTAGTTGTTTCTTTTGTTTATTCAATGTATTTATAATTGCATCTGTATGTATGTACAAAGCTTTGTGACCTAAATCTCTACATTCCTTTTTCACAGTCGAAACTTCCGGAAGTAGACCTTATCTATATGCCTTTACCCTTCATATCCGGTATTTAATCCCGTCTTTGATAATATTTCTCAATTTTGTGTCCTTTCGCTATACATAGGCGGGGCAACGCTTTGCTGTCTCTTATATAAACCACCTCTGTTAAGTAATTCGTTATTCCTTGAGAATGAACTGAACAAGTTCGAAAGTACTTTGCAATCCGCCTTTCATTAAATATATATATATATATATATATATATATATATATATATATATATATATATATATATATATATATATATATGGAAAATATCACAAAAGTTAGCGCGTGATAACTATAAATATGAATATGTACCACAGAAGGAAACTGAATAAAAGGCGGATTGGAGTTAGTACTTTCGTCTATTCGACATTTTCAAACTCAATGGTAAGAAAAATAAGACACAGTATTTATACTAAGCACGTTTCCCTGGGATGAGGTCAACTTTTTAATGCTATCAGATAAGTCGGATTTTAGAAAAAGTGATAAAATTGGATCTAGCGAAAACAGCCCTGGTCTAATGTTGAGATTACTCTCCTTTGTGTAGGAGATTAAAAATGATTCCAGGATATTTCTCTTTATAAAATCATTACCATGGATTATTGTATCAGTTTTTGAACAGGTCCAACGCCACCTGGGGGTGGGGGCGGGCGTAGTTGAGACCCACTACGATTTCATTGAATAAAATGAATAGCACAGCAATCCTTAAAGTATTTAGCATTTAACTTTAGTAAATATATTTGTATAAATGAAATCTGTATTATTTTCTCTTATACTGAAGTTAGGCGACAAATTACCCATCGGACCCTGTATATGATATAGGAAGAGGCAAGAGCTAAATATTATATATGATGAATAGGAAAATATGTATAAATCTAGTGTGAATTACACTCATGAAGCCAGATTTAATGAAAGTAGATATGAATATGAAATAAATGATTATATTATGTCCATTGACCATCGGATTGATAGGATTGGATGAGGCCTATTTATTTAGGTCAAAGTAACATACAATCTAATCACACCCAAAAAATAATATAAAAAAAAGGAGAGAGACTAGCTAATATGACATACTCAGTTATCATGTGATCTGTAAACAGAATGCTTATTGGGAAGACATTTTGGAAACATCTGGTTGTGCCATTAATACTATATGCAACAGGAGTCACACAGATCACTAAAACATATATTCAAAAACTGCAAACAATAGAAAATGGAGTCCACCACAAAATCCTGGGAGCTCAAAGGTACGAGGGGCGGTCAATAAGTTTTGCGAATCGGTAGGGCAAAACAGAGGAAGGGGTATGGCTGTTTGTGGGGGTGTTAGGACAAGTTATGACAAGTCAGGACCTGCAGCCGCACGCTCCTGCCTCGTCTATTTAAGAAGTGTAGCTGATCGCAGATCATCAGTCACAAATTTTTCAACAATGGAGAAGGTTGAGCACCGCGCAGTGATCAAATTTTTGACCAAGGAAGGCAAGAATGCAAAAGAGATCCATGAACGCATGGTTGCAGTGTACATCGATACCGCCCCTTCCTATGCAACCATTGCTCGCTGGAATAGGGAGTTCCGCCATGGTCGTAAGTCCCTTGAAGATGACCCCCGTCTAGGAAACCCGTCAGATGTGACCAACGAGGACAATGTGGCCCGTAGTGTTATCAACATCATCCACGACAATTTGGCCATGACCAAGGTCTCTGCCCGTTGGGTCCTTAGAAACCTCACGCCCCATGATCGACTTCAACGTCGTCAAAGTCCACAAGGCCAGAGTTGCACAAGCTGCCATGCGCGAGTGCGGATTCGAGGAGCTCAACCATCTCCCCTATAGTCCAGATCTGGCCCCTAGCGACTACATTTTATTCCGCCAGCTCAGGGCTGCACTGCGTGGACGCCGGTTTGGGGACGATGAAGATGTCCAGCTCGCCGTCCAGGAGTGGATTGAACAGCAGTCGGGAGATTTCTGGTTGTCGGGAATTCAAAGCCTCAGGGACAAGTGGCGCAAGTGCCTTGAAGTCGAGGGTAGTTATATTGAAAAATAATAAAACCCTTTTCCTCATATCTCGTTTCCTTATATCCGAATTGCAAAACTTATTGACCGCCCCTCGTATGCTACCAATATGCACACTCCGGGTTGAAATTGGGTCATCTTTGATAGAGACCAGAATCATAAAGAATAAATTTCAATATCTGCGAAGCATCGAAGAAAGAGATAATGAAATGTTAAAGGCAATAAAAGATGAACTGAAAATAGAGAACTCCAAATGGATCAAAGACACCAGAAAGCAACTAAGCCCAATCAGCAAAAACATAACACAAATAGAAAGAATGAGTAAGAAAGAAAGAGATGATTTGATGTATGAATTAGATGAAAGAAGGTGGAAAGAAGAAAAGCAAAGCAAAGTCAGCATAAACATTTACAACAAATGGAAAGATAAAATAAAAGAAATAGAATGTTGTGATAACAGTGAAAGCTCCTTACTATGGTTTAGAGCCAGAACAAATACACTTACTCTAAAGGACAGAAAAAGACATAAAGGTGGAGAAGTAAAGTGTGAACTCTGCAATGCAGAGAAAGAAGACATGATCCACTTCATGTTGGAATGTCCATATCTGCAAGAAGAAAGATCATTCAATATATCTGCAAAGACCTCTGCAGGAAGATAAAGAAAATGTAATAGATAAATTTCTGTTCAAAGAGGAAAACACAGAGAATGGAAATGAAATATTAATGAAAATGATAAGGGGTACTGATAAAAAAGTACAACCCCAAGATACTCCTGTTCCTTTTCCTGGGTAGATATTAAGGTTACTAAAGGTCAGTAAGTAAGGATAGGAGCATTATATAGACCACCAAACCAATCTATTGAGAAGATAAAGACATGATAGAGAAAATTAACCGGGATGCAATTGGAAAAATGTTAGTCAAAGATTTATTAAATGTTTCCGGATAACTTTTTTAAGCAGATTGTAAATCAGCCAAGTTGTGGAACTAATGTACTGGATCTAGTCCTAACTAATTATAATTTTTTAGTTAACGAACTTTTAGTTGGGGAAGCATTAGGCACTAGTGACCGTCAGATAGTTCGATTTACTCTGGGTAATAATATAAGCATTGTTTAGGAATGTGAAAATTCAGACTTTCCATAATTGGAATTATGACAGATTCCGTAGCTTATTAAACAAACTGACTGGGAACGGTTCAGAGATAGCAACGAATGCTTAGGAGATGTGGAATACTTTCAAGCGAGTTTTAAATATGGTGCAGGAGCGATGTATCCCAGAAATGTATCCTGAAAAACTAGGAAACCATTATGGTTGGATAAGGATATAGTTATCTTTAAAGTTATCTTTAAAAGCAGGTGTCAACGCTTCAGCGCGCATAGTGAGGCAAAGACTTTTCGACAAAGGTCTCAAGGGAAGAAGGGCTGCGAAGAAGCCTAATCACATCAAGAAAAACCTTACGAATAGGCTCCACTTTTATAGGAAATATAAAGAATGGACTATTGAAGACTGGGGCAAAGTGATATTCTCTAATAAAGATCCCTTCTGCTTGTTTGTAGTTTCTGTAAGACGCCTCGTTACAAGAAAAAAAAGGGGGGGGGAGCGCTTTCACGAGTCCTGTGTTGTGTCAGTTCACAATGAAGCATCCGGACACTCTCCAAGTTTGCGGCTGCTTCTCATCTAAGGAAACTGGAGCCCTAACAATTTTGCTCAAGAACACTGCCATGAACTCAAAATGGTACCGAAACGTGCTTCATCAGCACCTTTTCTCAACACTTCAGAACCAATTCGGGGATTAAACTGTATTTTCATCCTGATGGCGCATCTTCTCACAAAGCAACAGCAATGTTCTTGGCTGAAAATATCATCGAACTTTTGAAACCCTGGCCTGGAAATTTACTAGATTTGAACCCAATAGAGAATTTGTGGGTGATAATCAAACTAGCGGTTGATAAACAGAAGCGATGAAATTGTGAGGAGTTGCAGAAGCTTATTAAACAAAAATGGAGCAATGTTATAGTCGACGCAGCTAGAAATGGACGTTTGGGTGTGGCCGAATCGTGAACACGTGTCCCCACACTGTTGCCAAATTTCCACAGATTAGCTGCTCTCCTTCCTTTCCATTCTGTTTCCCCACCTTACTCTCTGTCTCTGTCTTTCGTTATCTCTCTCTATTTCTATCGAAATTGGTGTATTTCCGAAATTATTTTAACTTTTGTTCCACACCACCAGAGGTAAAAATCTAGGCGCGTTTTTTGTATAAAGGTTTCCCCATTAAACGTGATTGTAGCACTAGTGCGGCCAGGTCAACGGAAGCGACCTGGAAAGGTCAATGATAACGGCAACATTGCACTGCCCCGCTGATATGCTACGTTTAATGGGGAAACCTTTATACAAAAAACGCGCCTAGATTTTTACCTCAATGGTGGTGTGGAACAAAAGTTAAAATAATTTCGGAAATACACCAATTTTGATAGAAATAGAGAGAAGGAACGAGAGACAGAGAGTAAGGTAGGGAAACAGGGTGGAAAGGAAGGAGAGCAGCTGATCTGTGAAAATTTGGCAACAGTGTGGGGACACGTGTTCACGATTCGGCCACACCCAAACGTCCATTTCTCGCTGTGTCGACTTATAGTCACGATATCCTCACAAATTTGGTCTCCATCATGCCAAAACGAATTTCAAGTCACCCTGAAAAACATGGGACATCATTGTAAATATTGACTGCGCGAATCGATTAACTCTATTTATTAATAAAATGGGTTTGGGTTTTTTTTGATAGTTTACCTTCAAATTGAGAATAGAACAAAATGCAATGTTTGATTACTTCTATTAATTTTTGTATAGGAATAAATTTAGTACTCTCAAAACTTGGGGCCATGACTGTACGCCTGAAACCAGTAGGAATGACACACACCCTTCCGGCACCAGCGCCTACAGTTATGCCCCCTACAAACCCACCGCCTGTAGGAGGACTTCCAGCTATACATCTTCCACTATTTTCACTTACTCTGCCTTCACCATTTTCTTTACACATCTCTTCTTACTTTTTGCTTGATACGACCTCGTTGCTATTGCGTTTTAGATTCGAGAAATGTGTTTTTGCGAATTTGAGGTCAAGTTAATAAAATTTCGCCCCAAAATTTATTTCAAGATGACCTGATAACAAAAATGACCGAAAATCGAATTGTGTAGCGGAATATCCATGAGTGTCTTGGTGTGTGTGAAAGGTAAAGTGCGCTGATTGTGTGAATGAGTGTTTGGAGCTGCTTTGGGAGACCTGGGTGATATTAGGTGCGATAGAAGTGAAGGGAGGGGGGTATGAGGCGGTGTGCTAGGGACCTTCAGCCCAGGCATTGTTGGTGCTTGAAAAAAAAGGAGGAGCTTTGTGGGAGAAGGCTAGTTTATGTGGCGTTGATGCACACCAACCCAATTGTTGAGAAATGGCTACAGTCGAAGTCTTAAGGAAGATGGTGTCGAGTGAGGCGGTTTTTTTCTCGTCCGTGTTTCCTCTTTATTGTCAAACTTCTTTAAAGAATGACGAGAAAATATAGTAAAGGTGCAAATTTCCATTTCCACTCCATTGCCAATGCACACCCCATTAGCAAGCTTAATAAGAACCCCCCCCCGCCCCCTCCATCCGATAATTTCACCTTGCTTAGTTTCGACGTTGATTCCCGTTTGTAAATGATCACAGATTTAGTTCATTTTCTTAAATAACATCTATCTACCTCTCCCTATTCTAGGAGTTAATGTTATTAAACTCATTTGTCTATATATTAATAAGTGTAAATTCGGTTTTAATGTGAAATTAACTGACAAACTCTATAGTCATCTATCTGCCTGTACACGCCCTATACTATTTATTCTGTAACTGAGGTTTTCCAAGCTAAAATTACTGAATCTTCCTCGATTGAATTCACCCTACAGTTGAAAATAATTGCCCCTTCTCCTTATTATTAATTCACAAGATACATCAAAGTTTCAAATATATATGTAAAAAAAAAACAACTTTACCCAAATTCCTATATTATAAGAAAAGGAAATAACTGAAAAACGTTAAACAGTAAAAAGTTTCCGAGGAAAATGAGTGAAATTAAAACGGAGAAGCTTTTCGAGCAAACTGAGTCTTTCGTTCTGACTGGAAATGAGTCATGGATTCAGTTGGTTTCATCCACTCATGACTCATCGACTCACTGCGTATGTCAGAAGGTATGTAATAATAACTTCATTTATAGAGATGAGCAGTTTGTTTGGCAACATATTCTAACAATGTTCACTCAGTGGATATTTGTATATAACTACAATTTGATGTCATATATCCAACTAACAATTAGTGAGTGGATGTGCGTATGTCTCCTCAACTGAGATTGAAGTTCCTGTTTCCTTATGATGAGGAAAGATTCTAGAATTTTTATTTTTTTTCCTTGTCAGGAATGAGTATAAATAATTCAAATTATTTACCTCATTTCTTTGTTATAGTGAATCTAGTTTGATGCAGTGATTAGTTTTCATCTTCAGTTCAGGGGTTGAACTTGTGTTTGTATAAACGGTCTGGAAAAGTATTGGTTTCTTATATATATATATATATATATATATATATATATATATATATATATATGGTTTGTGAATCCTTACAACGAGCATATATTCAGAAGTTTTAAGTTTTATCGGTGGCATTCTGTTTTTCGTGTTCTAGGAACTTAATACAACCAAACCTCGCAGGAAGTAAACAAAAGGATTTCAAGTGCTTTAATTTTTATTCATAAATGCTTCTTCAAGGGATGAGTATAAATAAGTTGGAGAGGTTTTGATAGAGGAGAAAACATCATATTTGAAACCTGGAGAAAGGGAAAATATTAGTTTGAAATAAAAGTTCCTGCACAACCCTTTTTAAAAGTTTATTTATTTATAGATTTATTTAAATGTTTATTTATTTACAGATTTATACAGGGTGTACGACTAGTTAATGTGTAGTGGCCTAGTCTTTTCTAGGCCTCGATTGAACGTGCACAGTGACCTAGAGCCATTTGCATCATTTAGAGGAAAATGGCAAAATCAGCAAACTAGACGTATCCAATTAAACTGACCGACTTCGACTGTCAGCGCCTCATAAACGTCTGCATGACACTACTGTTCAAGAACGTCAAAGTGGTTAATGCAGTTGAGAAATGGCACGTAAAGGAAGCTGGACAGATAAAGGTGCACCTGCACAACTTCAGGCAAAAGAACCTTATTGTTTGGTTCTGAAAGGATATGGAGGGAGTGATTTACTGGGAAATGTTGGAACGCAATCAGTCTATCAACGTTCAAATATACAGTCAACAACTGAAATAGGTGGCAAATGCAATTGCACAGAAACGACCAGAATTGATTGAGGTCACGTTTCTTCATGATAACGCCCGACCACACGTTCTAAATCATACCTGCGAAAAGCTGCTGGAGCTGTGGTGGGAAGTTCTTCCTCACCCACCGTACTCGCCAGACCAGGCGCCAACAGACTACAATGAATTCCGGGCACTGAATAACTTCATGAATGGCAAAACGTTCGGAAATGAGGACGAACTGAAAACTGCAGTTGGAGACTTCTTTGATGTTTCTTTTGCTGCCTCGTTTCGTTGTAAATCAATTTGAATAAAAGTTGTGCAGGAACTTTGTTTCCAATCTATTAATACATTCGTTAAAAAGTTTGGGGGGGTCACTTTTGATGAAATCTATGATAATGGGGGAAATAAACGTGATATAACATGGATATTGCGCAAAGAGACTGCGAAATGTTTTCAGACTTGCTCTTAGAAGGTTGCATTTTTGAGGGTCTCTATACAATTCGATATTATAATTCTGAAGGCTAATTTGATTTGGCTGTTTAGTTTTGTCTATCTCTGCGAATAGTACAGTTGTGTTTACTATTTTTTCGTTGTTATAAATATTAAAACGTGTTTTCTGTTGTTTTGTTGTGATGCAGTGCAGTCGTTTATGATCAGCGCTCCCTTCGGTAGATACCCAAGTTAATTCTTATAGTGAATTACTGGTTCTTTTTTTACTCTTTAAATGATTAATTAGTGTGCTGCTCTTTCGCCCTCGGGGGCATATTTATTTTTTTTTATACACAAGTCAGTTGCTTTTAAAAAAAAAATAGGATCTTTTGAAGAAGAGTGGTCCAACATGAACCAGGCGCAGCTATTCTTCAAAAGGATGACACCCTTTTAGTTGACCAGTGAAGGACACACGAGTGGGCGTGAGTATCATAAAGGACGACACTCTTTTAGTTGACCAGTGAAGGACACACGAGGGGGCGTAGGTATTATAAAAGGCGACACCCTTTTAGTTGACCAGTGAAGGACACACGAGTGGGCGTTCGGTATCATGAGGACGAAACCGCTTTTTTTTTACCAGTGAAGGACGCAGGAGTGGGCGTGCGGTGTCCTAACGGACGACGCCCTTTTGGTTAATCATTGAAGGACCGATGAGTGGGCGTGCGGTGTCATGCCGGATGACGCTCTTTTGGTTAATCAGTGGAGGACCCACGAGTGTGAGTGCGGTGTTATGAAGAATGACGCTCTTTTGGTTAATCAGTGAAGGAACCAAGAGTGGGCGTGCGGTGTCATGATGACGACCCCATTAGGTTGACATGTGAACGACTCATGAGTGGGCGTGCGGTGTCCTAACGGATGACGCCTTTTTGGTTAATCATTGAAGGACCGATGAGTGGGTGTGCGGTGTCATGACGGATGACGCCCTTTTGGTTAATCAGTTAAGGACCCACGAGTGTGCGTGCGCTGTCATGAAGGAGGCAACCCTTTCGGGTGACCTGTGATAGGCGTTTATGTTCAAGAGCTTCTTTCAATGATGCAATTGTTGGACACATAATTTAGGCATTTAGTAACCGTTGCCTTATTTTTGAGGGATCCATAATGCATGACTCCTTTCACATCCTACCAAATGTAAAGCATAAACTCTCCTCCGCGGGAGACCAATTCTAAGATCAACAATGTTTTCTTTTGCGACCAAGCCATTGTTCTTTACTCTTAATATTGTAGTAAAAAAAGTACTTTTCTTCTCCCGTAACAATTCTGTTTAATTCTGGGTCATGGTCATTTCGAGCAATATTGAGACAGGTAACCAAAACGCCAATTTTGTGGACTTTTCCTCAGCTTAAAAAAGGTAGTGGCATTGATGACTTAAAAATGCATAGGCTTTTCAACAACTTAAAAAAAAGAGTATTATTTATATTAATAACTAGCATGAAATGTAGATTTCTGTTGTAATTTAGATCGAGTAGAATTATTTTAAAGCTATATGCGATTAAAGAAATTTTAGTCATCCCTATAAACATTCCTTTTATGTCCCCGAAGGTTATTGTGAACATATATCATTCTATTTTCTCTTATCTTTGAATCGTTCATTTTCAGTCCAACCGGGAGACTTTGTGATAATTCTTTATCATTCAATTTAATGTTATCAGCAAAAAAATATCTTTAACTCCGAATTCCCTAAAATCTATTCAGTAACTGAGTAGCTTTGGGAAGTTGGAATACCTCTGCCTCACTCGTACTTTTTATTTGTATTTTATTACTGACCGAGTCCAGCTTAAATGACGATGTTGCATGTCTGTATAGGCTAGAACGTATGCCAATGCAGGGTTTGTTAAGTTTCTGTAGTGCATTTAGAATTGAATCGGTGTTTGTTGAGAATTTTTATAATACGCAACGAATGATATGTAAAAAAGTATCTCATATTAATTTGTCCTTTGCACTAATTGTTAAATAGTCTGCAGATAATGATAATCGATTGGTTTTTGTATAGTACTCTTTAGGAGCATGGAACTTCAGAGGAATTGAAAGCATCATAGGAGGAGAGGAGCGTAAAACAGCACATATTAGTCTACATCCTAGGAGAAAATGCTGTGACAGCACGATCACTCATGCAACAATGGACTACAAACAAGTGGACAGATCTAGAGCGAAGTTTTCTCAAAAACCGGGATAAGCTCATTTCGCAAAATTTTAATGAGCACTAATTAACTCTAAGAGTAGCTTACTTTTAGGAATTGAAAATTAAAATCATTTATCAAATGGTGTTTATTGCAGTCTATTACTAATTGGTATCGACGAAAGATTATGGGTCGAACCTATCATCAACTTATTATACTACTCTCTTAGAAGTTGAGATGGTTACCCTCACGTAAAACTACAGAGGACGGTTACCGTAACAATAGAGGTTAGACATTGATTAATTGCACTAGGGAAAATCTTTTCCCTTAATTTTCTGTTGCGTGGGAATTTTCAACTGATTCTAATTAGTTTTTCAACGCTGATTTCAAATTTAAAATCGGTTTTTGTCTGTATGCTTAGTTTTCATGTTATTTGATATTTATGATTTTTTCTGAAATTAACTCTATTCATATTGTTTCAGATCTAATGCTGGCTTCTTCCCAATGCATTATGTTACATCTGTGGCTGCTACACACGTGTTAGTCAAAAGTGTAATATAACAAGGCTTGTGTGCCATGCCTATAAGACCGAAGTGGACTCCATAGAATGTGTATCATAATTTCGAGGAAAGCCTTCCTGACTAGACAAAAGGAAAGCGAAAAGGTCTACCTTTTAGTACCTATGGTGTAACGAGAACCAAAGGACCACATAACTGATTGCTACATTTGCTTGGTTAACACTAAAAGGGTTTGCAATAAAAGTCGGCCTAATATCTCCTATCCCAGTATTCCCTCTGCAATACGACCTACTCTGCGAAAAATTCATCGGGACCTCAGCATTTTACTCGGGTGGAACTGAATGGGTTGATTTGGCACTCTCAAAGAAAACAACGGAGCTATTAGCGCCTCTAGACTACATGAAAAACCCTTGACAGCTCTGCAAAAGTTTCATATTTCAGAAAAAAGGACCGGATTTTTTGGAAGGTGAAAGACTTTCTTGGTAACAAAAATTCCGATAACTATTAGGAATTGGTTGCTAGAATGGTGTTGGATTTTCGTACCCTTGGATACAACACGATGGCCAAGCTTCATTTCTTGAGAACCATGGAGCTGTAAGAGCTGAACAGGTAGAGCACTTCCACCAGACCTCATGAAGATGGAATGGGCGCGATCAAAGGCGATAGGACAGACATATAATGGCAGGTTACTGCTGGAGTATCAAACGAGATAACATTGACAGTCTTTGAACGCAAATATTACAAGAGCAAATTCTTGCCTTAATAGGAACACTTTGAGCTTTTGTTTTTTATTTCATCGGTTTTTATGAAATGCATCGGTGCACACTGATATTCGGATGTAATTGATACAGGCTTCAGACTTGATTATTGATTAATCGTAATACATACTTTTATAGCCAGAGATGCCCTATCACCAGGGACCTGTCTTTCATCCTACTTTTCATTTTCGCTTTTCTATAAATTTCCCCAGTTTTCCCCACTATTTTCTCCTACTAAACACCCTCTACTACTATATTCTCCACTTTATATGTCCAATGTCCAATACATACTTTTATGCTGCACATTGGATTTATTTTGCCTCTATTTCAAATTATGGTACGCATTATGAATATACAAGCCGTTAACAAAAAATACAGATTCTTTGCGTAAACGGTCGTTTCAAACCTAATTTTAACATAGTACGACAATAAATTGCATAGATATAACATGAAATTATGCAAAAAGTGTAAAAATTCGGCAAAAAAATCTGTAATTTCTAGCGAAAATCTGACTTCAGATTTGAATTCAACACCAAGTCTCCCACTGCTGGGTTTTTCCACCCAGATCTGGGTTTTTTAGGTTCCACCTGGGTTTCTAGGTTTAATTTTTAAAAATCTCGTAAAACCTGTTTTTTTTTCCGGCAAATATACAACGATTTATTAATAATTACAATAAATTATATTCTATTAATATAAATTTATACTATTACCAGTGCACGTAAATACGCATGTCAGATGAAACAGAACGTATTCAATTGGTGTCAGCTGCATCAAAGAAGTATTGAACAGGTTTTACAGGGAGCGGCGTTGTACCATTGCCGCACTCCCATTTGGGTGAATTGCGAACATGTTCATTACTTGTACGCCATTCGAACGCCGCGCTGACGAGTGACAATCTGACGGCGCTGTGTCGTTGCGGTCTTGCTAGCTGGTAACTACAGCCTGGTTCACAAATAGAGTTTTCAGACTTTCAGTACCGGTGTAAATAGTGCAGTATGAAGTTTTAGTCACAAGATTGTTCGCTGAAGTTAATTATCATTTGTAAAGAAATATTGTGTGTTTCTTCGAAGATTTCTGCGAAAACAGCGTCGAGATAAATAAGAGAAACTCTTGTATCAGACTGTGATATGCTTAGTCATTATCATAATGAACTTAGCGTGTGTGTGTCCGTCTGCATTTTTTTTTTTAAATTGTGAATTTTTGGGGGCACAGCAATTTTGAATGTGTTGTGAAATAATAAAGCTTTTTATTTGGCACACACTTAATTTTGTGACCAAAGCGAACTAGCACCGCAGCTCTAGCAAAAAATGCCCGTAGGGCGGATTTTTGCTAGTACTAAATTTGCGTGCCTTAATTACTGAAAGTGCGGTCATTTTCAAGCAGCTCAAAAGTACTTCTTTAGTCATAGGCTTGTTGAATTTTGGACTTCATTGCTAGGCGATTAAGTTACTAGTATAAAAGTAAAGAGGTTATTCTTAAACTCGACAACTCATATGTCAGGCCAAATTTAGAGTACATACCTTATACAAGAATGGGCATCACATTTTAGACATGATATCAACCTGCTGGAGTCAGTACAAAGGAGGGCAACAAAAATAAGGGTTTCCTGAAGCACCTTCAATATGAAGATAGACTGAGGGTACTAAATATGTTCTCATTTGAGAGAAGATGTATGAGGGAAGATATGATTGAGCTTTTTAAAATCTGTTCTGGGATGGATAAGTTGGATTTTAGCAAGTTATTTGAGTGGGAAATTAGAGGGTAGTAATGGGACTAAGGGTCACCACTTGAAAATTAAAAAAACAGAAGTGCAGGTTAGATGTTAGAAAATATTTTTCACCAATATGTTTTCAAGCACAGATTGGATGATTATATGAGGAGGGGGGTGGTATTCTGGACCCGATAATTGTTAAGATTAGTGGCGCACGCTTCTTAGAGATTTTTGTTGGCTACCTTTCTCGCTACTTTCCCTCCATTCCCTAAGTGTAGTAGGCTTGCCTATAACGACGTCTGGCAATCACCTTTGAATTCCAATCTAATGCTAGGCTTTTGCATTGGGAATATTACTAGATTATTAAAAAGAGCGGGGAGTGGGGAGTGCAACCCTCACAATTAAGGAGTGGTATGGGGGCGAAGCCCCCCCATTTCCCAATTTCTTTCAAAATCTATAATACAATATGATGGGATTCTAATAAACGCAAAAAAAACAACCCCAAAGCACTTTTGGGGGGTAATTTGCCCGAGAAAAAACACTAAATTAAAAAACAAACAAACTTGTTTTAAATCACAAATATATATGGACCCATTACATACCCCTCAGCTAAATGTTGACAGTGGCAGTGCTGTGATGCGTTTCTTTTTGGTAAAGTTGTGGTTGTGCATTCAATAACCATACATTTTTGTCATTTATGTAATACATATTTAATTTTTCTTCATATTTTAGAAATACTGATAACAAAATGGCAAACCATCCTAAAAAAAGTGTCTAAAAAGTGGTATAAACAATCTTTTAAAGAAGAATGGTTAAAAGATGAAAATCTGAAAGAGTGGCTAAAAGAAGATCCGACTGAGAAGGGATGTAGTTACTACATGTGCTGTAATACAAAAATAAGGAATGCTCATAAATCGATGTTATTATGGCACAGTAAAACGGCTAAACATGAGAAAAACATGAAAACTGCGAAGTCAACAACAAACTTAGATATTTGTTAAAAACAGAAGCCTACAGAAAATGAAGAGGCAGCGAAGGCAGAACGAATGATATCCGCTTTCATTGCCGAACATCATTTGCCATTTGCTCAAGCAGATCATCTCATAGAAGTGTGCAAGAAAGCCTTTCATGACAGCAATATTGCAAAAGCAGTAACTATGCGAGCAACAAAAGCTTCTTATCTTATCCAAGAAGGAATTGCTTACCATGAAAAAATGGAAATTGCTGATATATGTAAAAAAGAAAAATTCTCATTAATCATCGATAAGAGTACTGACATATCAGTATCACAGGTATTAGCTATCGTTATTAGATATTTTGACGTTCAAAGGGGTGATGTAATTGATATTTTACTGCACACAGTTTCTGTTGAAGATGGAACGGCTAAAGGATTATACGAGACTGTTAAAAAAACTCAATGAGAAAGGAATCCCCATGTGCAATATTATAGGTTTTGATAGCGATAATTGATCAACCATGATGGGAAATACGAGCGGACTTCAAGCATTATTAAAAAAAGATATTCCATCACTTTTTTATAATGGGTTGAGTATGTCATTCTTTCACATTGTGTGCTGTCATGCAGTCAAGGTGTTACCGTCCTATCTTGAAACTTTCATAGATGATATTTCTTCTTATTTCTCACGCAGCAGAAAGCGAATTGCAGATTTTACTGCTATGCAAGATGTTACAAAGACAGAAAATCACAAAATACCTAAGCTAGCTCAGACTCGTTGATTATCTCGCGGAAATGTAATAAAACTTGTGCTTGAGCAATGGGATGCATTACTGCTTTATTTTCAATCTGAATCTAAGGGTGACAAGATTGATGGGGCAAATGCTCTTTATGCAACTATGAAAAATAGGGAAACAAAGCACTTGCTGCTTTTTTTTAAAATTATATATTAGAAAAAGTTAACTCCTTGAATATTGAATTTCAATCTGAACACTTCAGACTCCATGTGATGCATTCAATGGTTTATTCTGAATACAAAAACATTCTAAGTTGTTTCATTAAGGAAGAAGTCATTAATTTCACAAGAATATCCGAAACAGTTACATAAACAATTGAACGATTTATATTTGGGTGGACGTTGCACGAGGCTATTGTCTTTGGCGCCAATTGGAGAAAGTGGCGAAACAAGGTTTAGGACTGATTGTTTAGATTTCTTGGTTTCCCTATGCATGCAAATTCAAAAAAGATTTCTACTAGAGGAAGAAGGAATTGTTGCCAGTTTAGGAGTTTTAGATCCCGCTGTAGCAAAAGATATGACACAATCTCCTAGTTCAATAATGAACGTAGCAGTGCATTTTCCCCACCTTGTTCCCGAAGATCAACTAGATAGTTTGGATGATGAATGGAGGCTATTTTGACAGTTCAAAGATTGTTCTATAAATCTATTCCTGCCTGATTTCTGGCATTTTCTGCGTAACATCAAAGACGGCTTAAACAATTCAAAGTTCAGAATTCTTTCTGATTTCATGACCCACCTTACTGTTTTACCACATTCTTCAGCATGTATCGAAAGAATATTCTCACTTATTAATCATGTCAGGACAAAACAAACAAACTCGCTAAAAACGGACACTGTAAAGGAAAGGCTGTTGACAAAACAAGCATTGTCAGGGGGTCAGCAAAACTGTTACACTTGGACACCTAAACCAGAATTGGTGAGAGATGTAGTGGAAGGCGCTTGTCGCCAGTGTTAGGAAAAACGTCTCAAACATCAGAAAAATCTTCTTGAAGTAAATGTTTGCTCTGCAGAAGTAAATTCGGAACATGAAATGTAATAAAGCCAATATTTTTATCTTTATTTCAACTCAAGTAAGTATATTTATATTAATTTATGTAAAATAAAATTTCTATGTTTTTTTAGGAATATGGGTTTTTTTCCTGTGCTGCATTGGTTTATTTGAAATCATCGAGTGGGAGCCCAGTTCAACACACCAAAATTAGATAAGAACAAGTGTCAGTATAAACGCAACAAAGTTTTCCTATTGAGCAAAATTAATATTAGCATGATTAGGTTATTGAAATGATTAGTCCTTGGTTGCGAGGCCGATTTATTATTACTAATATCCCATGAATATATAGAAGACTTCTAAAATTCATTTGGACATATTTTTGTATTTTTTTTTCTCACTTTACCCGTCACTCTCGCTGCACACCGGTGCCTACTGTGTTTTACAACTGAGCCGGGGCACAGTAAGTGAAGATCGGTGTTTTTGAACCTTCACGGAGCGATAGAGATTGGAATCATGTAATAAAATTTTCCAAATCACTGCACTGGGAAGCCGAGTCCCCCGAAATTTTGTTCCTGCGAACGGAAAACGAAATGTGGTTGATCCCAGTGATTCCAGAGCCGCACGGTGTGGGTTGCAATCAAATGTCTACTTAGCATTATTTAGATAAAGTAATTAAAATTTTGCCTGAATATTTCTCAAATAGTGCGCATTTCATGCTCAATAAATCGCGACAAAAGGTTAATGGGAACATCTTGGGCGAAACTATCGTCTAAATACCATTAAAGTGCTAGAGCCTGGGGTTATTATGAAAAGGTAAACAAGACAGCTGAAAGTAGATACCGAATATTATGGTTAGTCTAAGTTTCTAGGGTGGTTAGTCAACAGATGTGAGCCAGATTTGTGCAAGAGTGCCAGTTTTTCTAAATAGAAATACAGGACATCTTGTCCAAATTTAAATGAGTGTCGTCTAGATAACTAGAAAAACTAGAATGTGGCTGAGTTTACGCAAGCGAGATCCTATTATTCATTTCTTATCCAATTAAATATACGTTTACGTGTCGCAATTTCCTGTTGTCTTTGTAGTAGTTGACGGCTTGACAAAAGCACCTTGAAAAGTCAGGTTTGAATTGAGTCTTTTGGTCTTGAGACTCAGCGCCATGGTAGCCTCGCGACACGCCGTATCAGAGCCTCGAATGTCGTTGCCGTTACCAATTTCTATTTTCTTCGCATTCCCTTTCTCTTTTAACTAAATCCCTCCACGTACTAATGAAGTTATTTAACATTTTAGTTTTGTTTGTTGAAGTAAAATCCGTACAGAACATAAAAGAAGAAAATTGCAATCATGCTGATCTATACTGACGCATTTTGCAATTTATAAAATCTAAATGCAATCAAAGCAGTCGAGTCCAGACAAAGTCAATACAAGACTATATATATACAACACCCGGCAACTCTAAATTGGCGGCTTCGCGACGTTGCCATATCTTAGAGCAGAGAAGAAATCGCGTTAATGGAGAATTTGATGATCGAATCCCTAACAAATGTGACTATCTTATTAGTCACATTGAAAAAGAAATAAGGGATAAAATAAGGGGCTTCATTGAGAAAATAAATGAGTAAATGACAAATGTGAAAGCGAATATAAGGGTTGGAGTAGGTGAGTCATTATTGAAGGCTGCAATAAACAACCAATGGGAAGGTGAATATCAGAGCGCAGAGGGAAGCATGTTGGCACAGCTGGGTAAAATTAGTCTCTTTCACGAAAAGTGAAACACAATAACAGGTGCGTTTTATCAAATTAATATAGTGTGCTTAAAAAAATGTTCGTCATCTCAATGAAAAATGAGACAAAGGAATCCATCGTTTTTAAGAGTTCATTGCATAGAGATTGTAAGATGAAAATTACAAAAGTTTATAATTATTTTAACCTTTATAGCTTAAAGCCTGGTTTTGTTTACTTCGGCCATGTAATTTTCACTTCCTTTACTTCCAAAAACTGCCCCCAGTCGACTTTCTTTTTTTAATAAATAAAAATAATTATAAATAGTGTAATTGAAAAAGCACTTAATGTCACTTAACGAGAAAATAACCCGTTTCTCTAGCATGCAGGAGTATAAGAGCGAAACATATCTGAATATTTCATTTGCATCATAACATTTGTAAGTTACTCGCAAGTCATTTCATTTGACATAAATGGTTATTTTACATTTAATAATCAATATTTTTTTCATATGAAAATTCTGACTAGAATATACGAATTTAAAGTCATCCTTAATGCGATTTATTAAAGATAAAAACAAATGCATCGTTTCTTTTTGTGATTCATGAGTAACTCAAATTTCTCAACAAACAAAACTGAATTAAATAATAATAACGGGCATCATCAAGAGCTCTCGCGGGAAATTAGGTTATAACGAATACCAAACTTTCAAACATAAGCAAGATTGAAAACACAAAGACAAAGACTTGGGAGAGGGGAAGAGCTACTGAGTGAAGGGGGGGGGAGTAGGGGGATAGGAATAAAAATTGGGGAAGGGCAAGAATAAAATGTAAATTTTAAAGTAAATTTATCAGTATTCCTAAAAGAAAGTCGGAAACGCTTGATCATGAAATAATTCCACATTTAAAAAGAAAGTTGGTTAAAAGTGTTCTAAGTAAAGGTGGAATGCGGGGTTTCCCATCCCCCCCCCCCCTCCAAAACGCCGGTCACTGAGTATGTTTGATGGCGGCGTGAGACTGCGACACAGACGAAAGCCAAATGGCGCAGCCAACTCAGCCAAGGTCTCTTGGATATTACACCATGTTAAACCATTTCCTCTCTAAAGAGAAGGAGGCATGGGGGTTGGGGGGCGCATGCGCAGTTGTGTTCGCGGAGGAATACTTGGAAAGGACTTTCATATTGATGAAAAAATAACATGATTCTAGCCTCGCACCGGTGCTTCTTAGAGTTTAGTCACAATATTCAACATTGTAGGCAACAACATTAAATGGTTAGTAAAATTTCTAGACATCGGCTCTTTGCGTGTTCCTAATTCACTTTAAAAAAAGGTTAGTGAAAAGGTTTTTCTTAGTATACATTTTTCTTCAGTATGCCAAAATATCACAATCAAAATTAAGTTAAGAGTCTTTTAAATTCCATTGCTTTGTATATCCTAGTAATATATATTGTAATTAAAAAATAATATTTAAACAATGTCTAACAGCAAAAATATACGACAAAAACTGTGGAACCATAAATCGTGACATGTCTTCATGTTTAATATTAATTAAATGATGTTTATCTGATACGTTTTAGCTAGAATAGTTATTTAATTACGTAATATTTAAATAGATTGTACAACTCGATTCACTATTTAAACCATATTCTACAGAAGCTTAATTGATTTAAAAAAATGTTTGAAAAACAAATATATGCATGATAGTGACTCACATTTTGTTTGTAAGTATTGTTTGGAAAAATGGTTCTTAGACTTAACAAAATATCGAGAAAAAAAAATAGATAACGCAGGCGATATACCGGTTTAATTAGACCTATGTTCTGCTGAAAGTTCTAAACTCTTTAGTGTTGTTGCCTTTCGACATATTTAAATTTGTTGCTCGCTAAATCTGTTAGTGTTCTGGACTATTTATTTTACTTTTTAGCCTCCCATTCTTCTTCAGTGAGCCGGGCTACTCCTAGGAACGTCACCGTATCCCTTGAATAGGACCACAGGTTCCTCAGTATCTGAAGACCGCGAATGCTGTTTGTGGCTGTATAGCGTTGTTGTATATCGGCAATACTTGGAATCAGTTAAAAAATAATCACGTCGCCACTGAAATTATCGACAATAATGAACGAGATGCAAAAAAAATCAGCTAATGTATACTGCTTATTGTAAAACCAAATTGTCATACAAGCTAATTTACCCTATTGTAGTTGGCGATACGAATAAAGCGGGGAGGTTCTCAACTCGGTTTGAAACTAGCTTTTTGAGTTACGTGGTCGCCTAGGACTTAAGGCGTTTACCTTTGATCTCAAGGTTCAATTCTCGGCAACGTTTCCAATTAGGTTTGTGCGGGGGTGATAGTTCTAATTCGAACCAACTTTAAATATTTATACTTTTTAAGTGAGCAAAGCAACTGCATATTTATCAACCTAAAAAGGGTAGAGAGAAGAAATTTATGACAAGGTTGTAACTTGAGCTAGCGTTATTCGATGACCTCCACCTTTATTTATCGCTTTTTAATCTAACTGAGACTGGATTTTCAGATCGGGTAGGGACTTATACAAACATTAGGTTGAAATAAGATTTTCATTACTCCATTTCTTAAATGGTGGTGACTAGGACGTTCCCCAAGGTGCGTTAAGAAGCTGGCGGTGTCACATATTGCTGTATACTAACTGCACCATCTGTTAATATTTTTCAAAGACGAATATCATTGAAAAGGCTCAACTTGTCTCAGGACTCCGTAGGCCAAGATATAACGATAGGTAGGAGTTAAAAATGTTTTCTGTTAGGCATAGATTGTGTGTGGGGGGGGGGGAGGGATTGGATTCATGTACATATTTAAGCTTTTCAGAGATTCAGATGCCGAAATCTTGTGAGATTTTTGAGTTATCAGGAAAATGATGATGAAGCACTCAAGGTTATATATTCGGCAAAAAAATAAAAGGTCAAAGGGTGGTAAAGTTTTCGACTAATTTGCCCTCTGAGGTGGTTAGCAGAAACACACTTGATGAGTTTAAATTTATATTGGACTACATTATTGATCGCTTATATTACTAGGAAAAATCCGCCCTACAGGCGCTTTTGCTAAGCCTGCGGCGCTTGTTCCCTTCGCTCACAAAATTAAGAAATTGAGCGAAATTAAAGTTTATATTTCACAATACATTCAAAATTGGTGTACAATAAAAATAATTTCACATTTTTTTTTTAATGCACAGATGGACACCCACGCTAGGATCATTATGATAAGAAGAAGATATATGATCTGACAAGGACAGTCTGTTTTATTTTATTTTCTTTTGATTATCTTTGTTCAATTTATGAATTGACAACATCCTTATTTAGTGTTTTAGTATTATGTATTATTGAATGCATCCTTTGACTGTTTTGATGAGGTGTGGTTGAAGATTTGGTGATCGACAATATTTCGGCGAGTCGTTCACATAAATCTAGCAACCTTCTGACTTCGAGAATAATTTGCTTATGAGACTTTACTAGGATTAAATGAAAATTATACTCTAGAATATTCAGTTCTTGATTAAACTAATACCTGCTGAATATTTGAGAGAATGGCCTGACTCCTTCGTATATATTTATAGCCGAGAAAACACCTTCCTAGTCTCGATCAATTGAAGAAGTAATATAACACGAATAATATTAAATGACTTAGGTAAATTTAAAGAGCAACGGGCGATGAAATGACCAGAGGACTAGGAAGGTTAAGGGAGGGAAGGATAAACTTGCCATAAGATTATTATATAGACTACCAAATCTTAGGAAGGAACTTTGTGTCCTCTGTGGCAGGAGATAGAACGAGCATGTATAAGTACTCGTGTGTGTATAATGGTTGATTTTAATTTTAGAAATATAGACTGGGAAGCTTGTGTAGGTAATCATGAGGCTTAGGAATATTTGAAAATGGTGCAAAATACCTTACTTAGACAGAATGTAAAACAGCCCATTAGGGGCGATAAAATATTGGATTTAATTCTAACAAATAGGAAAGAGTATATCGCGATACAGAGATTGGGGAAATGACCATTTAGAAATTAAATTTAAGTTAAAATGGAGCTGGGTTCTCAGTAAAATAAATAAAGGTAAAATCTGAGACTTTAGAAAAGCAGATTATAGTGGTCCAAGGAGTTACCTGGAGACGGTTGTTTGGGGGCTAGCGAGTAAGGTCATGTCAGGAAATGAGAGCGGTCAAGGAGGAAGATAAATTTGTGGTAGAGAGGAATAGTGTAGAATAGGAATATGAGACAATGTGTCAGAGAAAGAAAGAGAGACACATAGGATAGGAATGTTACTCATCAATTATAGCAATTTAGCTAATTTAGTACAGCAGTCGGGCAAAATTCGAGTAAAAAATGTGCTAATGAGATTGGCTTCTTTTGAAGACACTTATCTTCCGTTCGAATAAGACGTCCCTTATAGCGAGTCTAATTGTAACAATGGGAGGTTCCGCCAGATGTCGTTAACTGTCTAAAATTCACTTCCGGCGGCTCTGTATAAATAGTAAATCATCGGCCTGGGGAAAATTAGTATTTTGTCAAGAAGACACGACGCATAAGGTAAGGCCGGCAGACTCTTATTGCTGACCGAGTGTAGGCGGGAATTAAGGTGTGATAAATGTTGAATATTGACTAAAACATTCATTGTCCTCCGAATAGTTTCAGACTTAAATAAGACCCGGCCATAACTATTGAAATGCCACCTAGTGCCCTGATTGCTTGCTTTGTCCTTACGAGTGTCTATTTTGTCTCTCCTTCTTATAGCTTCTCTCTCTCGGCCTCCCATACCCCAAGAACCCGAAGACAAGAAAAAAAATAACGTAAAGAAAAAATTTCTTGATGTAAGCTTCCTAGAGAGGGGAAAAACTTTTACACTGCCATATTCGAGCCCAGCTCCCCCACCCCCCGGCAATTTCGAGGCTGGTAGTGGTTACTGGAAGACAGGTTGTATCTTCCGTCATAACTTCGAACAGGCCGAGTACTAATCGATCCTAAGTGCAAACACAACCCGTGCTGTTGGAAAGTAATTAAGCTCGACGCTCATACCCCTGCTCCTCTCGAGCAGCAAAATCTTTGGGTAGCAGATCCACCCGGAATTGGAATCTCCTTTGTCGGTCGCGTGCGGCCGCTTGTGTATACTCACGGCTCCCACCTGGAGCAAACATTCTAAACCTATTCGCTCAGTTATTCCTTTGTATTTATCTTTCATGTCCATTATTTTATTTTTGTTTCTACAGTAGTAAAAATTATTTTGTTTCGCCCAGTTTGATATCCAGAACCTCCTAGATAGTTGATTTAATTCTGCCATGTGTAGCTATTGTCATTAGGAAACTAGTCACTCTTACGAGATTTATTCCAACCCATAGTTAAATTGCATCATTTGAGGCAAGGCCCAATTGCAGAGTTGCCCTGCGTGCTATCCACTATCCTTTCCGAGACATGGAAAGCAAACGGAGGTCAGGAGATCTAACCTGACCTACGACACAATGATTAAGCAGTTAATTGCTACACATAATACGAACATTCCATATAGGGAAATGAGAACCACGGTGGTCCACCCTAAATGGATGGCAGATAAAATTAAGCATTATATTAGCATTAAAATTGGCATTTATAGGAAAATAAAAACGGTGAGGCTCAATTAAGGCATAAATCCAATGATATAATTCGGGAGATTAAAAAGTTAATTAGGGAAGCAAAGATAAATTATGAGATTAAAGTGGCAAATGGGGCAAAGGAAGATACAAAAGGTTTCTTTTAATTATACACAACTAAGACTAGAAATAAAATAGGCAAACTTAAAACTAAAGATGAAGAGTTAGTGAGTGATATTAATGCAATGGCTATGATATTAAATAGGTATTTTCTTTTTGTATTTACGGTGGAGGATATTCTAATTGTATCTGAGTTAACCTTGATCTTCAGGGGTAATGAGGAGGCTAAATTAGAGGATATTTTAATTACAAAGGATATAATCTCAAAAGAAATAGATAGAATAGAATTGAGTGAAGCACCGGGCCCTGATGAGATTTTCGCTAGAATTTTGAAGTAATGTAAGGATGTTTTAACTGAGCCCCTAGCATGCCTATTTAGAAAATTGTTAGAGACTAGCATTGTACTAATGTCATGAAGAAAGCTAATGTGATATTTCATTTAAAATTAGAGCTAAAACAAATATGTCTAATTACCGACCTGATGACTTTGACTTCAGCGGTGGAGAAAATGCTGGAATCTATAATAGCGAAATCTATTAGGGATCACTTGTTGATTAAGGAATCTCAACATGGTTTTACTTGAGGCAAAGCGTGTTTTTTTTTATAGAAAGGTGTAAGATGACACCGATAAAGATTAGAGTTACGATATTGTTCATCTGGATTTGTGTAAGGCATTTGACAGTGTGCCATACTTAGGACTTTTTAAGAAAACTAAAGCGCATGGGACCTATGGAAGTATTTTTAGGTGGATTCAGTCGTAGCTTAGGGAAAGACAGCAAAGAATTATTATATATGGGATTAAATCTGGATGGGGGAATGTTGGGGTCATTATTGTTCTTGATTTATATTAATGATCTTCACTTAGGTAGAAGAAGCAACCTGTGCAAGTTTGCCGATGGTACTAAGTTAGGTAAGATTATATGGTTTGACTCTGATGCTGAGGTATTGCAAAATCATTTGACCAAACTATCCTAATGGTCAGAGAAATGGCAAATGAAATTTAACATAAGTGTAGTGTACTTAGTATAGGAAGGTGTAATCCAGAGACATATATGTCCTGGTAAGTTCAGACCTCCGACCTAGAAAGCAGAGCATAAATGATAGGAATGGAGTTAATAGGATTTATTGGGAGGAGCGTCAGAAATAGGAGCGCTGATGTCATACTGAAATTGTACCCGGCACTAGTTATGCCTCATCTTGACTATGCGGTGCAATTTTGGCCACCAAATTATAGGATGGAAATTGGTTTGCTTGAGTCTGTTCAAAGAAGGATGACTAAGATGATTCATGAGTTGAGGAGATTACCTAATGGTGAAAAGCTTAGGAGACTAAATCCACATACGTGAGAAAGGAGAATAGTTAGAGGTGGTTTGATTGAAGTCTTCAAGTGGGTAAAAGGTTATAATAGTAGAGACAGGAAAGGTTCTTATTTTTAGTGAACAGGATAGGACGGGACACGTAGGTTTCGGAAAGAGATTGGAAGAAATTGGTTTACAGATCGAGTGGCAGATGAATGAAATATGCGCACTAGCCATGCGATAGAAGTGTCCTCCCTACCACTAGTCATGTGATAGCAGCGTCCTTCTTGCAGAATTTTAATAATAGATTTATGATGGGTGATTCCCGGGAACAGGAACTGCCTGGTATAGTAGGCTATTGTTAGCCTTTTGCAGACTTCTTTTCTTATGTTCTTATACACGGCAAATTAATATCAAATTGACAGATTTCTATACTCCATACCGCATTTATATGTCCAGTCTAAAAGGTGATGCTGACCCACCTTCATGATGGTCAGACGTGACTAACACTCTGTGCCGCGGTCCTCGATCTCACACCAACCTATAACTCCTGCCGTGCCAAAAATACCGTGTTTGTATTCGTTGAGTTCCCTGATGTATTTCTTCCTCTCAGAGCACTTGCATCTAATCCTGGACGTAGAGGCCTAGTTCCCCGTACTCTTTCTCCTTCTTTCTTCTGCAGATACACTCGAGTCTCCTCCCATTTCCCACCCATTAAAATAAATACGATACTATCAAATGATGCCAGGTATTCTTTCCAGATTAATTAAAATATTGTATATCCCAACTATTCCCTCGCCTAAAGTAATTTTCTATTCTACATCATGGTTTCTCTTTCCGCACATCCAAACAGAAAGATCACATTGTACACACTCGTGTATAATAAGCCCGGAGAATTTGAGAGTCCACTAACTGTGTTTCACCGACAAAATGAACAAAGGCGAGGTTAGAAATTTAGGGTTGCCAGATGTTGTGAAAGTTTGAGAATCTTTCGCTCAAATTTTGACAATTTTTTTGGGCAAAATAATATGTGGAAATGCCATTTTGTTTGGGGAAAATTAGCCTATTCTTTTATATTTTTTATTGGCAAAAAAATTACCCCAACTCTGGCAACGCCGCTTAGAATTGCGCATGCGCTATTCGAGCAAATCGATGCCTTTGTGTATCATCCGTGCTTACTGTTCCTTCTCTCACTACTCTTAACAGTAACATCAGCTTTAATAAATAAATTTACCCTAACGAAAGGGCGGATCTTGTGTTAAAATTGTGAATTAAAAAAATATAAATTATAATTTTATTCATATGCAAAGATCATTTGACACATTTTTTTTTACAGATTTTTACATTTGACATTTTTTTTTTACTGATATAATGATAAAAGGAAGACATTTTTCACATAATCAAGAGTAAATTTAAAATGGCTAAAAAGAAAAATAATTGTACAAAGAGCAAGGTTACTCAAACGTCCTGAGTTATTTACGTGATTGGAAAGAAGAAAAAAAGCGTAATCCAACGAAGAAAAAAACTCACCAACGAGAGCATTTCAATGAGGGGAGGGGCAGATAGATGAAGAAAAATTTTGATAAATAGAATACTCGAAAGTTGGAATTTGGACTCACCTCACGTGAGAGTGAGTTCGCATGTGCGTACCTATGTACGGAAATGAACCTTCTTTCGAATGCGATTGTGTTCATATGTCCGTTTCACATCATTGGACAGCGGTTGCTATGGTGACCAGTAACGCGTGGGTTGTAACAGGAATGAAAAAAAACCACTTGTGTTGTAGCAGCCAAATAATATTAATATAACAATGGCCATATTTTAAAAATGACATTAATTAACGGAATTACTCCTTTCCTTACAACTACGGCAAGTGAAGCACAAGATTCTTCACCATCGAATACTTATATATCTACAGGGTGTCCCTCCGAAATGTACTTAATAATCTTTTGATGTTGAATCCGTCGATGTCCCCGAAATGCCATTTAACTGGCATCATTGTCATTTTAATACGTTTTGGGGTGAACACCCTGCTACCGGCAGTCAAAGGGTAAGCCCATTTTGAGGGGTGAACACCCTGCTACCGGCAGTCAAAGGGTAAGCACATTTTGTGGGGTGAACACCCTGTATTTATATATTTTAGCAGTGAGCCTCATTGTGTGCTTGAGAAGATAGTCAACGGTCGTCTGCGCAGAAATAATTTGTTGGCTAACACACCATGGAGTTATGTCAAGGATCCCCCCAGGTCTCTTCGCCCGGTGTCTTTCGCAGGCCACCATCTTCTCGACATGAGAAGCAGGGAGGCGGGGGGGGGGTTTGCTTGTTACCTAGGGGACTTTTATCATGCCACTCTCTCCTCTTTTAAACAGCCGGCGCCGTATTGGATGGCTGTTATTGGGCTGCCATCTGCGGATCCACCAATCATATATTCCCTTGCTCTCCCTCACGGCTTGTCCCCACCTTACCCAACCTCCATCTTTTCGGCCTCCCCAACCCACCCCCATCAACAATCCCCCACACCCGCCTCGATCTCCTTTTGTTCCCATTAATCGCTTTGTGTTTTTGAGACCATTCTCCATCGCTCTCCTTGCCCTTAAAGCATGAGCGATAATTTCAGGCGCTACACGCTAAGGTCGCAATAGGGAGGTTTGATGTAGGGCTCCACTTGGACTAGTAGAGTCCCGTTCTGCTGGTAGCACAGACTCTCTTCTTGCTCCCCACAGTTAATGGTATGTGCGTTCACCGACCAATGACCAATCTCCTACGCCTCAACTCCCCCCTCCCCCAAGGCACGATTTTTGCCTAGGGTTTTCGATATATCCTGGTGATGGACGTACTTGGGATACTTTTCTTCAGGAGTCGCAAAGCTCTACAAATTTCTAACATAAGGTCGGCAAGGCAAGGGTACCCAACCCTTGAATTATTTCTATCATTGAACTCCCTGGTTCCCCCTCATATTGCGGTGTAGGCGACCAGCGTAACTGCAAATTTGATGATCGCTCTTACGTACCAACGCCCACACATTACTTTAAATGAAGCAGGTTCTGGCAAGTCACTTCCGCCTATGGAAAGAAGGTAGTACTGTGTCCAAACTGTGGCCTTGAGATTCACCACCACCTTGGCCGAGCAAACCCTTATTCTTAAGTGTTCGAGACTGTAGTGTAGTGACTACGTGCACGTCATAGCCTCTCGCGTTCGCACCCTAACGCTGTATTTGAACGCACACATTCAGCAACATCCTCAGCCCGCACTGTGGTCTCGTCAGTCCCTCTGCCCCTTTCAAACTCATTTGAGTTCACTTCCTTACATACTTCAGAAAACCGATCGGTTCCGATACCCTGCCATCGCCGCCTCTGGGTCAACTGAACCCAACCGAAGTCTCCCTCGAAAATTGAATCCCCAACGGAAGCTGAGCGCTATCCCTCTGGAGATCATTCTATCGGCCTCCCAGGTCCCCCCCCCCTCCTGCTAAGCGATATGCGTATGGTACACTTCCCTGTCGGCCCCTCTGAAAGAGTCTCCGTCCGCGCACACTTCCTACATCCCCATGGAAAGCTTGACAGTAGCAAGGGGAGGGGAGGGGGTTACCATCTAACTCAACGTCAATTCGTCCGTGGAAAGTGGAAGAAACTCTACCCACTGGCCAACCCTGAAAGCACTATCCCTCCCGAAATCCCTACCATCAAGCGGGTTCTGAAAATCCTACACTTTCTTTGTGATGTTTCACTTTGTGCACAAAGCAATCAAGATTCATCAACCTCTACTAGGCGCCCTGATTCTCCAAGTTTAATCGGGGTATCTACGAAATAATTGGCACTAATTTCCCTGAAAAAATTGTACCAATCAATTAGACTCTTCTGAAATTCCTGTTTGTCGTATACTTTTAGTTATACAAAGGTTTTACGACCAAACATACATAATATGAATCCATTTTTTGATTGAAAGGTTGGATTTTGCAAAAAACGAGTCTTTTCTAATCGAGGTTGTATATTTAAACCATTTACAATCTTTTTCTTGACATTTTCAAGGGAATCCATCTTTGGTTTTGGAATGTTTTGTCCAGTTCATTGGCGCATTGAAGGATTCACAATTCATTATTTGCTTTAAAAGTTTTTTTAGCTATAAATACCGTATTGCTTGCAGATTATTTATCCTCTTGAAGTAAATAGATGATAGTTGTTTAACAAAAATATAAGCCATAAGGGTTAATATTACAAAAGTGAAAATATAACTAAAGTCACAAAGATGACAATTAAAAATACATGTTTTTTGTTCAATAATGAAAAGTGACATACTCCACTTCTCTAGGTCAAGTGATATATTCATTAAAATTTCACTACTCTTATATAGAATGGATTTTTCTCTTGAGCAGATTATAATATGTATATTTGTCTTTTAGATTAGAAATATCATCATCCCCCAAAATACCTCTTCTAATAAATTTATATAAATTATTGATATAAGTATCTACTACAGATTACCTTTAAGCCGTACAGATTAAACAGAAGAAGAGAGTAATGTTAAACTGATTAACAGTAGGCCTTACAGATTAAATTTAGTTACTCTTTTAACTTTCTTCGATGAAAAAATAAGATGAAACAGAAATTGTGCCTCCTGAAGAATCTTCTCCCCAGAATATCTTTTCTGAAGAATCTTCTTCCCAGATTTCCTCTCCTGAAGAGTCTCCCCCCACCCCCAGGGTGCTTTGGGAGTCAGATTCTTTAGGTGATCCCTGCCTCCCCTCGCTCCCTCAAACCCCACCCCCAGGCACTTCCCCAGAACCCCACTCACTAGGCCCCTCCTGAAAACCATAGCCCCGCCACCCCCAAACACACCAATCTGTCAATCCCCTGACAATCTTCACACCTCCCATGCCCTGCCCTAAACCCCAACTCCTTGCCAGACTCCTCTCGGTCTGTCATAAGGCACTCGTCTTTACCTGTACTCCGGACGGACTCCGCCTCCTCTGACGTTTCATCCTACCATCCCGACCCATGACTAATTAGTTACTCATGAAAATAGTAGAGAAGATGGTGATTTCGCACCTCTCTTTTTCACGACTCACATTCCCTGTTTCCGGACTGCTAGGCTGATTTCCGCCAAATAGCAGTGTTCTCGATCTTCTCCGAGTTGACCATGATGTTCACGAGGCATTTTAGCTCTGTATTTATATATAGGCTATCTTTTTTTGACATTTGTAGAGCCTACAACACTATTCACCGCTCCTTTTTATCAATAGTTTGTTCTCCTTTGGCCTTAGTGATTTCCTACCAAGTTTTTACGCAACCGTTCTTTCCGAGTCAGTATAGTTTCCTTTTACTCCAGGTTCTTATGAGAAGAGGAGAGCGTTCTTCAGGCCTTGACTCTAAGTATCATCCTCTTCTCCCTTGTGATGAACACGGCCACTTCTCCTCCCCGTCAAATTAGCATCGTACTCTACGCTGACGACATAGTGATCTACTATTGTGGTAGTTATCTTCTCACGGTCGTGAGACAGTTCTAACTAGCCATCACTGCGTCATTTGGGTGGTGGCTCGTGGATTTTTACTCCCACCACACACAAATCTTTCTGTGTCCCCTTTTTCCCCAGTCAAAGTTGTCACCTTATTTATATCTAGAAACCCAATATTGGATTCTAGGCCACATCTTCGATGACATGCTCATTAAAGCATTGGTCCACTCCCAAATCAACATTGGTTGTACAGTACACAACTCTGATTTGCACGTAACCCTTTCCGCCTTGATCAAATTCTGAACGAGGATCTTCGACTGACTAAATGGGCTTTTAGCTCCTCGCCATTAGGTAGACTCCATACTTAATGCAATCTCTTTTTCCTATTGGATAGAAGCGGCTTCCTGTTTCTAGACTTATCCCAATTTCCGCTGGATGACTACATCATCAGTTTCCGCGATGGTGTGCATTGGCACCCTAAGGGCAATGACACCTCCCTTCAATGGCCTTTCATCCTCTCTACCTCTAACCTACCATAGTTCTTTCACCAAGGTATCTCCATAGGTGATGTTCCCAGTAGTAATTTTTAACCGTCTCTTGAAAATAATAATAATAATAAATAATAAAAATAAGTCTTTTGTAATGCGCTCTTCAAGGCCTGAGGCCTTCCCAGAGCGCACGTTGTGCTGAGATGAGAATGGAAATTCAAGAGGGGGGAGAAGGCAATACTGAAAAGATGCGTCTTCAGGAGACGCTTAAATGTGGTAAGAGAGGGAGAAGACCTGATTTCAGCAGGGAGAGCATTCCACAACTTAGGGTCGCAGATTGAGAAGGAGCAGTCCCCCATTGAGCAGAGGGATGAACGAGGAATATTTAAAAGAGGTGCATGTGATGACCGAAGGGCCCGAGGGTCATGGTGTGGCGAGAGGGCAGAAGAGAGGTAAGACGGGGCCTTGTTGTTTAGGGCCTTAAATGTGAAGAGAAGTATCTTGAAGTGAGTACGGGATCTGACAGGGAGCCAGTGCAGTTCATGCAGCAAGGGTTTCGAGGGAGAGAAGCGAGGGCGACGGAGGAGAAGCCGGGCGGTATAGTTCCGTACAAGTTGAAGGGGGCGGAGAGAGGAGGATGGCAGATTCACAAGCAGTGAGTTACAGGAGTGAAGGCGTTAGGTGATGAAGGCATGAACAGCAGTCTCAAGACTTTGGCGATCAAAGTGAGAGCGAATGCGAGAGAAGTTACGAAGGAAACATAGAGAGGATTTGCTGACATTGCGGATATGAGGCTTAAGGGAGAGATGCTCATCAAAAACAACACCCAGATTCCTAACGCAGTCAGGAAAAATGATAGTATTACCGCCCAGAGTAATCGAGGGAAAGAGAGATTTAGATTTTTTTACAAGAGCAGGGGTGCCGACGAGGAGGACCTCAGTTTTGGAGTGATTAAGCCTGAGGAAGTTGGTAGAGAGCTAGTCAGAAATGGAGGAGTAGGCAGCCAGGGGGTCAGTAATAGAGTAGGCAAGAGACGTGGGGGATGAGGAAACGAAAATTTGAGTGTCATCAACATAGAGGTGGAAGGATAGACCGAGAATACGGAGAAGGGAACTAAGAGGGAGAAGGTAGATACGAAATAGTAGAGGACCAAGGACAGAGCCTTGTGGCACTCCAAAGCGAATGGGGGTAGAGTCGGATGAAACGTTGTCAATCACAACGGATTGGGTACGAGATGAGAGGTAAGAGCGGAACCAGTCAAGCACGGTGCCTGATATGCCGAGGGAAGAGTGGAGACGATCAAGTAGGACGGTATGGTCAATAGTATCGAAGGCAGAGGAGAGGTCGAGTAGAACGAGGATGGAGGCACAACCCCTGTTCGCGGCTCTTCGTAAGCAATCGGACACATTGAGAAGGGCGGTTTCTGTGGAGTTACCTGACTTGAAACCAGATTGATAGGTTTCATCAATGTTACAGGCCACCATGTGACTGTTGATGCGTGAAGCAACCACTCTCTCCAGAACCTTAGAGAGGAAAGGAAGTTGCGAAATCGGGCGATAATTGGAAGGGTCAGTGGGGTTCAGTTGAGGCTTTTTAAGAATCGGACGGATGTGGGCACGTTTGAAGGAAGAGGGAACAACACCAGTTACAAGTGAAGTGTTGAACAGGTGAAGAAGCGTTGGGAGGATAGCAGGCAGAATTTTACATAGCAGTTTAGGCAGAAAAATGTCCTTTGGGGAGCCCGATTTCTTAGAACGCGAGAGCAGGGCTGTAAGCTTCAACGCGGTCACAGCGAGGAAAACGATAAGCGGCTGAGGCGGGAAGTCAGGTAGAATGGCAGGAGCCGGGACAGAAGGCTGAGGGAGAGAGGCACGGAGGTTAGTGACCTTATCTGCGAAGAAATTCGAGAGAGTAGCAGGGCTAATGGGTGGGGAGACCTGGGCTGGGGAAGTAAGACGGCAGAGCAGGCGGAAGACGGTACGGGGATCATTCCTATTATCAGTAAGCAGATTACGTGAGTAGGCTTCATGAGCAGATTTTAATTTCGCCAGGTAGGAAGCTGTCGCAAGTTGAACGCCAGCGAGAGAGGGGTCGTGTCTTGACCCCGGGTGCGAGCCTTTCTAAGGACTCTTTCATGGGCACGCATGGGCTGCCTAGCACGGAGGAGTTCTATAGAGTACCAAGGGGCACAGTGACAACGGGAGTTCGCAGAGGTGACAAGAGGAGAGTGGGAATCAAGACAAGTGAGAAGGGGTTGCTCCAAAGAAGAGAGAATCTGGTCAGAAGAGGCAGAAACATCAATAGGAGGAAGTTTGGAGGCCACATCATTAGATAGGAAGGGAATATCAATGGAGGCTAGTCGACGGATAGGATTAGGAGACAGCTGGGGAGGTATATGGAATTGGATAGAGAAGTTGAAGTTGATAAGGAAGTGATCAGATATAGCATTGGACAAATTTGTAGTCGTCAGGTTGGAAATAAGACAGTCAGAGATTACAAGGTCTAAAATGTTACCGTGAGAGTGGGTAGGGGAAGAAACGTGTTGGGTGAGGGAGAAGAGATCAAGGATTTCAGAAAAGGTTTTGAAATTAGGATTGTGGCCAGGAAGGTTGAAATCACCGAGGATTAGCAGAGAACCAGTGGGGGAGAGGCCAGAGCGGAGATTACTAAATTCATCAAGAAAAAGCTCAAGGGAGGAGCTGGGGGGGCAGGAGAGGACTAAGATAGTTAGGGAGGGGGTGGAATCAGAGACATTGATGAACGCCTCAAAAGAAAGAGGAGGGAGAGAGGGCAGATTATTCAGAGGGAAGGAGGCACTGTGAATGAGAGAAACTCCACCACCGCGAGAGTTACGGGAGGTATGGGAGTTGACGTAACCATCAGGGGTAGCGAGATTTAAACAGCAAGCAGTAGGAGCAAGCCAAGTTTCCATGAGGCCAAGGAGAGTGACTCGAGTGTTAACGAGCAGGTCATGAATGTAGTCAGCCTTCTTCGAGAGGCTTCCGACATTGAGGAGAGACGCTGAGAGAACGGGTGAAAGGGGGAGGTGAAGAAGAATCAGGGGTAAGTGATGGGAGGGGTGATTCAATAAAAAAGGTTTCTAAGAGCAGGAGCTAAACGGAAACCACGTTTAGTCTGGCGGCGGAAACGAGAAATTCCCAATGCATTAATGTGAGTAAGAGTGTTTTGAGAAACACTGGTAGCAGTTCCATTGAGGGCAAGAATCGTTAACCTATCAATCATAGTGGCTAAGCGACACAATAATGGGAGAAAAGCAAATTAATTATATAAGTAGAGTGGCTTAAGCGACACAATAGCGTGAGAAACAACAATCGAGACAAAATAAAGAGTAATCGAATAGCGTGAACAAATAAAATTACGATAGAAACAAGAAACGAGGGGGAAAAAATAGTGATGAATCAGAATTAGCGGTCGGTGAGGAGGGGGGGGGGAAGACAGAGTGGAGGTAACAACGAGGTGGCTTGAAAAAAAAACACGTGGGTGCGGTAAGACAGAGTGGAGGTAACAATGAGGCGACTTGAAAAAAAACACGTGGGATCTAAGGCGGGCAGGCTAGTAAACAATACCTAAAAGCACAAAAAAGCAACACAGCAAATGGTGAAAGCACAGGCAATAACACTGCAAAAAACAAAATTAAAACACAGCACAAATGTGCCTGGCGTACAACTAAATCATGCAGCTATACATATATACAAACAATATTAATATATACAAAACTTAGGAAGCATCACAACCTTCCCTCCCCATAAACTCATCCAACCTACTCTTAAACACATTTAAACTTGGACTACCTACTACCCTCTGTGGCAATTTGTTCCAGAAGTTGCCGCAGAGGGTAGTAGGTAGTCCAAGTTTAAATGTGTTTAAGAGTAGGTTGGATGAGTTTATGGGGAGGGAAGGTTGTGATGGTTCCTAAGTTTTGTATATATTAATATTGTTTGTATATATCTATAGCTGCATGATTTAGTTCTTGACAAGCCTTGATTGGTGATACCCTTGTTTGTGGACGCAATCCTCTGGATGTAGTTTTCTTGGGAGTTTGGGTGCCTTAAAAAAGAGGCCGTTTGACTCGGATGACCTATGATGGGCCCTTGTGGCTTTTGTCATCTGTTATATTATATTGTGGGGGACTTTGATTTTGTCTACCCCTGGTGATGGTGCTTTTTGTGGGTGGGTTTTGGCGGATGCGGATGACCTTTGATAGGCCCTTGTGGCTTTTGTTATCCGTGAAATTATGTTATGTTATATTATGTTAAAGATAACTTGAAACGTAGAAAGAGCCATAGATAAGCGCATCGATTCACTCGCCAAGAAGTCTCTGAAACAGGCTAGGGTTCTCCTATCAGAGTTCCTCAGCAATGCTTCCACCTATTCTCAAGTCACAGCCATCTTCACCAATGGCTTCCCTTTACTCCATAACTCACCTGCTGCTGTTATCGCGGAGACGATGGCTCAGTGTTGTTTTTCCTTCCACCTTTCCCCGGGTGTTCATCGTACACAACAGAGCTGTACACCATTCTGGAGGCCCTCCGTTCTATC
This sequence comes from Ceratothoa steindachneri, assembly GCA_963969495.1. NCBI lineage: Eukaryota > Metazoa > Arthropoda > Malacostraca > Isopoda > Cymothoidae > Ceratothoa > Ceratothoa steindachneri. The sequence goes on from OZ018319.1 coordinate 21,713,082, forward strand.
TGCCTACTCTTACTTCGTGATGTTCACTGATTCCTAGAAGCACGCATTCCCATTGCCCACGACTCACTTCCCAATCTTTTGATCCACAAGGTTCGATTGCTCTTGCACGAGTTTTCAATCTCACACACTCAGCTTGTCACTTTCAGGCTGGTACTCTTCCACGTTGAGGATTCTATCAATAGAGTATGTCAATTTTTTCAACTTTCAAATTCCATAAATGAGTGCTTGTAAAAGGTTGCAGCGCGACTTACGAATTCTAAAGATATTTTTGTTATTTTAATGTGATTTAGTTCTGCTTGGTAATAAGCTACTTGAAAGTTGTAACTTTTTTGACTGTTTGGGGGAATTAAATGACAATTTTATATTAACAATTACCTACATCTAATTCACTGTTTTTTTTGTCTTATTTCATAGGTAGAAACATATTCATTAGTTAAGAAAGATTACTTGGCCGTCAGTGCTATCATCCTAACCAGTGGGAATTAACCTACAATGGCTTTTAAAATTAGAACAAGACTGGGGACATTCACACATATGAGCAACCTAATTGGAAACGGTAGAGAGTTATTGCCTTCTAAACTCTTAACTTGTGTGACTTTCTGAAAATGGGCTATTGATCAGATAACAAAGTAGTGAAGATGTGAGAAACTACCCAGCAGCCAGTAGTGCAAAGGAGATTTATCCTAAGCTGCTTGATCAGATAACAAAGTAGTGAAGATGTTAGAAACTACCCAGCAGAATGTAGTGCAAAGGAGATTTATCCTAAGCTGCTTGAGAAGTGGGAACGTGCGAACAGTTCTTTTGTAGCCCCCATTGTAAATTCATGAGTCACAATCTTAAATAAGATCCAAGAGAACTGGGATTAGGCCCAAAATATCTCTCTTGGGAGCGGACAGCTACCTGTCAAAGAGGCTTACGTTGCAAAACTTGACAAGCATTTTGACATCTTCAGATGCAAGTTAAAAATTGTTCTTTGCTGTGAATTTGGCTGCCCTGGATGCAAAAACGAAGCTCACATTAATTGTACATACCCTGGGAGATTAAGATCCCTGTAAAAGAACTTGCTCTCATTAAAGGTCAGAGAAATAAATTTGGTTCCATTGGATCACATCAGATTAGCTTGTCAGATCAACCTGACCCAAAAAGACAAGTCAAAAAGCAGAAGTGGCAAGAAGGTGAAAGAAGAAGGGTAACTGAATATAAGCAGACAAGTAAGCAGGTCAATGTTCCAATGCCATTGAAAGGATGGAAGTTATGAAATGACATTAAAAATACCAAGCACAACTTCAACTTCTATTAAATGGCCACAGTACAACACATTAGAAATACCTAATGTTGCTATGCATAGCATCAGATACGGTGTTGGCCTGCGTGCCACAGCTGCCATCACTAATACTGCCTTTATTGATGCTGGCTTGATCACTGAAGAGGACAAAAGACTTATAGTTGATCACAATAAAGTTAAGAGAGCTGAAGAAAAACTTATGAGATTCCTGGATCAGTATTTTGATGAACTTTGTTGGAAGGGGAAATTGACTGCATCTTCTATGATGGCTGTCAAGATACAACTGCGGCTACCTAAGCTGCAAGAGAAGGCTGTAATGGATGCTGCTTTGTCAACCATCAAGCGCTCAGCATGGACTGCGGCATTTTTGCTCTCAAAGTTTTTTTTTCAACTGCTTCTTATGTATTTTAAATCCAATGCGCTGAATTCAAATCTGGTGGGTTTTTTTTTAACCAGGTCGAATTTTTTTGCTAGGACCTTTTTTCTCTAAAAAAAAAAATAGAACTTTTACTTATTTTTGTGATATTTTCCGAAATATGTCCGCGACATTTTGATGTCAAGCTTTTTTCAAATGATTCTTATGTATTCGAATGTCCTGAATTAAAATCTGGCATTGTTTTGTTTGTTAATCAGGTCAAATATTTTGGCTATGGCCTTTTTTCTCTATAAAACTAGAATTTTTACTTGTTTTGCGCTATTTTCCGAAATATATTCATCAGGGTTAGGGAAATTTCATAGCCCGAGATCGTATAATTACAAATTTTGACTATTATTTGATATTATTTCTATAGCATGCAACAATCACGATTCATTACATCATCTTTAATAATTCTAGAACTTTTGGGATGTAGTGTGACGTCACGACTATGTTTGTAAATAAAGAGCGAATCTTTTTTGTGAGAAACAAAGTAGTATTTAACTCATTAGCATTAGTTATCATAATTTGATTCCCAATTGTATTTGATATGGTTGCTATCAATTGTTTTTTTTTTCCCTAAGCCTTGGAGTGGTGATTAATGTACAAAATGTTATACTGTGTGTGATTTTTATACATATGTTTTTGATTAAATCCTACCCCTAGACGTAATAAATGAATGAATGAATTGGCAAAAATTATTTTTCATCCCACACATTGATATAATTATGCATTCGCCCCCTCCCCCACCTCCCGTCTCACTTACTCTTCCACCATCCCTTGACAGTAAAAATGATCGATGAAACGACCATATGAGTCAATCGGGGTCAAACCGACTTCCATTAAAAAATATCAAGGAAAGTCAGTTTCAACGTCTTTTAGTGTTTTTATTGCTAGTCAGGTTGTTCAAGAGTGCTCTATATTTGGATTGCGTTTTTATTGCTAGTCAGGTTGTTCAAAAGAGTGCTCTATATTTTGATTTAGTGTTTTTATTGCTAGTCAGGTTGTTCAAGAGTGCTCTATATTTTGATTGGGTTTTTATTGCTAGTCAGGTTGTTCAAAAGAGTGCTCTATATTTTGATTTAGTGTTTTTATTGCTAGTCAGGTTGTTCAAGAGTGTGCTCTATATTTTGATTTAGTGTTTTTATCGCTAGTCAGGTTGTTCAAGAGTGTGCTCTATATTTTGATTTAGTGTTTTTATCGTTAGTCAGGTTGTTCAAGAGTGTGCTCTATATTTTGATTTAGTGTTCTTATTGCTAGTCAGGTTGTTCAAGAGTGTGCTCTATATTTTGATTGCGTTTTTATTGCTAGTCAGGTTGTTCAAGAGTGTGCTCTATATTTTGATTTGGTGTTTTTATTGCTAGTCAGGTTGTGCAGGAGTGCTCTATATTTTGATTGGGTTTTTATTGCTAGTCAGTTGTTCAAAAGAGTGCTCTATATTTTGATTTAGTGTTTTTATTGCTAGTCAGGTTGTTCAAGAGTGCTCTATATTTTGATTGCGTTTTTATTGCTAGTCAGGTTGTTCAAAAGTGTGCTCTATATTTTGATTTAGTGTTTTTATTGCTAGTCAGGTTGTTCAAGAGTGCTCTATATTTTGATTGGGTTTTTATTGCTATTCAGGTTGTTCAAAAGAGTGCTCTATATTTTGATTTAGTGTTTTTATTGCTAGTCAGGTATTTCAAGAGTGTGCTCTATATTTTGATTTAGTGTTTTTATTGCTAGTCAGGTTGTTCAAGAGTGTGCTCTATATTTTGATTTAGTGTTTTTATCGCTAGTCAGGTTAATCAAGAGTGTGCTCTATATTTTGATTTAGTGTTCTTATTGCTAGTCAGGTTGTTCAAGAGTGTGCTCTATATTTTGATTGCGTTTTTATTGCTAGTCAGGTTGTTCAAGAGTGCTCTATATTTTGATTTAGTGTTTTTATTGCTAGTCAGGTTTTTCAAGAGTGTGCTCTATATTTTGATTTAGTGTTTTTATTGCTAGTCAGGTTGTTCAAGAGTGTGCTCTATATTTTGATTGCGTTTTTATTGCTAGTCAGGTTGTTCAAAAGAGTGCTCTATATTTTGATTTAGTGTTTTTATTGCTAGTCAGGTTGTTCAAGAGTGTGCTCTATATTTTGATTTAGTGTTTTTATTGCTAGTCAGGTTGTTCAAGAGTGTGCTCTATATTTTGATTTAGCGTTTTTATTGCTAGTCAGGTTGTTCAAGAGTGTGCTCTATATTTTGATTGCGTTTTTATTGCTAGTCAGGTTGTTCAAAAGTGTGCTCTATATTTTGATTTAGTGTTTTTATTGCTAGTCAGGTTGTTCAAGAGTGCTCTATATTTTGATTGCGTTTTTATTGCTAGTCAGGTTGTTCAAAAGAGTGCTCTATATTTTGATTTAGTGTTTTTATTGCTAGTCAGGTTGTTCAAGAGTGCTCTATATTTTGATTGCGTTTTTATTGCTAGTCAGGTTGTTCAAAAGAGTGCTCTATATTTTGATTTAGTGTTTTTATTGCTATTCAGGTTGTTCAAGAGTGCTCTATATTTTGATTGTGTTTTTATTGCTAGTCAGGTTGTTCAAAAGAGTGCTCTATATTTTGATTTAGTGTTTTTATTGCTAGTCAGGTTGTTCAAGAGTGTGCTCTATATTTTGATTTAGCGTTTTTATTGCTAGTCAGGTTGTTCAAGAGTGTGCTCTATATTTTGATTGCGTTTTTATTGCTAGTCAGGTTGTTCAAAAGTGTGCTCTATATTTTGATTTAGTGTTTTTATTGCTAGTCAGGTTGTTCAAGAGTGTGCTCTATATTTTGATTTAGTGTTTTTATTGCTAGTCAGGTTGTTCAAGAGTGCTCTATATTTTGATTGGGTTTTTATTGCTAGTCAGGTTGTTCAAAAGAGTGCTCTATATTTTGATTTAGTGTTTTTATTGCTAGTCAGGTTGTTCAAGAGTGCCCTATATTTTGATTGCGTTTTTATTGCTAGTCAGGTTGTTCAAAAGAGTGCTCTATATTTTGATTTAGTGTTTTTATTGCTAGTCAGGTTGTTCAAAAGTGTGCTCTATATTTTGATTTTGTGTTTTTATTGCTAGTCAGGTTGTTCAAGAGTGCTCTATATTTTGATTGGTGTTTTTATTGCTAGTCAGGTTGTTCAAAAGAGTGCTCTATATTTTGATTTAGTGTTTTTATTGCTAGTCAGGTTGTTCAAGAGTGCTCTATTTTTTGATTGCGTTTTTATTGCTAGTCAGGTTGTTCAAAAGTGTGCTCTATATTTTGATTTAGTGTTTTTATTGCTAGTCAGGTTGTTCAAGAGTGCTCTATATTTTAAAATCGTTTTTATTGCTAGTCAGGTTGTTCAAAAGAGTGCTCTATATTTTGATTTAGTGTTTTTATTGCTAGTCAGGTTGTTCAAGAGTGTGCTCTATATTTTGATTTAGTGTTTTTATTGCTAGTCAGGTTGTTCAGGAGTGCTCTATATTTTGATTGGGTTTTTATTGCTAGTCAGGTTGTTCGAAAGAGTGCTCTATATTTTGATTTAGTGTTTTTATTGCTAGTCAGGTTTTTCAAGAGTGTGCTCTATATTTTGATTTAGTGTTTTTATTGCTAGTCAGGTTGTTCAAGAGTGTGCTCTATATTTTGATTGCGTTTTTATTGCTAGTCAGGTTGTTCAAAAGAGTGCTCTATATTTTGATTTAGTGTTTTTATTGCTAGTCAGGTTGTTCAAGAGTGTGCTCTATATTTTGATTTAGTGTTTTTATTGCTAGTCAGGTTGTTCAAGAGTGTGCTCTATATTTTGATTTAGCGTTTTTATTGCTAGTCAGGTTGTTCAAGAGTGTGCTCTATATTTTGATTGCGTTTTTATTGCTAGTCAGGTTGTTCAAAAGAGTGCTCTATATTTTGATTTAGTGTTTTTATTGCTAGTCAGGTTGTTCAAGAGTGCTCTATATTTTGATTGCGTTTTTATTGCTAGTCAGGTTGTTCAAAAGAGTGCTCTATATTTTGATTTAGTGTTTTTATTGCTAGTCAGGTTGTTCAAGAGTGCTCTATATTTTGATTGTGTTTTTATTGCTAGTCAGGTTGTTCAAAAGAGTGCTCTATATTTTGATTTAGTGTTTTTATTGCTAGTCAGGTTGTTCAAGAGTGTGCTCTATATTTTGATTTAGCGTTTTTATTGCTAGTCAGGTTGTTCAAGAGTGTGCTCTATATTTTGATTGCGTTTTTATTGCTAGTCAGGTTGTTCAAAAGTGTGCTCTATATTTTGATTTAGTGTTTTTATTGCTAGTCAGGTTGTTCAAGAGTGTGCTCTATATTTTGATTTAGTGTTTTTATTGCTAGTCAGGTTGTTCAAGAGTGCTCTATATTTTGATTGGGTTTTTATTGCTAGTCAGGTTGTTCAAAAGAGTGCTCTATATTTTGATTTAGTGTTTTTATTGCTAGTCAGGTTGTTCAAGAGTGCCCTATATTTTGATTGCGTTTTTATTGCTAGTCAGGTTGTTCAAAAGAGTGCTCTATATTTTGATTTAGTGTTTTTATTGCTAGTCAGGTTGTTCAAAAGTGTGCTCTATATTTTGATTTTGTGTTTTTATTGCTAGTCAGGTTGTTCAAGAGTGCTCTATATTTTGATTGGTGTTTTTATTGCTAGTCAGGCTGTTCAAAAGAGTGCTCTATATTTTGATTTAGTGTTTTTATTGCTAGTCAGGTTGTTCAAGAGTGCTCTATTTTTTGATTGCGTTTTTATTGCTAGTCAGGTTGTTCAAAAGTGTGCTCTATATTTTGATTTAGTGTTTTTATTGCTAGTCAGGTTGTTCAAGAGTGTGCTCTATATTTTGATTTAGTGTTTTTATTGCTAGTCAGGTTGTTCAAGAGTGTGCTCTATATTTTGATTTAGTGTTTTTATCGCTAGTCAGGTTAATCAAGAGTGTGCTCTATATTTTGATTTAGTGTTCTTATTGCTAGTCAGGTTGTTTAAGAGTGTGCTCTATATTTTGATTGCGTTTTTATTGCTAGTCAGGTTGTTCGAAAGAGTGCTCTATATTTTGATTTAGTGTTTTTATTGCTAGTCAGGTTTTTCAAGAGTGTGCTCTATATTTTGATTTAGTGTTTTTATTGCTAGTCAGGTTGTTCAAGAGTGTGCTCTATATTTTGATTGCGTTTTTATTGCTAGTCAGGTTGTTCAAAAGAGTGCTCTATATTTTGATTTAGTGTTTTTATTGCTAGTCAGGTTGTTCAAGAGTGTGCTCTATATTTTGATTTAGTGTTTTTATTGCTAGTCAGGTGGTTCAAGAGTGTGCTCTATATTTTGATTTAGCGTTTTTATTGCTAGTCAGGTTGTTCAAGAGTGTGCTCTATATTTTGATTGCGTTTTATTGCTAGTCAGGTTGTTCAAAAGTGTGCTCTATATTTTGATTTAGTGTTTTTATTGCTAGTCAGGTTGTTCAAGAGTGCTCTATATTTTGATTGCGTTTTTATTGCTAGTCAGGTTGTTCAAAAGAGTGCTCTATATTTTGATTTAGTGTTTTTATTGCTAGTCAGGTTGTTCAAGAGTGCTCTATATTTTGATTGCGTTTTTATTGCTAGTCAGGTTGTTCAAAAGAGTGCTCTATATTTTGATTTAGTGTTTTTATTGCTAGTCAGGTTGTTCAAGAGTGCTCTATATTTTGAGTGTGTTTTTATTGCTAGTCAGGTTGTTCAAAAGAGTGCTCTATATTTTGATTTAGTGTTTTTATTGCTAGTCAGGTTGTTCAAGAGTGTGCTCTATATTTTGATTTAGCGTTTTTATTGCTAGTCAGGGTGTTCAAAAGGTGTGCTCTATATTTTGATTGCGTTTTTATTGCTAGTCAGGTTGTTCAAAAGTGTGCTCTATATTTTGATTTAGTGTTTTTATTGCTAGTCAGGTTGTTCAAGAGTGTGCTCTATATTTTGATTTAGTGTTTTTATTGCTAGTCAGGTTGTTCAAGAGTGCTCTATATTTTGATTGGGTTTTTATTGCTAGTCAGGTTGTTCAAAAGAGTGCTCTATATTTTGATTTAGTGTTTTTATTGCTAGTCAGGTTGTTCAAGAGTGCCCTATATTTTTATTGAGTTTTTATTGCTAGTCAGGTTGTTCAAAAGAGTGCTCTATATTTTGATTTAGTGTTTTTATTGCTAGTCAGGTTGTTCAAAAGTGTGCTCTATATTTTGATTTTGTGTTTTTATTGCTAGTCAGGTTGTTCAAGAGTGCTCTATATTTTGATTGGTGTTTTTATTGCTAGTCAGGTTGTTCAAAAGAGTGCTCTATATTTTGATTTAGTGTTTTTATTGCTAGTCAGGTTGTTCAAGAGTGCTCTATTTTTTGATTGCGTTTTTATTGCTAGTCAGGTTGTTCAAAAGTGTGCTCTATATTTTGATTGCGTTTTTATTGCTAGTCAGGTTGTTCAAAAGAGTGCTCTATATTTTGATTGCGTTTTTATTGCTAGTCAGGTTGTTCAAAAGAGTGCTCTATATTTTGATTTAGTGTTTTTATTGCTAGTCAGGTTGTTCAAGAGTGTGCTCTATATTTTGATTTAGTGTTTTTATTGCTAGTCAGGTTGTTCAAGAGTGCTCTATATTTTGATTGGGTTTTTATTGCTAGTCAGGTTGTTCAAAAGTGCTCTATATTTTGATTTAGTGTTTTTATTGCTAGTCAGGTTGTTCAGGAGTGCTCTATATTTTGATTGCGTTTTTATTGCTAGTCAGGTTGTTCGAAAGAGTGCTCTATATTTTGATTTAGTGTTTTTATTGCTAGTCAGGTTTTTCAAGAGTGTGCTCTATATTTTGATTTAGTGTTTTTATTGCTAGTCAGGTTGTTCAAGAGTGTGCTCTATATTTTGATTGCGTTTTTATTGCTAGTCAGGTTGTTCAAAAGAGTGCTCTATATTTTGATTTAGTGTTTTTATTGCTAGTCAGGTTGTTCAAGAGTGTGCTCTATATTTTGATTTAGTGTTTTTATTGCTAGTCAGGTTGTTCAAGAGTGTGCTCTATATTTTGATTTAGCGTTTTTATTGCTAGTCAGGTTGTTCAAGAGTGTGCTCTATATTTTGATTGCGTTTTTATTGCTAGTCAGGTTGTTCAAAAGTGTGCTCTATATTTTGATTCAGTGTTTTTATTGCTAGTCAGGTTGTTCAAGAGTGCTCTATATTTTGATTGCGTTTTTATTGCTAGTCAGGTTGTTCAAAAGAGTGCTCTATATTTTGATTTAGTGTTTTTATTGCTAGTCAGGTTGTTCAAGAGTGCTCTATATTTTGATTGCGTTTTTATTGCTAGTCAGGTTGTTCAAAAGAGTGCTCTATATTTTGATTTAGTGTTTTTATTGCTAGTCAGGTTGTTCAAGAGTGCTCTATATTTTGATTGTGTTTTTATTGCTAGTCAGGTTGTTCAAAAGAGTGCTCTATATTTTGATTTTGTGTTTTTATTGCTAGTCAGGTTGTTCAAGAGTGTGCTCTATATTTTGATTTAGCGTTTTTATTGCTAGTCAGGTTGTTCAAGAGTGTGCTCTATATTTTGATTGCGTTTTTATTGCTAGTCAGGTTGTTCAAAAGTGTGCTCTATATTTTGATTTAGTGTTTTTATTGCTAGTCAGGTTGTTCAAGAGTGTGCTCTATATTTTGATTTAGTGTTTTTATTGCTAGTCAGGTTGTTCAAGAGTGCTCTATATTTTGATTGGGTTTTTATTGCTAGTCAGGTTGTTCAAAAGAGTGCTCTATATTTTGATTTAGTGTTTTTATTGCTAGTCAGGTTGTTCAAGAGTGCCCTATATTTTGATTGCGTTTTTATTGCTAGTCAGGTTGTTCAAAAGAGTGCTCTATATTTTGATTTAGTGTTTTTATTGCTAGTCAGGTTGTTCAAAAGTGTGCTCTATATTTTGATTTTGTGTTTTTATTGCTAGTCAGGTTGTTCAAGAGTGCTCTATATTTTGATTGGTGTTTTTATTGCTAGTCAGGTTGTTCAAAAGAGTGCTCTATATTTTGATTTAGTGTTTTTATTGCTAGTCAGGTTGTTCAAGAGTGCTCTATTTTTTGATTGCGTTTTTATTGCTAGTCAGTTTGTTCAAAAGTGTGCTCTATATTTTGATTTAGTGTTTTTATTGCTAGTCAGGTTGTTCAAGAGTGCTCTATATTTTGATTGCGTTTTTATTGCTAGTCAGGTTGTTCAAAAGAGTGCTCTATATTTTGATTTAGTGTTTTTATTGCTAGTCAGGTTGTTCAAGAGTGTGCTCTATATTTTGATTTAGTGTTTTTATTGCTAGTCAGGTTGTTCAAGAGTGCTCTATATTTTGATTGGGTTTTTATTGCTAGTCAGGTTGTTCAAAAGAGTGCTCTATATTTTGATTTAGTGTTTTTATTGCTAGTCAGGTTGTTCAGGAGTGCTCTATATTTTGATTGGGTTTTTATTGCTAGTCAGGCTTTTCAAGAGTGTGCTCTATATTTTGATTGTGTTTTTATTGCTAGTCAGGGTGTTCAAGTGTGTGCTCGATATTTCGATTTAGTTTTTTTATTGCTAGTCAGGTTGTTCAAGAGTGTGCTCTATATTTTGATTTAGTGTTCTTATTGCTAGTCAGGTTGTTCAAAAGTGTGCTCTATATTTTGATTTAGTGTTTTTGTTGCTAGTCAGGTTGTTCAAGAGTGCTCTATATTTTGATTGCGTTTTTATTGCTAGTCAGGTTGTTCAAAAGAGTGCTCTATATTTTGATTTAGTGTTTTTATTGCTAGTCAGGTTGTTCAAGAGTGTGCTCTATATTTTGATTTAGCGTTTTTATTGCTAGTCAGGTTGTTCCAGAGTTTGCTCTATATTTTGATTTAGCGTTTTTATTGCTAGTCAGGTTGTTCAAGAGTGTTCTCTATATTTTGATTTAGTGTTTTTATTGCTAGTCAGGTTGTTCAAGAGTGTGCTATATATTTTGATTGCGTTTTTATTGCTAGTCAGGTTGTTCAAAAGTGTGTTCTATATTTTGATTTAGTGTTTTTATTGCTAGTCAGGTTGTTCAAGAGTGCTCTATATTTTGATTGCGTTTTTATTACTAGTCAGGTTGTTCAAAATTGTGCTCTATATTTTGATTTAGTGTTTTTATTGCTAGTTAGGTTGTTCAAGAGTGTGCTCTATATTTTGATTTAGTGTTTTTATTGCTAGTCAGGTTGTTCAAGAGTGTGCTCTATATTTTGATTGCGTTTTTTTTGCTAGTCAGGTATTTCAAGAGTGTGCTCTATATTTTGATTTAGTGTTTTTATTGCTAGTCAGGTTGTTCAAAAGTGTGCTCTATATTTTGACTTAGTGTTTTTATTGCTAGTCAGGTTGTTCAAGAGTGTTCTCTATATTTTGATTGCGTTTTTATTGCTAGTCAGGTTGTTCAAAAGTGTGCTCTATATTTTGACTTAGTGTTTTTATTGCTAGTCAGGTTTTTCAAGAGTGTGCTCTATACTTTGATTTAGTGTTTTTATTGCTAGTCAGGTTTTTCAAGAGTCTGCTCTATATTTTGATTTGTTTTTTATTGCTAGTCAGGTTGTTCAAGTGTGTGCTCGATATTTCGATTTAGTTTTTTTATTGCTAGTCAGGTTGTTCAAGAGTGTGCTCTATATTTTGATTTAGTGTTCTTATTGCTAGTCAGGTTGTTCAAGAGTGTGCTCTATATTTTGATTTAGTGTTCTTATTACTAGTCAAGTTGTTCAAAAGTGTGCTCTATATTTTGATTTAGTGTTTTTATTGCTAATCAGGTTGTTCGAAAGAGTGCTCTATATTTTGATTTAGTGTTTTTATTGCTAGTTAGGTTGCTCAAGAGTGTGCTCTATATTTTGATTTAGTGTTTTTATTGCTAGTCAGGTTGTTCAAGAGTGTGCTCTATATTTTGATTTAGTGTTTTTATTGCTAGTCAGGTTGTTCAAGAGTGTGCTCTATATTTTGATTTAGTGTTTTTATCGCTAGTCAGGTTAATCAAGAGTGTGCTCTATATTTTGATTTAGTGTTCTTATTGCTAGTCAGGTTTTTTAAGAGTGTGCTCTATATTTTGATTGCGTTTTTATTGCTAGTCAGGTTGTTCGAAAAAGTGCTCTATATTTTGATTTAGTGTTTTTATTGCTAGTCAGGTTTTTCAAGAGTGTGCTCTATATTTTGATTTAGTGTTTTTATTGCTAGTCAGGTTGTTCAAGAGTGTGCTCTATATTTTGATTGCGTTTTTATTGCTAGTCAGGTTGTTCAAAAGAGTGCTCTATATTTTGATTTAGTGTTTTTATTGCTAGTCACGTTGTTCAAGAGTGTGCTCTATATTTTGATTTAGTGTTTTTATTGCTAGTCAGGTTGTTCAAGAGTGTGCTCTATATTTTGATTTAGCGTTTTTATTGCTAGTCAGGTTGTTCAAGAGTGTGCTCTATATTTTGATTGCGTTTTATTGCTAGTCAGGTTGTTCAAAAGTGTGCTCTATATTTTGATTTAGTGTTTTTATTGCTAGTCAGGTTGTTCAAGAGTGCTCTATATTTTGATTGCGTTTTTATTGCTAGTCAGGTTGTTCAAAAGAGTGCTCTATATTTTGATTTAGTGTTTTTATTGCTAGTCAGGTTGTTCAAGAGTGCTCTATATTTTGATTGCGTTTTTATTGCTAGTCAGGTTGTTCAAAAGAGTGCTCTATATTTTGATTTAGTGTTTTTATTGCTAGTCAGGTTGTTCAAGAGTGCTCTATATTTTGAGTGTGTTTTTATTGCTAGTCAGGTTGTTCAAAAGAGTGCTCTATATTTTGATTTAGTGTTTTTATTGCTAGTCAGGTTGTTCAAGAGTGTGCTCTATATTTTGATTTAGCGTTTTTATTGCTAGTCAGGGTGTTCAAAAGGTGTGCTCTATATTTTGATTGCGTTTTTATTGCTAGTCAGGTTGTTCAAAAGTGTGCTCTATATTTTGATTTAGTGTTTTTATTGCTAGTCAGGTTGTTCAAGAGTGTGCTCTATATTTTGATTTAGTGTTTTTATTGCTAGTCAGGTTGTTCAAGAGTGCTCTATATTTTGATTGGGTTTTTATTGCTAGTCAGGTTGTTCAAAAGAGTGCTCTATATTTTGATTTAGTGTTTTTATTGCTAGTCAGGTTGTTCAAGAGTGCCCTATATTTTTATTGCGTTTTTATTGCTAGTCAGGTTGTTCAAAAGAGTGCTCTATATTTTGATTTAGTGTTTTTATTGCTAGTCAGGTTGTTCAAAAGTGTGCTCTATATTTTGATTTTGTGTTTTTATTGCTAGTCAGGTTGTTCAAGAGTGCTCTATATTTTGATTGGTGGTTTTATTGCTAGTCAGGTTGTTCAAAAGAGTGCTCTATATTTTGATTTAGTGTTTTTATTGCTAGTCAGGTTGTTCAAGAGTGCTCTATTTTTTGATTGCGTTTTTATTGCTAGTCAGGTTGTTCAAAAGTGTGCTCTATATTTTGATTGCGTTTTTATTGCTAGTCAGGTTGTTCAAAAGAGTGCTCTATATTTTGATTGCGTTTTTATTGCTAGTCAGGTTGTTCAAAAGAGTGCTCTATATTTTGATTTAGTGTTTTTATTGCTAGTCAGGTTGTTCAAGAGTGTGCTCTATATTTTGATTTAGTGTTTTTTTGCTAGTCAGGTTGTTCAAGAGTGCTCTATATTTTGATTGGGTTTTTATTGCTAGTCAGGTTGTTCAAAAGTGCTCTATATTTTGATTTAGTGTTTTTATTGCTAGTCAGGTTGTTCAGGAGTGCTCTATATTTTGATTGCGTTTTTATTGCTAGTCAGGTTGTTCGAAAGAGTGCTCTATATTTTGATTTAGTGTTTTTATTGCTAGTCAGGTTTTTCAAGAGTGTGCTCTATATTTTGATTTAGTGTTTTTATTGCTAGTCAGGTTGTTCAAGAGTGTGCTCTATATTTTGATTGCGTTTTTATTGCTAGTCAGGTTGTTCAAAAGAGTGCTCTATATTTTGATTTAGTGTTTTTATTGCTAGTCAGGTTGTTCAAGAGTGTGCTCTATATTTTGATTTAGTGTTTTTATTGCTAGTCAGGTTGTTCAAGAGTGTGCTCTATATTTTGATTTAGCGTTTTTATTGCTAGTCAGGTTGTTCAAGAGTGTGCTCTATATTTTGATTGCGTTTTTATTGCTAGTCAGGTTGTTCAAAAGTGTGCTCTATATTTTGATTCAGTGTTTTTATTGCTAGTCAGGTTGTTCAAGAGTGCTCTATATTTTGATTGCGTTTTTATTGCTAGTCAGGTTGTTCAAAAGAGTGCTCTATATTTTGATTTAGTGTTTTTATTGCTAGTCAGGTTGTTCAAGAGTGCTCTATATTTTGATTGCGTTTTTATTGCTAGTCAGGTTGTTCAAAAGAGTGCTCTATATTTTGATTTAGTGTTTTTATTGCTAGTCAGGTTGTTCAAGAGTGCTCTATATTTTGATTGTGTTTTTATTGCTAGTCAGGTTGTTCAAAAGAGTGCTCTATATTTTGATTTTGTGTTTTTATTGCTAGTCAGGTTGTTCAAGAGTGTGCTCTATATTTTGATTTAGCGTTTTTATTGCTAGTCAGGTTGTTCAAGAGTGTGCTCTATATTTTGATTGCGTTTTTATTGCTAGTCAGGTTGTTCAAAAGTGTGCTCTATATTTTGATTTAGTGTTTTTATTGCTAGTCAGGTTGTTCAAGAGTGTGCTCTATATTTTGATTTAGTGTTTTTATTGCTAGTCAGGTTGTTCAAGAGTGCTCTATATTTTGATTGGGTTTTTATTGCTAGTCAGGTTGTTCAAAAGAGTGCTCTATATTTTGATTTAGTGTTTTTATTGCTAGTCAGGTTGTTCAAGAGTGCCCTATATTTTGATTGCGTTTTTATTGCTAGTCAGGTTGTTCAAAAGAGTGCTCTATATTTTGATTTAGTGTTTTTATTGCTAGTCAGGTTGTTCAAAAGTGTGCTCTATATTTTGATTTAGTGTTTTTATTGCTAGTCAGGTTGTTCAAGAGTGCTCTATATTTTGATTTGTGTTTTTATTGCTAGTCAGGTTGTTCAAAAGAGTGCTCTATATTTTGATTTAGTGTTTTTATTGCTAGTCAGGTTGTTCAAGAGTGCTCTATTTTTTGATTGCGTTTTTATTGCTAGTCAGTTTGTTCAAAAGTGTGCTCTATATTTTGATTTAGTGTTTTTATTGCTAGTCAGGTTGTTCAAGAGTGCTCTACATTTTGATTGCGTTTTTATTGCTAGTCAGGTTGTTCAAAAGAGTGCTCTATATTTTGATTTAGTGTTTTTATTGCTAGTCAGGTTGTTCAAGAGTGTGCTCTATATTTTGATTTAGTGTTTTTATTGCTAGTCAGGTTGTTCAAGAGTGCTCTATATTTTGATTGGGTTTTTATTGCTAGTCAGGTTGTTCAAAAGAGTGCTCTATATTTTGATTTAGTGTTTTTATTGCTAGTCAGGTTGTTCAGGAGTGCTCTATATTTTGATTGGGTTTTTATTGCTAGTCAGGCTTTTCAAGAGTGTGCTCTATATTTTGATTGTGTTTTTATTGCTAGTCAGGGTGTTCAAGTGTGTGCTCGATATTTCGATTTAGTTTTTTTATTGCTAGTCAGGTTGTTCAAGAGTGTGCTCTATATTTTGATTTAGTGTTCTTATTGCTAGTCAGGTTGTTCAAAAGTGTGCTCTATATTTTGATTTAGTGTTTTTGTTGCTAGTCAGGTTGTTCAAGAGTGCTCTATATTTTGATTGCGTTTTTATTGCTAGTCAGGTTGTTCAAAAGTGTGCTCTATATTTTGATTTAGTGTTTTTATTGCTAGTCAGGTTGTTCAAGAGTGTGCTCTATATTTTGATTTAGCGTTTTTATTGCTAGTCAGGTTGTTCCAGAGTTTGCTCTATATTTTGATTTAGCGTTTTTATTGCTAGTCAGGTTGTTCAAGAGTGTTCTCTATATTTTGATTTAGTGTTTTTATTGCTAGTCAGGTTGTTCAAGAGTGTGCTATATATTTTGATTGCGTTTTTATTGCTAGTCAGGTTGTTCAAAAGTGTGTTCTATATTTTGATTTAGTGTTTTTATTGCTAGTCAGGTTGTTCAAGAGTGCTCTATATTTTGATTGCGTTTTTATTGCTAGTCAGGTTGTTCAAAAGTGTGCTCTATATTTTGATTTAGTGTTTTTATTGCTAGTCAGGTTGTTCAAGAGTGCTCTATATTTTAAAATCGTTTTTATTGCTAGTCAGGTTGTTCAAAAGAGTGCTCTATATTTTGATTTAGTGTTTTTATTGCTAGTCAGGTTGTTCAAGAGTGTGCTCTATATTTTGATTTAGTGTTTTTATTGCTAGTCAGGTTGTTCAGGAGTGCTCTATATTTTGATTGGGTTTTTATTGCTAGTCAGGTTGTTCGAAAGAGTGCTCTATATTTTGATTTAGTGTTTTTATTGCTAGTCAGGTTTTTCAAGAGTGTGCTCTATATTTTGATTTAGTGTTTTTATTGCTAGTCAGGTTGTTCAAGAGTGTGCTCTATATTTTGATTGCGTTTTTATTGCTAGTCAGGTTGTTCAAAAGAGTGCTCTATATTTTGATTTAGTGTTTTTATTGCTAGTCAGGTTGTTCAAGAGTGTGCTCTATATTTTGATTTAGTGTTTTTATTGCTAGTCAGGTTGTTCAAGAGTGTGCTCTATATTTTGATTTAGCGTTTTTATTGCTAGTCAGGTTGTTCAAGAGTGTGCTCTATATTTTGATTGCGTTTTTATTGCTAGTCAGGTTGTTCAAAAGAGTGCTCTATATTTTGATTTAGTGTTTTTATTGCTAGTCAGGTTGTTCAAGAGTGCTCTATATTTTGATTGCGTTTTTATTGCTAGTCAGGTTGTTCAAAAGAGTGCTCTATATTTTGATTTAGTGTTTTTATTGCTAGTCAGGTTGTTCAAGAGTGCTCTATATTTTGATTGTGTTTTTATTGCTAGTCAGGTTGTTCAAAAGAGTGCTCTATATTTTGATTTAGTGTTTTTATTGCTAGTCAGGTTGTTCAAGAGTGTGCTCTATATTTTGATTTAGCGTTTTTATTGCTAGTCAGGTTGTTCAAGAGTGTGCTCTATATTTTGATTGCGTTTTTATTGCTAGTCAGGTTGTTCAAAAGTGTGCTCTATATTTTGATTTAGTGTTTTTATTGCTAGTCAGGTTGTTCAAGAGTGTGCTCTATATTTTGATTTAGTGTTTTTATTGCTAGTCAGGTTGTTCAAGAGTGCTCTATATTTTGATTGGGTTTTTATTGCTAGTCAGGTTGTTCAAAAGAGTGCTCTATATTTTGATTTAGTGTTTTTATTGCTAGTCAGGTTGTTCAAGAGTGCCCTATATTTTGATTGCGTTTTTATTGCTAGTCAGGTTGTTCAAAAGAGTGCTCTATATTTTGATTTAGTGTTTTTATTGCTAGTCAGGTTGTTCAAAAGTGTGCTCTATATTTTGATTTTGTGTTTTTATTGCTAGTCAGGTTGTTCAAGAGTGCTCTATATTTTGATTGGTGTTTTTATTGCTAGTCAGGCTGTTCAAAAGAGTGCTCTATATTTTGATTTAGTGTTTTTATTGCTAGTCAGGTTGTTCAAGAGTGCTCTATTTTTTGATTGCGTTTTTATTGCTAGTCAGGTTGTTCAAAAGTGTGCTCTATATTTTGATTTAGTGTTTTTATTGCTAGTCAGGTTGTTCAAGAGTGTGCTCTATATTTTGATTTAGTGTTTTTATTGCTAGTCAGGTTGTTCAAGAGTGTGCTCTATATTTTGATTTAGTGTTTTTATCGCTAGTCAGGTTAATCAAGAGTGTGCTCTATATTTTGATTTAGTGTTCTTATTGCTAGTCAGGTTGTTTAAGAGTGTGCTCTATATTTTGATTGCGTTTTTATTGCTAGTCAGGTTGTTCGAAAGAGTGCTCTATATTTTGATTTAGTGTTTTTATTGCTAGTCAGGTTTTTCAAGAGTGTGCTCTATATTTTGATTTAGTGTTTTTATTGCTAGTCAGGTTGTTCAAGAGTGTGCTCTATATTTTGATTGCGTTTTTATTGCTAGTCAGGTTGTTCAAAAGAGTGCTCTATATTTTGATTTAGTGTTTTTATTGCTAGTCAGGTTGTTCAAGAGTGTGCTCTATATTTTGATTTAGTGTTTTTATTGCTAGTCAGGTGGTTCAAGAGTGTGCTCTATATTTTGATTTAGCGTTTTTATTGCTAGTCAGGTTGTTCAAGAGTGTGCTCTATATTTTGATTGCGTTTTATTGCTAGTCAGGTTGTTCAAAAGTGTGCTCTATATTTTGATTTAGTGTTTTTATTGCTAGTCAGGTTGTTCAAGAGTGCTCTATATTTTGATTGCGTTTTTATTGCTAGTCAGGTTGTTCAAAAGAGTGCTCTATATTTTGATTTAGTGTTTTTATTGCTAGTCAGGTTGTTCAAGAGTGCTCTATATTTTGATTGCGTTTTTATTGCTAGTCAGGTTGTTCAAAAGAGTGCTCTATATTTTGATTTAGTGTTTTTATTGCTAGTCAGGTTGTTCAAGAGTGCTCTATATTTTGAGTGTGTTTTTATTGCTAGTCAGGTTGTTCAAAAGAGTGCTCTATATTTTGATTTAGTGTTTTTATTGCTAGTCAGGTTGTTCAAGAGTGTGCTCTATATTTTGATTTAGCGTTTTTATTGCTAGTCAGGGTGTTCAAAAGGTGTGCTCTATATTTTGATTGCGTTTTTATTGCTAGTCAGGTTGTTCAAAAGTGTGCTCTATATTTTGATTTAGTGTTTTTATTGCTAGTCAGGTTGTTCAAGAGTGTGCTCTATATTTTGATTTAGTGTTTTTATTGCTAGTCAGGTTGTTCAAGAGTGCTCTATATTTTGATTGGGTTTTTATTGCTAGTCAGGTTGTTCAAAAGAGTGCTCTATATTTTGATTTAGTGTTTTTATTGCTAGTCAGGTTGTTCAAGAGTGCCCTATATTTTTATTGCGTTTTTATTGCTAGTCAGGTTGTTCAAAAGAGTGCTCTTTATTTTGATTTAGTGTTTTTATTGCTAGTCAGGTTGTTCAAAAGTGTGCTCTATATTTTGATTTTGTGTTTTTATTGCTAGTCAGGTTGTTCAAGAGTGCTCTATATTTTGATTGGTGTTTTTATTGCTAGTCAGGTTGTTCAAAAGAGTGCTCTATATTTTGATTTAGTGTTTTTATTGCTAGTCGGGTTGTTCAAGAGTGCTCTATTTTTTGATTGCGTTTTTATTGCTAGTCAGGTTGTTCAAAAGTGTGCTCTATATTTTGATTGCGTTTTTATTGCTAGTCAGGTTGTTCAAAAGAGTGCTCTATATTTTGATTGCGTTTTTATTGCTAGTCAGGTTGTTCAAAAGAGTGCTCTATATTTTGATTTAGTGTTTTTATTGCTAGTCAGGTTGTTCAAGAGTGTGCTCTATATTTTGATTTAGTGTTTTTATTGCTAGTCAGGTTGTTCAAGAGTGCTCTATATTTTGATTGGGTTTTTATTGCTAGTCAGGTTGTTCAAAAGTGCTCTATATTTTGATTTAGTGTTTTTATTGCTAGTCAGGTTGTTCAGGAGTGCTCTATATTTTGATTGCGTTTTTATTGCTAGTCAGGTTGTTCGAAAGAGTGCTCTATATTTTGATTTAGTGTTTTTATTGCTAGTCAGGTTTTTCAAGAGTGTGCTCTATATTTTGATTTAGTGTTTTTATTGCTAGTCAGGTTGTTCAAGAGTGTGCTCTATATTTTGATTGCGTTTTTATTGCTAGTCAGGTTGTTCAAAAGAGTGCTCTATATTTTGATTTAGTGTTTTTATTGCTAGTCAGGTTGTTCAAGAGTGTGCTCTATATTTTGATTTAGTGTTTTTATTGCTAGTCAGGTTGTTCAAGAGTGTGCTCTATATTTTGATTTAGCGTTTTTATTGCTAGTCAGGTTGTTCAAGAGTGTGCTCTATATTTTGATTGCGTTTTTATTGCTAGTCAGGTTGTTCAAAAGTGTGCTCTATATTTTGATTCAGTGTTTTTATTGCTAGTCAGGTTGTTCAAGAGTGCTCTATATTTTGATTGCGTTTTTATTGCTAGTCAGGTTGTTCAAAAGAGTGCTCTATATTTTGATTTAGTGTTTTTATTGCTAGTCAGGTTGTTCAAGAGTGCTCTATATTTTGATTGCGTTTTTATTGCTAGTCAGGTTGTTCAAAAGAGTGCTCTATATTTTGATTTAGTGTTTTTATTGCTAGTCAGGTTGTTCAAGAGTGCTCTATATTTTGATTGTGTTTTTATTGCTAGTCAGGTTGTTCAAAAGAGTGCTCTATATTTTGATTTTGTGTTTTTATTGCTAGTCAGGTTGTTCAAGAGTGTGCTCTATATTTTGATTTAGCGTTTTTATTGCTAGTCAGGTTGTTCAAGAGTGTGCTCTATATTTTGATTGCGTTTTTATTGCTAGTCAGGTTGTTCAAAAGTGTGCTCTATATTTTGATTTAGTGTTTTTATTGCTAGTCAGGTTGTTCAAGAGTGTGCTCTATATTTTGATTTAGTGTTTTTATTGCTAGTCAGGTTGTTCAAGAGTGCTCTATATTTTGATTGGGTTTTTATTGCTAGTCAGGTTGTTCAAAAGAGTGCTCTATATTTTGATTTAGTGTTTTTATTGCTAGTCAGGTTGTTCAAGAGTGCCCTATATTTTGATTGCGTTTTTATTGCTAGTCAGGTTGTTCAAAAGAGTGCTCTATATTTTGATTTAGTGTTTTTATTGCTAGTCAGGTTGTTCAAAAGTGTGCTCTATATTTTGATTTTGTGTTTTTATTGCTAGTCAGGTTGTTCAAGAGTGCTCTATATTTTGATTGGTGTTTTTATTGCTAGTCAGGTTGTTCAAAAGAGTGCTCTATATTTTGATTTAGTGTTTTTATTGCTAGTCAGGTTGTTCAAGAGTGCTCTATTTTTTGATTGCGTTTTTATTGCTAGTCAGTTTGTTCAAAAGTGTGCTCTATATTTTGATTTAGTGTTTTTATTGCTAGTCAGGTTGTTCAAGAGTGCTCTATATTTTGATTGCGTTTTTATTGCTAGTCAGGTTGTTCAAAAGAGTGCTCTATATTTTGATTTAGTGTTTTTATTGCTAGTCAGGTTGTTCAAGAGTGTGCTCTATATTTTGATTTAGTGTTTTTATTGCTAGTCAGGTTGTTCAAGAGTGCTCTATATTTTGATTGGGTTTTTATTGCTAGTCAGGTTGTTCAAAAGAGTGCTCTATATTTTGATTTAGTGTTTTTATTGCTAGTCAGGTTGTTCAGGAGTGCTCTATATTTTGATTGGGTTTTTATTGCTAGTCAGGCTTTTCAAGAGTGTGCTCTATATTTTGATTGTGTTTTTATTGCTAGTCAGGGTGTTCAAGTGTGTGCTCGATATTTCGATTTAATTTTTTTATTGCTAGTCAGGTTGTTCAAGAGTGTGCTCTATATTTTGATTTAGTGTTCTTATTGCTAGTCAGGTTGTTCAAAAGTGTGCTCTATATTTTGATTTAGTGTTTTTGTTGCTAGTCAGGTTGTTCAAGAGTGCTCTATATTTTGATTGCGTTTTTATTGCTAGTCAGGTTGTTCAAAAGAGTGCTCTATATTTTGATTTAGTGTTTTTATTGCTAGTCAGGTTGTTCAAGAGTGTGCTCTATATTTTGATTTAGCGTTTTTATTGCTAGTCAGGTTGTTCCAGAGTTTGCTCTATATTTTGATTTAGCGTTTTTATTGCTAGTCAGGTTGTTCAAGAGTGTTCTCTATATTTTGATTTAGTGTTTTTATTGCTAGTCAGGTTGTTCAAGAGTGTGCTATATATTTTGATTGCGTTTTTATTGCTAGTCAGGTTGTTCAAAAGTGTGTTCTATATTTTGATTTAGTGTTTTTATTGCTAGTCAGGTTGTTCAAGAGTGCTCTATATTTTGATTGCGTTTTTATTACTAGTCAGGTTGTTCAAAATTGTGCTCTATATTTTGATTTAGTGTTTTTATTGCTAGTTAGGTTGTTCAAGAGTGTGCTCTATATTTTGATTTAGTGTTTTTATTGCTAGTCAGGTTGTTCAAGAGTGTGCTCTATATTTTGATTGCGTTTTTTTTGCTAGTCAGGTATTTCAAGAGTGTGCTCTATATTTTGATTTAGTGTTTTTATTGCTAGTCAGGTTGTTCAAAAGTGTGCTCTATATTTTGACTTAGTGTTTTTATTGCTAGTCAGGTTGTTCAAGAGTGTTCTCTATATTTTGATTGCGTTTTTATTGCTAGTCAGGTTGTTCAAAAGTGTGCTCTATATTTTGACTTAGTGTTTTTATTGCTAGTCAGGTTTTTCAAGAGTGTGCTCTATACTTTGATTTAGTGTTTTTATTGCTAGTCAGGTTTTTCAAGAGTCTGCTCTATATTTTGATTTGTTTTTTATTGCTAGTCAGGTTGTTCAAGTGTGTGCTCGATATTTCGATTTAGTTTTTTTATTGCTAGTCAGGTTGTTCAAGAGTGTGCTCTATATTTTGATTTAGTGTTCTTATTGCTAGTCAGGTTGTTCAAGAGTGTGCTCTATATTTTGATTTAGTGTTCTTATTACTAGTCAAGTTGTTCAAAAGTGTGCTCTATATTTTGATTTAGTGTTTTTATTGCTAATCAGGTTGTTCGAAAGAGTGCTCTATATTTTGATTTAGTGTTTTTATTGCTAGTTAGGTTGCTCAAGAGTGTGCTCTATATTTTGATTTAGTGTTTTTATTGCTAGTCAGGTTGTTCAAGAGTGTGCTCTATATTTTGATTTAGTGTTTTTATTGCTAGTCAGGTTGTTCAAGAGTGTGCTCTATATTTTGATTTAGTGTTTTTATCGCTAGTCAGGTTAATCAAGAGTGTGCTCTATATTTTGATTTAGTGTTCTTATTGCTAGTCAGGTTTTTTAAGAGTGTGCTCTATATTTTGATTGCGTTTTTATTGCTAGTCAGGTTGTTCGAAAGAGTGCTCTATATTTTGATTTAGTGTTTTTATTGCTAGTCAGGTTTTTCAAGAGTGTGCTCTATATTTTGATTTAGTGTTTTTATTGCTAGTCAGGTTGTTCAAGAGTGTGCTCTATATTTTGATTGCGTTTTTATTGCTAGTCAGGTTGTTCAAAAGAGTGCTCTATATTTTGATTTAGTGTTTTTATTGCTAGTCACGTTGTTCAAGAGTGTGCTCTATATTTTGATTTAGTGTTTTTATTGCTAGTCAGGTTGTTCAAGAGTGTGCTCTATATTTTGATTTAGCGTTTTTATTGCTAGTCAGGTTGTTCAAGAGTGTGCTCTATATTTTGATTGCGTTTTATTGCTAGTCAGGTTGTTCAAAAGTGTGCTCTATATTTTGATTTAGTGTTTTTATTGCTAGTCAGGTTGTTCAAGAGTGCTCTATATTTTGATTGCGTTTTTATTGCTAGTCAGGTTGTTCAAAAGAGTGCTCTATATTTTGATTTAGTGTTTTTATTGCTAGTCAGGTTGTTCAAGAGTGCTCTATATTTTGATTGCGTTTTTATTGCTAGTCAGGTTGTTCAAAAGAGTGCTCTATATTTTGATTTAGTGTTTTTATTGCTAGTCAGGTTGTTCAAGAGTGCTCTATATTTTGAGTGTGTTTTTATTGCTAGTCAGGTTGTTCAAAAGAGTGCTCTATATTTTGATTTAGTGTTTTTATTGCTAGTCAGGTTGTTCAAGAGTGTGCTCTATATTTTGATTTAGCGTTTTTATTGCTAGTCAGGGTGTTCAAAAGGTGTGCTCTATATTTTGATTGCGTTTTTATTGCTAGTCAGGTTGTTCAAAAGTGTGCTCTATATTTTGATTTAGTGTTTTTATTGCTAGTCAGGTTGTTCAAGAGTGTGCTCTATATTTTGATTTAGTGTTTTTATTGCTAGTCAGGTTGTTCAAGAGTGCTCTATATTTTGATTGGGTTTTTATTGCTAGTCAGGTTGTTCAAAAGAGTGCTCTATATTTTGATTTAGTGTTTTTATTGCTAGTCAGGTTGTTCAAGAGTGCCCTATATTTTTATTGCGTTTTTATTGCTAGTCAGGTTGTTCAAAAGAGTGCTCTATATTTTGATTTAGTGTTTTTATTGCTAGTCAGGTTGTTCAAAAGTGTGCTCTATATTTTGATTTTGTGTTTTTATTGCTAGTCAGGTTGTTCAATAGTGCTCTATATTTTGATTGGTGTTTTTATTGCTAGTCAGGTTGTTCAAAAGAGTGCTCTATATTTTGATTTAGTGTTTTTATTGCTAGTCAGGTTGTTCAAGAGTGCTCTATTTTTTGATTGCGTTTTTATTGCTAGTCAGGTTGTTCAAAAGTGTGCTCTATATTTTGATTGCGTTTTTATTGCTAGTCAGGTTGTTCAAAAGAGTGCTCTATATTTTGATTGCGTTTTTATTGCTAGTCAGGTTGTTCAAAAGAGTGCTCTATATTTTGATTTAGTGTTTTTATTGCTAGTCAGGTTGTTCAAGAGTGTGCTCTATATTTTGATTTAGTGTTTTTTTGCTAGTCAGGTTGTTCAAGAGTGCTCTATATTTTGATTGGGTTTTTATTGCTAGTCAGGTTGTTCAAAAGTGCTCTATATTTTGATTTAGTGTTTTTATTGCTAGTCAGGTTGTTCAGGAGTGCTCTATATTTTGATTGCGTTTTTATTGCTAGTCAGGTTGTTCGAAAGAGTGCTCTATATTTTGATTTAGTGTTTTTATTGCTAGTCAGGTTTTTCAAGAGTGTGCTCTATATTTTGATTTAGTGTTTTTATTGCTAGTCAGGTTGTTCAAGAGTGTGCTCTATATTTTGATTGCGTTTTTATTGCTAGTCAGGTTGTTCAAAAGAGTGCTCTATATTTTGATTTAGTGTTTTTATTGCTAGTCAGGTTGTTCAAGAGTGTGCTCTATATTTTGATTTAGTGTTTTTATTGCTAGTCAGGTTGTTCAAGAGTGTGCTCTATATTTTGATTTAGCGTTTTTATTGCTAGTCAGGTTGTTCAAGAGTGTGCTCTATATTTTGATTGCGTTTTTATTGCTAGTCAGGTTGTTCAAAAGTGTGCTCTATATTTTGATTCAGTGTTTTTATTGCTAGTCAGGTTGTTCAAGAGTGCTCTATATTTTGATTGCGTTTTTATTGCTAGTCAGGTTGTTCAAAAGAGTGCTCTATATTTTGATTTAGTGTTTTTATTGCTAGTCAGGTTGTTCAAGAGTGCTCTATATTTTGATTGCGTTTTTATTGCTAGTCAGGTTGTTCAAAAGAGTGCTCTATATTTTGATTTAGTGTTTTTATTGCTAGTCAGGTTGTTCAAGAGTGCTCTATATTTTGATTGTGTTTTTATTGCTAGTCAGGTTGTTCAAAAGAGTGCTCTATATTTTGATTTTGTGTTTTTATTGCTAGTCAGGTTGTTCAAGAGTGTGCTCTATATTTTGATTTAGCGTTTTTATTGCTAGTCAGGTTGTTCAAGAGTGTGCTCTATATTTTGATTGCGTTTTTATTGCTAGTCAGGTTGTTCAAAAGTGTGCTCTATATTTTGATTTAGTGTTTTTATTGCTAGTCAGGTTGTTCAAGAGTGTGCTCTATATTTTGATTTAGTGTTTTTATTGCTAGTCAGGTTGTTCAAGAGTGCTCTATATTTTGATTGGGTTTTTATTGCTAGTCAGGTTGTTCAAAAGAGTGCTCTATATTTTGATTTAGTGTTTTTATTGCTAGTCAGGTTGTTCAAGAGTGCCCTATATTTTGATTGCGTTTTTATTGCTAGTCAGGTTGTTCAAAAGAGTGCTCTATATTTTGATTTAGTGTTTTTATTGCTAGTCAGGTTGTTCAAAAGTGTGCTCTATATTTTGATTTAGTGTTTTTATTGCTAGTCAGGTTGTTCAAGAGTGCTCTATATTTTGATTTGTGTTTTTATTGCTAGTCAGGTTGTTCAAAAGAGTGCTCTATATTTTGATTTAGTGTTTTTATTGCTAGTCAGGTTGTTCAAGAGTGCTCTATTTTTTGATTGCGTTTTTATTGCTAGTCAGTTTGTTCAAAAGTGTGCTCTATATTTTGATTTAGTGTTTTTATTGCTAGTCAGGTTGTTCAAGAGTGCTCTATATTTTGATTGCGTTTTTATTGCTAGTCAGGTTGTTCAAAAGAGTGCTCTATATTTTGATTTAGTGTTTTTATTGCTAGTCAGGTTGTTCAAGAGTGTGCTCTATATTTTGATTTAGTGTTTTTATTGCTAGTCAGGTTGTTCAAGAGTGCTCTATATTTTGATTGGGTTTTTATTGCTAGTCAGGTTGTTCAAAAGAGTGCTCTATATTTTGATTTAGTGTTTTTATTGCTAGTCAGGTTGTTCAGGAGTGCTCTATATTTTGATTGGGTTTTTATTGCTAGTCAGGCTTTTCAAGAGTGTGCTCTATATTTTGATTGTGTTTTTATTGCTAGTCAGGGTGTTCAAGTGTGTGCTCGATATTTCGATTTAGTTTTTTTATTGCTAGTCAGGTTGTTCAAGAGTGTGCTCTATATTTTGATTTAGTGTTCTTATTGCTAGTCAGGTTGTTCAAAAGTGTGCTCTATATTTTGATTTAGTGTTTTTGTTGCTAGTCAGGTTGTTCAAGAGTGCTCTATATTTTGATTGCGTTTTTATTGCTAGTCAGGTTGTTCAAAAGTGTGCTCTATATTTTGATTTAGTGTTTTTATTGCTAGTCAGGTTGTTCAAGAGTGTGCTCTATATTTTGATTTAGCGTTTTTATTGCTAGTCAGGTTGTTCCAGAGTTTGCTCTATATTTTGATTTAGCGTTTTTATTGCTAGTCAGGTTGTTCAAGAGTGTTCTCTATATTTTGATTTAGTGTTTTTATTGCTAGTCAGGTTGTTCAAGAGTGTGCTATATATTTTGATTGCGTTTTTATTGCTAGTCAGGTTGTTCAAAAGTGTGTTCTATATTTTGATTTAGTGTTTTTATTGCTAGTCAGGTTGTTCAAGAGTGCTCTATATTTTGATTGCGTTTTTATTACTAGTCAGGTTGTTCAAAATTGTGCTCTATATTTTGATTTAGTGTTTTTATTGCTAGTTAGGTTGTTCAAGAGTGTGCTCTATATTTTGATTTAGTGTTTTTATTGCTAGTCAGGTTGTTCAAGAGTGTGCTCTATATTTTGATTCCGTTTTTTATTGCTAGTCAGGTATTTCAAGAGTGTGCTCTATATTTTGATTTAGTGTTTTTATTGCTAGTCAGGTTGTTCAAAAGTGTGCTCTATATTTTGACTTAGTGTTTTTATTGCTAGTCAGGTTGTTCAAGAGTGTGCTCTATATTTTGATTTAGTGTTTTTATTGCTAGTCAGGTTGTTCAAGAGTGTTCTCTATATTTTGATTGCGTTTTTATTGCTAGTCAGGTTGTTCAAAAGTGTGCTCTATATTTTGACTTAGTGTTTTTATTGCTAGTCAGGTTTTTCAAGAGTGTGCTCTATACTTTGATTTAGTGTTTTTATTGCTAGTCAGGTTTTTCAAGAGTCTGCTCTATATTTTGATTTGTTTTTTATTGCTAGTCAGGTTGTTCAAGTGTGTGCTCGATATTTCGATTTAGTTTTTTTATTGCTAGTCAGGTTGTTCAAGAGTGTGCTCTATATTTTGATTTAGTGTTCTTATTGCTAGTCAGGTTGTTCAAGAGTGTGCTCTATATTTTGATTTAGTGTTCTTATTACTAGTCAAGTTGTTCAAAAGTGTGCTCTATATTTTGATTTAGTGTTTTTATTGCTAATCAGGTTGTTCGAAAGAGTGCTCTATATTTTGATTTAGTGTTTTTATTGCTAGTTAGGTTGCTCAAGAGTGTGCTCTATATTTTGATTTAGTGTTTTTATTGCTAGTCAGGTTGTTCAAGAGTGTGCTCTATATTTTGATTTAGTGTTTTTATCGCTAGTTAGGTTGTTCAAGAGTGTGCTCTATATTTTGATTTAGTGTTTTTATTGCTAGTCAGGTTGTTTAAGAGTGTGCTCTATATTTTGATTCAGTGTTTTTATTGCTAGTCAGGTTGTTCAGGAGTGTGCTCTATATTTTGATTGCGTTTTTTATTGCTAGTCAGGTTGTTCAAGTGTGTGCTCTATATTTTGATTTAGTTTTTTATTGTTAGTCAGGTTGTTCAAGAGTGTGCTCTATATTTTGATTTAGTGTTCTTATTGCTAGTCAGGTTGTTCAAGAGTGTGCTCTATATTTTGATTTAGTGTTCTTATTGCTAGTCAGGTTGTTCAAGAATGTGCTCTATATTTTGATTTAGTGTTCTTATTGCTAGTCAATTTGTTCAAAAGTGTGCTCTATATTTTGATTGCGTTTTTATTGCTAATCAGGTTGTTCAATAGAGTGCTCTAGATTTTGATTTAGTATTTTTATTGCTAGTTAGGTTGTTCAAGAGTGTGCTCTATATTTTGTTTCAGTGTTTTTATTGCTAGTCAGGTTGTTCAAGAGTGTGCTCTATATTTTGATTTAGTGTTTTTATTGCTAGTCAGGTTGTTCAAGAGTGTGCTCTATATTTTGATTTAGTGTTTTTATCGCTAGTTAGGTTTTTCAAGAGTGTGCTCGTTATTTTGATTTACTGTTCTTATTGCTAGTCAGGTTGTTCAAAAGTGTGCTCTATATTTTGATCTAGTGTTTATTGCTAGTCAGGTTGTTCAAGAGTGTTATCTATATTTTGATTGCGTTTTTATTGCTAGTCAGGTTGTTCAAAAGTGTTCCCCTATATTTTAACTTAGTGTTTTTATTGCTAGTCATGTTGTTCAAGAGTGTGCTCTATATTTTGATTTAGTGTTTTTATTGCTAGTCAGGTTGTTCAAGAGTGTGCTCTATATTTTGATTGCGTTTTTTATTGCTAGTCAGGTTGTTCAAGAGTGTGCTCTATATTTTGATATCGTTTTTATTGCTAGTCAGGTTGTTCAAAAGTGTGCTCTATATTTTGACTTAGTGTTTTTATTGCTAGTCATGTTGTTCAAGAGTGTGCTCTATATTTTGATTTAATGTTTTTATTGCTAGTCAGGTTGTTCAAGAGTGCTCTATATTTTGATTGCGTTTTTTATTGCTAGTCAGGTTGTTCAAGAGTGTGCTCTATATTTTGATTGCGTTTTTATTGCTATTCAGGTTGTTCAAAAGTGTGCTCTATATTTTGACTTAGTGTTTTTATTGCTTGTCAGGTTGTTCAAGAGTGTGCTCTATATTTTGATTTAGTGTTTTCATTGCTAGTCAGGTTGTTGAAGAGTGTGCTCTATATTTTGATTGCGTTTTTTATTGCTAGTCAGGTTGTTCAAGAGTGTGCTCTATATTTTGATTTAGTGTTCTTATTGCTAGTCAGGTTGTTCAAGAGTGTGCTCTATATTTTGATTTAGTGTTCTTATTGCTAGTCAAGTTGTTCGAAAGTGTGCTCTATATTTTGATTGCGTTTTTATTGCTAATCAGGTTGTTCGAAAGAGTGCTCTATATTTTGATTTAGTGTTTTCATTTCTAGTTAGGTTGCTCAAGAGTGTGCTCTGTTTTTGATTTAGTGTTTTTATTGCTAGTCAGGTTGTTCAAAAGTGTGCTCTATATTTTGATTTAGTGTTTTTATTGCTAGTCAGGTTGTCCAAGAGTGTGCTCTATATTTTGATTTAGTGTTCTTATTGCTAGTCAGGTTGTTCAAGAGTGTGCTCTATATTTTGATTGCGGTTTTTATTGCTAGTCAGGTTGATCAAGAGTGTGCTCTATATTTTGATTGCGTTTTTATTGCTAGTCAGGTTGTTCAAAAGTGTGCTCTATATTTTGATTTAGTGTTTTTATTGCCAGTCAGGTTGTTCAAGAGTGTGCTCTAATTTTGATTTAGTGTTTTTATTGCTAGTCAGGTTGTTCAAGAGTGTGCTCTATATTTTGATTGCGTTTTTTATTGCTAGTCAGGTTGATCAAGAGTGTGCTCTATATTTTGATTTAGTGTTTTTATTGCTAGTCAGGTTGTTCAAGAATTTGCTCTATATTATGATTTAGTGTTCTTATCGCTAGTCAGGTTGTCCAAGAGTGTGCTCTATATTTTCATTTGAACAAGAACAGGTCAGATGCCTCATGACACAATCGTTTATAAATTAGTAATTTGTAGGGGTCTCTAAGGTGATTTTGAAGATGATATAGACCTGGTTAAGAATTCGAAAGAAGAGATTTGTGTTAAATGGTAATAAATTAAATTCGCAAGAAGTTCTAACCGAGTTCCACACAGTTTTTGTATTGGGTCCATTATTGTTTATAATATAACGAAATGATCTAGAAATATATAGGAAAATATTTAAATTTGATGATGATGCTAATTTTCAGCTTTTGGAAACACGTAAGGGTTCCTTTAGGTTTCAAAAGGATCTAAATATATTAATAATTTGGGTCGTAAATGGCAAATGAGATTTAATTCTCTAAAGTGTATGAATTGATAAAAGTTTAGCTATGATATGAAGAGTACTTGGTTGCAAGCAGCAGATGTAGAAGAGGAGTTAGGAATACAATTTGAAACCATGTAAACAATGGCTAGACGCAATATTTTAATCCTAATAGGATTATAGGATTCATAAATATAAAACTTATTTAGAAAAAGAGGTGATCGTGAAGCAATATAATTCATATATTCAACCACACTTGACATAGTGTGTTGAACCAATTCTTTATTATATGCAGGATATTAATGCTTTGGAAGCTGTGCATAAAAGGGGCGACTAAGGCTTAGGCCCTGTTTGAGACGTTTAATGTGGATGTGTTCTTTTGAAAGATGTATTAGGAGAGATGTGATTATGATTTACAAGATGTGAGGTTTCGATTTATTGGATGTGTGGTGTTGTTTGTATCTACAAGCTGAGTCAGAGGAATAAACAAACAGTTCTTGACTTGTGGATTGTTTGACCTATGAAAGATATTGTTAAACTACTCTTAGCTGAAGATCATTTGCTAGCTATAAATTGGATAAAGACAATCATAAGGAGCTTATCCAAAATATGCGCAGATGTCGGAAGGACATTTTGGAATCCTTTCTTCAGGAATTTATGTGGCGAGAAAAAGAGGATAGACACTTTTCATGTTGTCTTGCCTATTGCTGCTCAATATCAATTAACTATTTATTTTTATATATTAAGTTATTCGTTGTTGGTTTTGATATATGCTATATTTAATCAGTGACTTTTCTCCTACAAATAGACATCTATCGGGGTAGTTCACCCACTGTGAGTGCAGTGCAGAGCTTTTGATCTTTACAAGCATAGTCCGGAATCTGATCTTTATAAGCTGAATCCGGTGCCGCTTAACTTTACAACGACCAATGACAATAAGTGTAGCTCATATGTATGGAATTTATATGTACCGTATGAAAATTGTATGTGACGTCATTAAGCTCGATTGAAGATGTATGGAAAATATGAACATTGATTTGCGAGTTGGAGATTTCTTTTTCCTGTGAAGTCATCTGAAGTTATAATTCTATCGAAATTCCAATTCCACCAAATACCAAACTTGTTTGAACGAGAGTAATATTATCCTCATTCCTACACCAGCGAGACCTACGATGATAAGCATCAATGCCATTGTAAAAAATGGAGGTAAAAAAGAATTGGAAAATTACACGCGAAGGAATACACATACCGGCTCGATCCAGACCTTTATCCGCCCACAGGGAAAACTGATCAGGGCAGCTAGGTCCAGTCGATTCGATACATCAGGGGCTCATCTCAACAGTTATAGGGAATATACCTTACCTCCTGAGAACCATTCTTATAAACTCCCCTACACACCACCCCCTCGCTGGAAACCAACAATACTCTATCAACTACCACAGTTTTCTAGCAAGCTGCAGCCATTTACACTCACTACACACCACTCTTAGAACCAAAAGGCTTCCACTAATCCCCACCTACACCTCTTTATTAACTAAACTCACCTAACTTAACCGAACGAGAACACACTCAAACACACATACGCCAAAATCAGCCGCCACACAATGTCCAGCTCCAGAGTGTCCCGCCTGAAGTTCACTTATCCGAATCCACCCTGGAACTCCGAACCAGAGTTTCTCACTCCCGATTCCAGTCACAACACCACTCTTTTCTACGCGAATACCTAAAATAGAATCCCCTTCCCCTCCCTGTAACCCGAAAGCACTGCGTCCAATCCTGTCCTTCCTTTGAGAATCCTTTAATATGACTTCTTTAGGAGACCTTTGGAAAAAGTCACTCATAGTCTCATTTTTTAGTGCTTTCCGGCTGTGACTGAAGAGAACGCCGGGGCCGAGGGGCAATAAAGTAAGGCTCCAAACGTCCTACATCAGAAACCGTATCCTCCTCCTCTGTCGGCGACACCCCTTAACTGAATTCCCTATAATGCGCGCACACGGCTCCAAATTCATGCTCCTGTGTATATTCAAGGATATATGTATGTCAGGTTACAGGCCAAAAGAGAAGTTAAATCGTGGTCGAATTTTAGACATGGGAAATAAATGGATCTATAATACTGATTATTTAAATGGGATACGAAAAAAAATGAAGAATCTTGGTAAATTGGATGTAATTGTACAACTAATCCTCAGCCATTACGAAACAAGAACTTTTGGATCTACCTAAATAACTGTTGCAATTTATAGAACTTTATGGGCTACATGAAAACAAATGGCGTTTGCTATTCGAATTTATTGTAACTACATGCTTGGATATTAAAAGACAGAGGTTAATGTGGCTGATTATTTTAATACAGACCTTTTGTTCCAGCTGCGAAGTCATTAACATTTTTGCTTTCGCTTGCCTTGAGCGAATCTAAATTTTGCTCTTGTTCTTAAATTATTGAATTTATCTCAACCTACTTTAAACGTTTAGGATCCTAGAACTCATTTGAAGTCAAATATTACTGTTTTTTTACTATTGTTAAATTTAAATATTTAATACGATCGCGTAACAACTTTAAAGCGAAACTGCTTTAGCCAATGGAATAAAAAGAAGACTATTTGGTTTGTCTCATAACACTGGTTAACACACATTTTTCCTCAGAGACCTTACTATACTTATACAAATGCATTTTCCATGTTGAATCCGAATCTGCCTTCGGATTTGCTCTAGCACGTACCGTTTTTAAGATATGCCAAAAATTCAAAATGGCCGCCTGCGATTATAAACTGTAGTATATTACTGGTATTGCTCTATTGCATACATCCTTATTGTACTGCTAAGATGTGCAAACTAGATGCTTTGTGAGTTTTTGCTGGTTAAAGGGGTATAGAGAAGAATTCATTTACATTTTTAACCCGCATGCATATTTTGCGCAATTATTTATAATTCTGTTTTATGCTTTCAGGTTCCTCATGTGATGTGCAACTTCTAAGCCGCTCCTTCTGCATTGATCATAAGAGGCTTCCAAATATTTGCACAAAGCAGTAACAATGCCTCGAGAGTGCACAAATCATCCAGATAAATTCTGCGATGTATGTGGGCATTTTACAACAAAATCTCAGCAGCGTACTATCACAAATCATATAAAGAAAATGTACAAACTCTACTTCGGTTGCCCTCTGGGTGACCAAGATAAAGCATGGGCACCACACCAAATTTTTACTTCCTGCTCTAATAGATTACGTGACTGGATTCACAAAAAGAAAGCTTCAATGCCCTTCGCTGTTCCTATGATATGGAGAGAGCCCAGAGATCATCTCGAAGATTGCTATTTCTGCAGTGTGACCACAAAAGGGTATTTTTAACAAAGAACAAGAACCAAATTGTTTATCTAGCCATGGATTCGGCGTGCAGACCAGTTCCACATGATGTATCTTTGTCAATTCCAGTTCCACCTGATGATGGCCTCCTACCTGATGATATCAGTCAAAAGAGAAAGCAGAACTTCTACATCTCGATAACAGGAAAAATTCTTACTCGAGAAAAATATGCATGTGAGTTATTTTAGAAAGCGTAATCGTGATTTAACTTCATTCTTCACAGTTAATGGACCTCTCTGCTACCATGATATAAATGGATTGTTCAAAGCCTTGTCACAGACATACGAGGCGTCTGACTGGCGTCTCTTTATTGATGCTTCTAAGATAAGTCTGAAAGCTGTCCTCTTGCACAATGACAATGTAAAGCCTTCCATTCTTATTGGCAATTCTGTCCACCTTAAGGAGACACAAGACAATATGGATATTCTTTTTAAAGCCATAAACTACCAAGCCCATCAGTGGTACATCTGTGGTAATCTAAAAGTCATAGGCATGCTAATGGGTATGTAAGGATGATGCACGAAGTACTATTACTTCCTCTGCCTGTGGGATAGCCGTGCCACTGCAAAACATTATGACAAGCGTGACTAGCCACTTTGATCTACATATGAGCCTGGAATAAGCAATATTCAGTCTGTTCCCCTGGTAGAGCCTCAGAAAATATATCTGCCACCTCTTCATTTGAAACTAGGTCTAATGAAAAACTTCGTGAACGCAATGGCTAAGGACAATTCCTAGGGATTCCAATATCTGTGCAAAATATTTCCACAACTGAACGCGGCAAAACTAAAAGAAGGCATATTTGTGGGACCACAAATCAGGGAGGTTTTAGCGCACACTGACTTCGAATAAACCCTCATTCCTCTTGAACTAAATACATGGCTAGCCTTCAAGTGGTTATGTACAAACTTTCTGGGAATCAACAAGTCACCTGCATACAGAGATGGCGTGGAAAACCTTCTTCAATCTTATAAAGAAATGGGATGCCGTATGTCACTTAAAATCCAGACTTTTTCCCAGAAAATCTTGGAGGCGTAAGTGACGAGCAAGGTGAACGTTTCCACCAGGATATCAAGACCATGGAAACTCGCTATCAAGGATTTGGGAATAAGAGCATGATGTTGGATGTTGTATCGTGATAATCATGACAAAGAATTCAAACGCAAATCCCATGCACAACGTTTAGGAATTCGAGCTTTGACTTATTAGCCCTTCAATCACTGTTTACCATTCTTATACATGCAATATAAGTACCATTAACTTTATGATGCTTGTGGAATAAACAAAACATGGCTTTTTAGCTTTATCATATGTTTACGCCTAAAGAGAATGATAAATTTTAGAGTTTCAATATGTTAAATGCATCATTTTGTGTGAGTTCAACTTCTCAATGCACATGGAGATATACAGAAGGCAATTCTTTTTCTAGCAATGGCGCTATGCAACCATATATCACCAGTTTCGGCAAAGTAATCAGAGCAAAACGCTACATTCTATCAGCGACAGCGGTCATAATGCATTTTCGAATATGTGCTAAAGAAAAACTAAAGTCAGATTTGAAATCAGCGGGAAAAATGCCATGAGAAAAGTTTGCTCAGGTCTCTCATAATTAAAAAAAGTTTAAATTTGTTGTCCAGTGTAATTAACGATTGCTGAAATCTAACCTGCTAAGTTTTAGCTTCTATTTATTTAAAAAAAGATACGGTAAATTTTAAGGAGAGCAGCACATGATAATTTAGCTGGTTATTTTCCGCTAGATTTTACTGTTTTTAGTTTTTGTTTCGCTTCTTTCAACTTATGTAATTATATTAAACTTATATAAACTAACTTAACCTATAAAATGACATCAAAAAAGCTAAAAACGGCTAAAATCTCCCCCTCCCGCTGCTAAAATTTCGTGCGCCGCTCTCCTTGAAAATGACCAAAAATACTACATTGCATACGATGTTGGTTCGCGAGGCAGATTAAACGCCTGTAAATAGGGACTACTAAGACTTCTAATAGGTCTTTGGAAAAGGTTGTTTGTTTGTTTGTTTTTTCTTTTTAATTGGCGAAGAAAGGAATTGGTGCAAATTAAATAATAATGAAGAACTACACGAAACTAAGTGAACAGAGATAAAAGACTAGTAACGGAGCTCTGGGAAAAAAGAAACCCTACTAACTAGACCGCATAATTGGAACCACCTGCAAAGGGGACAAAAACACCTTATTGGGAGCAGGAACCCAGATATTTGGTACTACCATATTGACCCCGAGCCCCTCGAAGAAAATCTTTGGATATCTCGGATTTACATATTTATTAGCGCCACTGGTGAGTCTAAGAACACAAGAGGACGTTTGTACCCCCATATGGACCCAAAGGACGTCAGGGTAGTGTAGAATGAAAATCCTTTATTTTGTTTATCTAAGGGCGGAGGGTAATGTGTTGTGCTTCCGGTGTGCCTGCGTGATTGACGGGAGTTGCCTACAACACCGACACCCCTTGTGGTCGGCTCTCGCCGGGAACTGAACTGGGGCTGCGTAGGGGTAGCCGCAATATGATGCCTAGGTCAAAGATTTATTAATTCACATTAGTTCGCTTCCCTAGATTCACTGGACGGTCCACCTCCCACCCCAATGGCTTACTCGCTCCCCCTTGAGGAGAACCGAAGTCGTACTTTGGGGTGTGCGAGTTCTTTGTACGAACCTGTTCCTGGACATAGATAATACCCCGTCCAGGACTCAAATAAAGGGATATGGTGCATGAGGGTACCATGGGAAATTGGGCAGGGAGACCTTGGGGCCTTTAGGGACCGTGGGACATGGGGCCTGAAGGGACCTGAAGGGACCGTGGGACATTGGGCATAAAAAGCTTGAGGAATGAACAGACCTTGAAACCTGGGACCTGAAGGGACCGTGGGACATTGGGCACGATGGGACTGTGAGACATTGGGCCATTAGGGACCACGGGACATGGGACCTGAAGAGACCTTGGGGCATGGAGCACGATGGGATCTTGAGATCTGGGATCTGAAGGGACCGTGGGATATGTGCCACGATGGGGCCGTGAGACATTGGGGCATTAAGGACCGTGGGACATGAGACGTGAAGGAACTTTAGGTCATGGAGCAAGATGGGATCTTGAGACCTGGGACCTGAAGGGACCGTGGTACTTTGGGGCATGGAAAGCAATTGAGACCTGAAGGGACCGTGGGACATGGGGCACGATGGGACCGTGAGAAACTGTGCATGAAGACCTGGGAGCATTAGGGACCGTGGGACATGGGGCCAAAAGGGACCTTAAGACATAGAGCACGATGGGACCTTTAGACCTGGGAGCTAAAGGGGCTGTAGGGCATTGGGCATAAAGACATTGGGGCATGAAGAGACCTTGAAACCTGAGACCTGAAGGGACTGTGGGACGTGGGGTACGATGGTACCGTAAGACATTGGAAATGAAGACCTTGGGGCATTAGGGACCGTGGGACATGGAGCACGATGGGACCTTGAGACCTGGGACTTCAAGAGACCGTGAGGCATTGGGTATGAAGACCTTGGGGCATTAGGGACGGTGGGACATGGGGCCCGAAGGGACTTTGGGACATGGAGCACGATGGGACCGTGAGACATTGGGCATGAAGACCTTGGTGAATTAGGGACCGTGGGACATGGGGCACGATGGGACCTAAAGGGGCCCTGGAATATTGGGCATAAAGACCTTGGTGCATGAAGAGACCTTTAAACCTGGGACCAGAAGGGACCGTGGGACATGGGGCACGATGGGACTGTGAGACATTGGGCATGAAAAATTTGGAGCATTAGGGACCGTGGGACATGGGTCCTGAAGGGACCTTGGAAGGACCGTGGAACATGACTGAAGACACGGTGCATGGTGACATTGGAGTATGTAGGTACCTCGGGGTATCAGGGAGGGCAGATTCATTCCGAGGACAAAGGATGGAGGGAGTAAAAAACAGGTGAACGGACGCTGCTCAGCGTGATGGAGACCATCGTACCTCTTGTCGCAGTCTGTAGATTAAATTAGATAACACATCAAAGTTTAACGGGTGACAAAGGCCACAAGGGCCGATCAAAGATCATCCGAGTCAACCTAACTCATAAAATGCATCTGCAGGATTGTGTTTGAACTGCCTAAAAAGGCATCACCACCAATGGATTGTCGAAAACAAGGGGCCTCACTCTAAAAACCAGGTCAGTAGACCTAAGTCGCGTGCTCTCAATTATTCTGACTTATGACCTTCAAAACTTTCAACAAGGGGGAGAATCCGACCCATAGTTAGTTTTCTTTTAATAATCTCCGGACTAACCTTGGGATGAACTTAACAATTATTATATCATTCGAAAGAGAATATAAATCGACATAGGGGTTTTAAATTTCGTTAGAATCAGCTCAATAGTTACGAGGTTATTGCCAAAAAACTCAATATATAAGTAAAATGGTTACCATCCGACCCGTGACCTACGGACCAACATAGCAACTTATAGAGTCGCGTGCACGCGACTAAAAAGCCGTTGGTCGAAAGGCTTTCACTGGTGTTGAGCATCGAAGTAAAAACATTCCCAGTTTTCGTCTTATCACGGTTTAAATTTCACGCTAAAGTATTGGCGAATGATTGTGAAATGCGATTCGCTTCAGTCGAACATTGAACGAGTTTATTGTATTTCAGGCCCTATTTATCAGTACTAGGTTGGGAGCGATCGGGATATTCAGATTTCCCATTTAAAACTAAGCCGGGATTCGTTTTACCTTTGATATAGACACTAAAGTGAATTTTTCGTCTCTCAAGTTAATGATCTTCTTCTTTCCACACTCCAAGAAGATATTGACCCCCTATGCCACTGGACTTCATCTTTCCACTCTCTCTACCCGTCATGAAGATGGTGTTAGATTGGGCCACACGCAGTTAATCCGCATCCCAACACACACAAGGCGTCCATATCGTATCAGGCTTAACGTACACAATTACCTGTAATTGTTGCCGAAGGGCGACGGTTCTCCATAAAGAGTCGTTCTCCTTCATCTCTGTAATTCGTCTTCTATTTCTGATGTTGGACTCATGTTCTCCTCCCAGTCTCCTTGCCCCGTTCTCTCTTTTCCACATTTAACATAACATAACATAACATAATTTCACGGATGACAAAAGCCTCGTGAAATTATGTTATGTTATGTTAAATGAGGAAAAGAGAGAACGGGGCAAGGAGACTGGGAGGGAAACACGAGGCCAACATCAGAAATAGAGGACGAATTACAGAGATTTACCACATTAATTTCGATCAAGGGGGTGGGGGCGCAATAGCGCCAACCGACTGTTATTCTGCCCTTAATAAATATTCACCTTAAACCTTATGGCAGACAGATTCCTTAGATGTATTGCTAGCCATACCAATTAGTCGCCCATTTAAGTTAATTGGATTCTTACCCTCAAACATACAGTTAGACAAATTAGTCATGTCACATTTTTCAAAATGTTTCGGGCAAAGGTAAGTTAACTATGATATAATATTTACGTGTTCTAGAAATTCTCGAATACTTTTGGATGACTGCCGCTAGTTTTTGCTGTGCTGTAATGCCATGGAATATTTTATTTTTCCTAACACGTTAGGTTGGGAAATTAATTATAGGGCTAAATAAAATAATATACAAATGTTAAGGCAAAAATTTTTGTGATACCGATGATTAAAAATACAAATAAATATACAAAAATTAATTAAGCTAACAAAATAGAAAAATGGGGGGGAAATTTGGCTTCTCTGTTTTGAAACGAAATCGTTTCAAAATGTTTCGAAAGTATGGCTTGAAATACCACAATAATGTAAACAAAAAATCACTAAATTCAAATTATTTTATTTTAAATGCCTTCTCTTGTTTATATAATTAAATAAACTCCACACAATATATTAAATTGTCACGCTTTAAATGAAATTCATCGTTCAGTTCAACATGACTAATTCTGGTACCTGTACATACATTTGATCTTCCTTAACATCACGTCAATCATGGTCGGAACCATAGTGCTGCCATCACTTATTATTATGGTGTACTCAATCTTAGAAGATGGTTGTATAGTGGTAGATAATAATGGGTGAAAATTAAAAGAGGGAGGGATATTTTGCCCTAGTATGGAGGGCATCACTTTCCGTTTATTTTTTAGATTTTCCTTTTTGTGTTAGTCTTTGATGAGTTGTGTTTTTCCATGTTTGTGTCTCTTCGTGTGCTCTTAGTGTGTTGTTCTTATTGTTTGTGTTTAAATTTCTATGCACTTATTTTTGGACAAATTCTTGAGCTTTCAAGCCTTTATTAGCTCTTGGCTCAGCATTTTACCTCGTGTTGCTTGTTGTTTTAGTGTCCTGTTACTTATTTTATTCTCGTTTGTTTCGAGTCGTACTGTGTTAGATTTTAGTGTTTAGTTTTTCTGTTATGTGTATATTGTTACTATGTTCTCAATGAGCATAGCTTAGTGCTCGGGAACTGGCTACGACGGGAGATTTTCTCCCGTAGCCTTGCAGGTATGTTTAGTCTGCCACCTGTTTCCTGTAGTTCCGGAATGAGAACATTGGTCAGGGAGGACCAGACCTTTCTTCCCAGTTTTGGGGGGAAGATATTGATAGGGTCTAATCGCTTCCTCCTATGAAAATCGCTTTGCCGATGGTAGTCACCCCTTCTGGCTTTGTTGATTATTAGGGATGCGGAGTTCTGGACACGTTGGAGTTTTCTCATCGATGTCTTGCTGGCAGCTTGAGTCACTACTGCGGTGTAGATGAGCTTAGCCCGAGCGTATATCAGGTATATTTTCATAATGTTGGCCGAGCTAAGATCTCTAAACCTGAATAGCCTCGAGATTTATCTCTTTGCTAGGTTCCGCCTCTCCGTGTAGTGTCTCGAGTATCCGTGGTCGGAGATCTTTAGGCCTAGGACAGTGCCTTCAGCGGAGCAGCCGTATCTCCTTCCTTCAATGATGATGGGCCACGTCGGCCTGCGGCTTAGTGGGACGATTTTGAACTTTTTCCTGTTTGTTCTACTCTTCCAGCGTCTTTCGTATCGGTTGATCTTGTTGATTTCCGTTATTGTCTGCGTTGCCTGTGCCTTTGCTTTCCTCTTCGGGCACTGAACAATCTGAGTGATGTCATTTGCGAATTGCAGATACATCGTGTCCCTGAGCCACTACCGGAGTTTGGAGGTCGATGGTAAAGATCAAGTAGAGCAATGGACTCAGGCAGCTTCCCTGGGGAATGCCCGCCTTAAGTTCGAACTCAGGTCCTTTGTATCCTTCAATCCTGAGGCATGCTCTTCTGTCCATGACAAAGTCACAAAGGATCCTTTCCAGGATTGGGTCTAGTTGGAGGTTCAGGATCTTGTATTGAAGTCCTTCCAGCCAGACTTTATCGAAAGCCTTTTGCACGTCCCTCATCACAATACTTACATAGCACCCATTCGCTTGGCAATAAGCTACTTTCTCTATTAGGGGCGCCAGGGCTGTTTCGCTGCCCCTTTTTGAACGGAACCCGTGTTGTTGGGGGTTATGCGCTCCTAACTCGCTCAGTTGAGCTTGTAGATTATTACCTATAACCTTTTCGAAGATCTTGTCATGCATCTCCAGAAGAGAGATCGGGTGATATTTAGTCACCTGGTCTGGGGGCTTGTTTCCTTTCGGGATGATGATTTTTGCCATCTTGTACCCGTCAGGAAAGTAGCCTGTATTGGGCGGCATTCGTGGTATTTACCAGTCCCTGAATAATTTACCTGGGAGCATTCAGGAGGTTGTTTTTCGTGATCCCAGACCAGCCTGGTGCCCTTTGCTTGAAGGACCTTATGTTGTTCATTGTCTCTTCAAAGGTGATTGGGCACTTGTAGTTAACCATCTCCCTTTCCTGAGATACTTGCTGGTAGGGGTGAGTTATATGTATCACTGTGCTGAGGTCATCGAGCACTTGGTCTTTGAAGTCCTGGTCGAAGTCGTCGTTTTCCTCAGGGGTTATAGCGAAAATCTCCTGCCAGTGTGTCCTGAATCTTCTTTCGAGAGACTCTGGATACTCATTGATGTCGTCTCCGTCTTTAATGTGTTCTGGTTTTGGGGGGCACTCTTCTAAATCTTTGGATGCTGTTCCCAAAACTTATAGGATTGTAGAAAGTTAAATACAAAACTTTCAAATCTTAGCAGTGAGAATGTCTGAAAACTCCACTTTCTAAGATCGCATCTTGAAGAGAACAAGGGGAAAGGTTCCATTAGGACATTAAGTGCATGGAGGAAAGATACCAGGAAAGATGGGACATTAATATGCTAGCAGACTATTGTTGGTGTTTATAAAAGGATTCAACAGTAGAAAAACACAAAAGAAAATCTCTAAAATCACCTTTTTTTTCCAAATAATGCTTCTTTTTTATTTTCTCATTTTGTATTGTTATCCGCTGTGGGCTACTCCTCAAACCAG
This sequence comes from Ceratothoa steindachneri, assembly GCA_963969495.1. Lineage (NCBI taxonomy): Eukaryota > Metazoa > Arthropoda > Malacostraca > Isopoda > Cymothoidae > Ceratothoa > Ceratothoa steindachneri. The sequence goes on from OZ018319.1 coordinate 21,754,792, forward strand.
CTTCCTCCAATGCCCTCAATTATGCAATAGCAACTGCACGGCATAGTTTGAACAAAACATGAATGTCAATCTTCTTTCTGGTGGCAGTTCACGTAGGGGGGCGGGGCTTGGGACTTAAGCAGTCATCTGGCTAAGTGGGGCCGCTAAAAAAGAAAGATGAATATGAGTAATGAATGGTGATGATGAGTACGACCATATTTCTCTTTTTTAATAACTGGCTTCTAAAAATTAGAAACAAGAAGTTTCAAAGGCGTTTGCCAAACAAATACCTTAACCGTTACCTCCTTTGCCGGGTAACGTAAGGTAAATCTGCCAGATTATTTTGCTCAAGAATTCCGACCTAGCTGCCATCACTCTTTACGCACCAAATTTCAGTTAGTACACGATTTTTCACCCCTACTCCAATACTACAAATAATATGTTGTTTTTTTTCCATTTGCGTATGTGATTTACCATATTGGCCTAAATATTGCCAAATTGATTCAAGCCTGCCCGATTTAAGATCTCACGGGACTGTTATACGTGGTACTGACCCGGGGTTCGAATTCCTCTAAAAGGCAGAGTGCATATCAATCAGGGTAGGGCAGGACCGAGTTCTAAAGCGTCAAAATTCTTGGAAAGTCGTTCCATTTTTGAGGAGCGAACAAGTCTTACCTTCTCTAGTCAAGGCACACTTGGAGAGAGGGATGGATGGGGGGGTCTGAGTAGCGCAAGAATATCTGATAATTCCTTATTTGAAGGGTTGCTTCACCTTACCAGTTGAGTCAAGTTTTGTGAGAGAGAGAAATTCAGAATGACACTTTTCATCCTTTCTGCGGGTCAGTTACTATACAATAACTATTTTTTTTAGCAAGTTATCTTTATTATAATAGTGGTATCCTATTTCAATGTTGGTTATTTAAATATATTATCCTTTTAATAAGCCAAATTTCTCCCATAAATAGAGATTTCTCGGGGTAGCTCATCTTTACAAGCTGAGTCCGGGTTTCTGGTCTTTTCAAGATGAAGATCCTCCTACACAGGTATTGGGGCAGGAGGGCATGCATTAACCATATGTCAGCTACAGCATGGTTGCCTTATACAACACCTGACACTCCTCTGCGGGCTTTATCTAAAGGAAAGCATAAAAAGACTAAGACCAGCAAGGACCCTTGGGTCGACTCATGGCCCGCCCGTGAAGCGAGAAGTTGAAAGCTAAAACCAAATAAACTATATCGGACACTACCAGATTAACCATTCTACTAATGACATGGTCTGAACGATAATGTTAACTCTAATGATAAGAATGAATAGGCTAATGCACACTTATCTACATGTGTATCAATTAAAATCATTTCTAGAACTATAGTACACACATATCTGCATGCCTAGGTCGTGCAGGGTTCTGTTCTAGCTAGAAACAAGCGTCCAACCATACAAAAGGGAGGATAAGACAGATATCCTCCTCACGCAGGGCCTCGCTTGATAGTGGCGAAAGGAACAGTGTGGGACGAAAGTTGGTGTATTAAGAGCACGAAACACGCATTTGCACATATACTTTACATTTGGGTCTTTTATGTTTGACGGCAGGCGGATCTCTTGTACCAAATTTTCGCCAACAATGCAGTTTTGAGTGCTGAATACGAATATAACATTTATTTTTTGGCGAAATGAAAGGAAGTGTCTAAAAAAAAGAAATTTCAAACTGTAAATTTTGGTTTGTCCGATACATTTTGAAAAAAAATGAAATGGAAATGAAACGCAGTTAAACTGCTATATGATTTCCCAATATTATTGTTTATACTCTTTATTATTTATTCAAACATTCATTTCATTTCTATTGCGTTTTCGCCACATAAATTCACATAAGTAGGAATCGAGCATCTTACGGTGGGCACCGCCGTGTTCCAATATGTTTCACCTTTTTGGAGTAAATTCAAGGGGACTGCTCGTGACGGGTTTAGCACTGCGAGAGATCCTCCTACCATGATCACGAGTTTCAATCAATTTGGGGGGTCTGGGGGGCAGAGCCCTCCCAATATATAATCATAATTGTTTATAGAATTATGTTGTAAACTAGTGCGCATTAAATTTTGTTTTTTTAATACCTCCTTTCATTTCTCCCCAAAATAAATGTTATATTCGTATTCAGCACTCAAAACTGCATTATTGGCGAAAATTTGGTACAAGAGATCCGCCTACCGCCAAACAGAAAAGATCTTTACCTTTAATTTATTTCTTCTTATTTTGTTCACCCTTCCTAATAGTGAATGTCTTCGTCTGCATCTCCTATGAGAAAATAGGTGCTCTCGAAAAATTCTCGTAAAGTCGATTTGTAACCATTATTTACTAACGTGCTTTCCACCAATCTGTTAGGAAGGCTCAGAAACGTTGGTGATTTTATAATGAAAGTAATTTTGAGCTAAGACCATCTTGAAGCACTTATTTATAAATTTGAATCCATTTTGTTGAGTGTTTGTCCTATCATCCATCTCAAACCGTAAATCCTCTTAAGATTTTAAATACTTCTATCCACGTAATCCCCCACTCGCAAGGGATAAGAGGTTATTTCGTATGGTATATTTCTAAGTTCACGAATTAATTTAGATGACTTACGTTGCGCTCCTTCTCACAGCGCTTCGTATTTGTTAAGGTCAGGAGACCAAAAGTGGCATTGTGTACTCGAGATGAGGTCGGACAAGAGGTTTATATAGAGGTAAAATAATATCATTTGACTTAAAACTGAAGTTCTCATCATTCAATTTACTTTCTTAGTACCTTCGATACATTGAGGTCATCCGAAATTAAAAATTTTGGGTCGATTTATACGTTAACTGAATCCAGGATTTGGTCGTTCATTATTTGGTAATCCGCTTTTAAATATCTCCGACCTGAGTGCATTTACTTGTATTTAGGTAGGGTAAAGTTCATCCACCGACTCCAAAATTGTATCCAGGCCTCGTGGTGAGTAATTTCCAAGTTGATATGACACCACTACCCGACCTAGATGCAATCACCTAGTTTATACCACCCAACCTCGATGCAATCATTGAGTTTATACCACCCAACCTGGATGCAATAATTGAGTTTATACCACCCCACCTGGATGCAATCATTGAGTTTATACCACCCCACCTGGATGCAATCATTGAGTTTATACCACCTCACCTGGATGCAATAATTGAGTTTATACCACCACACGTGGATGCAATCATTATGTTTATTTCACCCAACGTGCATGCAATCATTGAGTTTATTCCACTCCACCCGGATGCAATCATTTAGTTTATACCACCCCAATTGGATGCAATCACCTAGTTTATACCACTCTACCTGGATGCAATCATTGAGTTTATACTACTCAACCTGGATGCAATAATTGAGTTTATACCCCCCACCTGGATGCAATCATTGAGTTTATTCCATTCCACCCGGATCCAATCATTGAGTTTATACCATTCCACCTGGATGCAATCATTTAGTTTATACCACCCCACCTGGATGCAATCATTGAGTTTATTTCACCCCACGTGGATGCAATCATTGAGTTTATTCCACTCAACCCGGATGCAATCATTGAGTTTATACCACCCCACCCGGATACAATCATTGAGTTTATACCACCCCACCTGGAAGCGATCAGTGAGTTTATACCACACCACCTAGATGCAATCATTCAGTTTATAACACCCAACCTGGATGCAATCATTGAGTTTATACAACTCCTCCCGGATCCAATCATTGAGTTTATACCACTCCACCTGGATGAAATCAATGAGTTTATTCCACTCCACCCGGATCCAATCATTGAGTTTAAACTACCCCACCTGGATGCAATAATTGAGTTTATACCACCCCACTGGATGCAATCATTGAGATTATACCACCCCACCTGGATGCAATCATTGAGTTTATACCACCTCACCTGGATGCAATCATTGAGTTTATACCACCCCACCCAGATGCAATCATTGAGGTAAAACCACCCAACCTGGATACAATCATTGAGTTTATACCACTCCACCTGGATGCAATCAATGAGTTTATTCCACTCCACCCGGATCCAATCATTGAGTTTAAACTACCCCACCTGGATGCAATAATTGAGTTTATACCACCCCACTGGAGGCAATCATTGAAAATATACCAACCCGGCCAGATGCAATCATTGAGTTTATACCACCCCACCTGAATGCAATCATTGGGTTTATACCACTACACCTGGATGCAATCATTGAGTTAATACCACCCAACCTAGGAGCAATCATTCAGTTTATACCACCCCACCTGGATGCAATCATTGAGTTTATACCACTCCTCCCGGATCCAATCATTGAGTTTATACCACTCCACCGGGATGCAATCAATGAGTTTATTCCCCTCCACCCGGATCCAATCATTGAGTTTATACTACCCCACCTGGATGCAATCATTGAGTTTATACCACCCCACCTGTATGCAATCATTGAGTTTATACCACCCCACCCAGATGCAATCATAGAGGTAAAACCACCTAACCTGGATACAATCATTGAGTTTATACCACCCAAAGTGGATACAATCATTGAGTTTATACCACCCCACCCGGATGCAATAATTGAGTTTAAACCACCCATTTCTGGATGCAATCATTGAGTTTATACCACCACACCTGAATGCAATCATTGAGTTTATTTCCCCCCGCGTAGATGCAATCATTGAGTTTATTTGACTCCACCGGATCCAATCATTGAGTTTATACCACCCCACCCAGATGCAATCATTGAGGTAAAACCACCCAACCTGGATACAATCATTGAGTTTATACCACTCCACCTGGATGCAATCAATGAGTTTATTCCACTCCACCCGGATCCAATCATTGAGTTTAAACTACCCCACCTGGATGCAATAATTGAGTTTATACCACCCCACTGGAGGCAATCATTGAAAATATACCAACCCGGCCAGATGCAATCATTGAGTTTATACCACCCCACCTGAATGCAATCATTGGGTTTATACCACTACACCTGGATGCAATCATTGAGTTAATACCACCCAACCTAGGTGCAATCATTCAGTTTATACCACCCCACCTGGATGCAATCATTGAGTTTATACCACTCCTCCCGGATCCAATCATTGAGTTTATACCACTCCACCGGGATGCAATCAATGAGTTTATTCCCCTCCACCCGGATCCAATCATTGAGTTTATACTACCCCACCTGGATGCAATCATTGAGTTTATACCACCCCACCTGTATGCAATCATTGAGTTTATACCACCCCACCCAGATGCAATCATAGAGGTAAAACCACCTAACCTGGATACAATCATTGAGTTTATACCACCCAAAGTGGATACAATCATTGAGTTTATACCACCCCACCCGGATGCAATAATTGAGTTTAAACCACCCATTTCTGGATGCAATCATTGAGTTTATACCACCACACCTGAATGCAATCATTGAGTTTATTTCCCCCCGCGTAGATGCAATCATTGAGTTTATTTGACTCCACCGGATCCAATCATTGAGTTTATACCACTCCACCTGGATGCAATCATTGAGTTTATTCCACTCCACCCGGATCCAATCATTGAGTTTATACCACCCCGTCGGAAAGCAATCATTGAATTTATACCACCCCACCCAGATGCAATCATTGAGTTTATAGCACCACACCTGGATGTAATCATTGAGTTTATTTTATCCCACCTGGATGCAATCAGTGAGGTTATACCCGTACACCTGGATGCAATCATTGAGATTATACATCCCCACCTGGATCCAATCATTGAGTTTATACCACTACACCTGATTGCAATCATTGAGTTTATACCACCCAACCTGAATGCAATCATTGAATTTATACCACCACACCTGGATGCAATCATTGAGTTTATACCGCCACACCTGAATGCAATCATAGAGTTAATACCACCAAACCTGGATGCAATCATTGAGTTTATACAACCACACCTGGATGCAATTATTGAGTTTATACCACCCCACCTGGATGCAATCAGTGAGTTTATACCACCAGACCTGGATGCAATCATTAAGTTTATACAACCACACATGGATTCAATCATTAAGTTTATACCACCCCACCTGGATGCAATTATTGAGTTTATAGCACCACACTTGGATTCAATCATTGAGTTTATACCACCACACCTGGATGTAATCATTGAGTTTATACCACCTCACCTGGATGCAATAATTGAGTATATACCACTACACGTGGATGCAATCATTAAGTTTATTTCACCCCACGTGGATGCAATCATTGAGTTTATTCCCCTCCACCCGGATGCAATCATTTAGTTTATACCACCCTACTAGGATGCAATCACCTAGTTTATACCAACCCACCTGGATGCAATCATTGATTTTATACTACTCAACCTAGATGCAATAATTGAGTTTATACCCCCCCACCAGGATGCAATCATTGAGTTTATTCCATTCCACCCAGATCCAATCATTGAGTTTATACCACCCCACTGGATGCAATCATTGAGTTTATACCACCCCACCTGGATGCAATCATTGAGTTTATACCACCTCACCTGGATGCAATCATTGAGTTTATACCACCCCACCCAGATGCAATCATTGAGGTAAAACCACCCAACCTGGATACAATCATTGAGTTTATACCACTCCACCTGGATGCAATCAATGACTTTATTCCACTCCACCCGGATCCAATCATTGAGTTTAAACTACCCCACCTGGATGCAATAATTGAGTTTATACCACCTCACTGGAGGCAATCATTGAAAATATACCAACCCGGCCAGATGCAATCATTGAGTTTATACCACCCCACCTGAATGCAATCATTGGGTTTATACCACTACACCTGGATGCAATCATTGAGTTAATACCACCCAACCTAGGTGCAATCATTCAGTTTATACCACCCCACCTGGATGCAATCATTGAGTTTATACCACTCAACCGGGATGCAATCATTTAGTTAAAACCACCCCACCTGGATGTAATCATTGAGATTATACCACTCCTCCCGGAACAAATCATTGAGTTTATACCACTCCACCTGGATGCAATCAATGAGTTTATTCCACTCCACCCGGATCCAGTCATTGAGTTTATAGCACCCCACTTGGATTCAATCATTGAGTTTATACCACCCAAACCTGGATGCAATCATTGAGTTTATACCACCCAACCCATATGCAATTATTGAGATAAAACCACTCCACCTGGATGCAATCATTGAGTTTATACCACCCCACCTGGGTGCAATCATTGAGTTTATACCACCACACCTGAATGCAATCATTGAGTTTATACCACCTCACCTGGATGCAATAATTAAGTTTATACCACCACACGTGGATGCAATCATTAAGTTTATTTCACCCCACGTGGATGCTATCATTGAGTTTATTTCACTCCACCTGGATGCAATCATTTAGTTTATACCAACCCACCTGGATGCAATCATTGAGTTTATACTACTCAACCTAGATGCAATAATTGAGGTTATACCCCCCCCCCACCTGGATGCAATCATTGAGTTTATTCCATTCCACCCAGATCCAATCATTGACTTTATACCATTCCACCCGGATGCAATCATTTAGTTTAGACCACCCCACCTGGATGCAATCATTGAGTTTATTTCACCCCACGTGGATGCAATAATTGAGTTTATTCCACTCAACCGGGATGCAATCATTTAGTTTATACCACCCCACCTGGATGTAATCATTGAGATTATACCACTCCTCCCGGATCCAATCATTGAGTTTATACCACTCCACCTGGATGCAATCAATGAGTTTATTCCACTCCACCCGGATCCAGTCATTAAGTTTATACTACCCCACCTGGATTCAATAATTGAGTTTATACCACCTAACCTGGATGCAATCATAAAGCTTATACCACCACACGTGAATGCAATCATTGAGTTTATTTCCCCCCACGTAGATGCAAACATTGAGTTTATTCCACTTCACCCGGATCCAATCATTGAGTTTATACCACTCCTCCTGGGCGCAATCATTGAGTTTATTCCACTCAACCCAGATGCAATCATTCAGTTTATACCACCACACCTGGATGTAATCATTGAGTTTATATCACCCCACCTCGATGCAATCATTGGGTTTATACCCCTACACCTTTATGCAATCATTGAGTTTATAACACCCCACCTGGATGCAATCATTCAGTTTATACCACCCCACCTGGATGCAATCATTAAGTTTATACCACCCGACCTGAATGCAATCATTGAGTTTATACCACCACACCTGGATGCAATCATTGAGTTTATACCACCCAACCTGGATGAAATCATTGAGTTTATACCACCACAACTGGATGCAATCTTTGAGTTTATACCACCCCACCTGAATGCAATCATTGAGTTTATACCACCCCACCTGGATGCAATCATTGAGTTTATACCATCCCACCTCAGTGCAATCATTCAGTTTATACCACCACACCTGGATGCAATCATTCAGTTTATATCACCCCACCTGGATGCAATCATTCAGTTTATACCACCCAACCTGGATGCAATCATTAAGTTTATACCACTCCTCCCACATCCAATCATTGAGTTTAAACCACTCCACCTGGATGCAATCAATGAGTTAATACCACCCCACCCGGATGCAATAATTGAGTTTATACCACCCCACCTGAAAGCAATCATTGAGTTTATACCAATACACCTGGATGCAATCATTGAGTTTATACCACAATACCTGGATGCAATCATTCAGTTTATACCACCCCACCTGGATGCAATCATTGAGTTTATACCACTCCTCCCGGATCCAATCATTGAGTTTATACCACTCCACCTGGATGCAATCAATGAGTTTATTCCACTCCAACCGGATCCAATCATTAAGTTTATACAACCCCACCTGGATTCAATTATTGAGTTTATACCACCCAACCTAGATGCAATTAGTGAGTTTATACCACCCCACCCAGAGGCAATCATTGAGTTTGTACCACCCAACCTGGATACAATCATTGAGTTTATACCACACAACCTGGATACAATCATTGAGTATATACCACCCCACCCGGATGCAATCATTGAGTTTATACAACCCCACCCGGCTGCAATCGTTGAATTTATACCACCACACCTGAATGCAAACATTGAGTTTATTTCCCCCAGCGTAGATGCAATCATTGAGTTTATTCCACTCCCCCCGGATCCAATCATTGAGTTTATACCACTCCACCTGGATAAAATCATTGAGTTTATTCCACTCCAACCGGATCCAATCATTGAGTTTATACCACCCCACCTGGATGCAATCATTAAGTTTGTATTACCCCACCCAGATGCAATCATTGACTTTATACCACCACACCTGGATGTAATCATTGAGGTAATATCACCCCACCAGATTGCAATCATTGGGATTATACCCCTACACCTGGATGCAATCATTGAGTTTATACCACCCCACCTGGATGCAATCATTGAGTTTATACAACCACACCTAGATGCAATCATTGAGTTTATACCACCCCACTTGGATTCAATCATTGAGTTTATAACCCCACACCTGGATGCAATCATTGAGTTTATACGACCACACCCTGATTCAATCATTGAGATTATACCACCCCACCTGGATGCAATTATTGAGTTTATACCACCCCACCTGAATGCAATCATTGAGTTTATACCACCACACCTGGATGCAATCATTGAGTTTATACCACCCCACCTGGATGCAATCATTGAGTATATACCACCTCATTGGATGCAATCATAGAGGTAAAACCACCTAACCTGGATACAATCATTGAGTTTATACGACCCAAAGTGGATACAATCATTGAGTTTATACCACCCCACCCGGATGCAATAATTGAGTTTAAACCACCCATTTTGATGCAATCATTGAGTTTATACCACCACACCTAAATGCAATCATTGAGTTTATTTCCCCCCGCGTAGATGCAATCATTGAGTTTATTTCACTCCACCGGATCCAATCATTGAGTTTATACCACTCCACCTGGATGCAATCATTGAGTTTATTCCACTCCACCCGGATCCAATCATTGAGTTTATACCACCCCGTCTGAAAGCAATCATTGAATTTATACCACCCCACCTGGATGCAATCATTGAGTTTATACCACCTCACCTGGATGCAATCATTGAGTTTATACCACCCCACCCAGATGCAATCATTGAGGTAAAACCACCCAACCTGGATACAATCATTGAGTTTATACGACTCCACCTGGATGCAATCAATGAGTTTATTCCACTCCACCCGGATCCAATCATTGAGTTTAAACTACCCCACCTGGATGCAATAATTGAGTTTATACCACCCCACTGGAGGCAATCATTGAAAATATACCAACCCGGCCAGATGCAATCATTGAGTTTATACCACCCCACCTGAATGCAATCATTGGGTTTATACCACTACACCTGGATGCAATCTTTGAGTTAATACCACCCAACCTAGGTGCAATCATTCAGTTTATACCACCCCACCTGGATGCAATCATTGAGTTTATACCACTCCTCCCGGATCCAACCATTGAGTTTATACCACTCCACCGGGATGCAATCAATGAGTTTATTCCCCTCCACCCGGATCCAATCATTGAGTTTATACTACCCCACCTGGATGCAATCATTGAGTTTATACCACCCCACCTGTATGCAATCATTGAGTTTATACCACCCCACCCAGATGCAATCATAGAGGTAAAACCACCTAACCTGGATACAATCATTGAGTTTATACCACCCAAAGTGGATACAATCATTGAGTTTATACCACCCCACCCGGATGCAATAATTGAGTTTAAACCACCCATTTCTGGATGCAATCATTGAGTTTATACCACCACACCTGAATGCAATCATTAAGTTTATTTCCCCCCGCGTAGATGCAATCATTGAGTTTATTTGACTCCACCGGATCCAATCATTGAGTTTAAACCACTCCACCTGGATGCAATCATTCAGTTTATATCACCCCACCTGGATGCAATCATTCAGTTTATACCACCCAACCTGGATGCAATCATTAAGTTTATACCACTCCTCCCACATCCAATCATTGAGTTTAAACCACTCCACCTGGATGCAATCAATGAGTTAATACCACCCCACCCGGATGCAATAATTGAGTTTATACCACCCCACCTGAAAGCAATCATTGAGTTTATACCAATACACCTGGATGCAAACATTGAGTTTATACCACAATACCTGGATGCAATCATTCAGTTTATACCACCCCACCTGGATGCAATCATTGAGTTTATACCACTCCTCCCAGATCCAATCATTGAGTTTATACCACTCCACCTGGATGCAATCAATGAGTTTATTCCACTCCAACCGGATCCAATCATTAAGTTTATACAACCCCACCTGGATTCAATTATTGAGTTTATACCACCCAACCTAGATGCAATTATTGAGTTTATACCACCCCACCCAGAGGCAATCATTGAGTTTGTACCACTCAACCTGGATACAATCATTGAGTTTATACCACACAACCTGGATACAATCATTGAGTATATACCACCCCACCCGGATGCAATAATTGAGTTTATACAACCCCACCCGGCTGCAATCGTTGAGTTTATACCACCACACCTGAATGCAAACATTGAGTTTATTTCCCCCAGCGTAGATGCAATCATTGAGTTTATTCCACTCCACCCGGATCCAATCATTGAGTTTATACCACTTCACCTGGATACAATCATTGAGTTTATTCCACTCCAACCGGATCCAATCATTGAGTTTATACCACCCCACCTGGATGCAATCATTGAGTTTGTATTACCCCACCCAGATGTAATCATTGACTTTATACCACCACACCTGGATGTAATCATTGAGGTAATATCACCCCACCAGATTGCAATCATTGGGATTATACCCCTACACCTGGATGCAATCATTGAGTTTATACCACCCCACCTGGATGCAATCATTGAGTTTATACAACCACACCTAGATGCAATCATTGAGTTTATACCACCCCACTTGGATTCAATCATTGAGTTTATAACCCCACACCTGGATGCAATCATTGAGTTTATACGACCACACCCTGATTCAATCATTGAGATTATACCACCCCACCTGGATGCAATTATTGAGTTTATACCACCCCACCTGAATGCAATCATTGAGTTTATACCACCACACCTGGATGCAATCATTGAGTTTATACCACCCCACCTGGATGCAATCATTGAGTATATACCACCTCATTGGATGCAATCATAGAGGTAAAACCACCTAACCTGGATACAATCATTGAGTTTATACGACCCAAAGTGGATACAATCATTGAGTTTATACCACCCCACCCGGATGCAATAATTGAGTTTAAACCACCCATTTTGATGCAATCATTGAGTTTATACCACCACACCTGAATGCAATCATTGAGTTTATTTCCCCCCGCGTAGATGCAATCATTGAGTTTATTTCACTCCACCGGATCCAATCATTGAGTTTATACCACTCCACCTGGATGCAATCATTGAGTTTATTCCACTCCACCCGGATCCAATCATTGAGTTTATACCACCCCGTCTGAAAGCAATCATTGAATTTATACCACCCCACCTGGATGCAATCATTGAGTTTATACCACCTCACCTGGATGCAATCATTGAGTTTATACCACCCCACCCAGATGCAATCATTGAGGTAAAACCACCCAACCTGGATACAATCATTGAGTTTATACCACTCCACCTGGATGCCATCAATGAGTTTATTCCACTCCACCCGGATCCAATCATTGAGTTTAAACTACCCCACCTAGATGCAATAATTGAGTTTATACCACCCCACTGGAGGCAATCATTGAAAATATACCAACCCGGCCAGATGCAATCATTGAGTTTATACCACCCCACCTGAATGCAATCATTGGGTTTATACCACTACACCTGGATGCAATCATTGAGTTAATACCACCCAACCTAGGTGCAATCATTCTGTTTATACCACCCCACCTGGATGCAATCATTGAGTTTATACCACTCCTCCCGGATCCAATCATTGAGTTTATACCACTCCACCGGGATGCAATCAATGAGTTTATTCCCCTCCACCCGGATCCAATCATTGAGTTTATACTACCCCACCTGGATGCAATCATTGAGTTTATACCACCCCACCTGTATGCAATCATTGAGTTTATACCACCCCACCCAGATGCAATCATAGAGGTAAAACCACCTAACCTGGATACAATCATTGAGTTTATACCACCCAAAGTGGATACAATCATTGAGTTTATACCACCCCACCCGGATGCAATAATTGAGTTTAAACCACCCATTTCTGGATGCAATCATTGAGTTTATACCACCACACCTGAATGCAATCATTGAGTTTATTTCCCCCCGCGTAGATGCAATCATTGAGTTTATTTGACTCCACCGGATCCAATCATTGAGTTTATACCACTCCACCTGGATGCAATCATTGAGTTTATTCCACTCCACCCGGATCCAATCATTGAGTTTATACCACCCCGTCTGAAAGCAATCATTGAATTTATACCACCCCACCCAGATGCAATCATTGAGTTTATACCACCACACCTGGATGTAATCATTGAGTTTATTTTACCCCACCTGGATGCAATCATTGAGGTTATACCCGTACACCTGGATGCAATCATTGAGATTATACATCCCCACCTGGATCCAATCATTGAGTTTATACCACTACACCTGATTGCAATCATTGAGTTTATACCACCCAACCTGAATGCAATCATTGAATTTATACCACCACACCTGGATGCAATCATTGAGTTTATACCGCCACACCTGAATGCAATCATAGAGTTAATACCACCAAACCTGGATGCAATCATTGAGTTTATACAACCACACCTGGATGCAATTATTGAGTTTATACCACCCCACCTGGATGCAATCAGTGAGTTTATACCACCAGACCTGGATGCAATCATTAAGTTTATACAACCACACATGGATTCAATCATTAAGTTTATACCACCCCACCTGGATGCAATTATTGAGTTTATAGCACCCCACTTGGATTCAATCATTGAGTTTATACCACCACACCTGGATGTAATCATTGAGTTTATACCACCTCACCTGGATGCAATAATTGAGTTTATACCACCACACGTGGATGCAATCATTAAGTTTATTTCACCCCACGTGGATGCAATCATTGAGTTTATTCCCCTCCACCCGGATGCAATCATTTAGTTTATACCACCCTACTAGGATGCAATCACCTAGTTTATACCAACCCACCTGGATGCAATCATTGATTTTATACTACTCAACCTAGATGCAATAATTGAGTTTATACCCCCCCACCAGGATGCAATCATTGAGTTTATTCCATTCCACCCAGATCCAATCATTGAGTTTATACCACCCCACTGGATGCAATCATTGAGTTTATACCACCCCACCTGGATGCAATCATTGAGTTTATACCACCTCACCTGGATGCAATCATTGAGTTTATACCACCCCACCCAGATGCAATCATTGAGGTAAAACCACCCAACCTGGATACAATCATTGAGTTTATACCACTCCACCTGGATGCAATCAATGACTTTATTCCACTCCACCCGGATCCAATCATTGAGTTTAAACTACCCCACCTGGATGCAATAATTGAGTTTATACCACCCCACTGGAGGCAATCATTGAAAATATACCAACCCGGCCAGATGCAATCATTGAGTTTATACCACCCCACCTGAATGCAATCATTGGGTTTATACCACTACACCTGGATGCAATCATTGAGTTAATACCACCCAACCTAGGTGCAATCATTCAGTTTATACCACCCCACCTGGATGCAATCATTGAGTTTATACCACTCCTCCCGGATCCAATCATTGAGTTTATACCACTCCACCGGGATGCAATCAATGAGTTTATTCCCCTCCACCCGGATCCAATCATTGAGTTTATACTACCCCACCTGGATGCAATCATTGAGTTTATACCACCCCACCTGTATGCAATCATTGAGTTTATACCACCCCACCCAGATGCAATCATAGAGGTAAAACCACCTAACCTGGATACAATCATTGAGTTTATACCACCCAAAGTGGATACAATCATTGAGTTTATACCACCCCACCCGGATGCAATAATTGAGTTTAAACCACCCATTTCTGGATGCAATCATTGAGTTTATACCACCACACCTGAATGCAATCATTGAGTTTATTTCCCCCCGCGTAGATGCAATCATTGAGTTTATTTCACTCCTCCGGATCCAATCATTGAGTTTATACCACTCCACCTGGATGCAATCATTGAGTTTATTCCACTCCACCCGGATCCAATCATTGAGTTTATACCACCCCGTCTGAAAGCAATCATTGAATTTATACCACCCCACCCAGATGCAATCATTGAGATTATACATCCCCACCTGGATCCAATCATTGAGTTTATACCACTACACCTAATTGCAATCATTGAGTTTATAACACCCAACCTGAATGCAATCATTGAATTTATACCA
This sequence comes from Ceratothoa steindachneri, assembly GCA_963969495.1. Lineage (NCBI taxonomy): Eukaryota > Metazoa > Arthropoda > Malacostraca > Isopoda > Cymothoidae > Ceratothoa > Ceratothoa steindachneri. Next base: position 21,770,329 of record OZ018319.1, read on the forward strand.
CCACACCTGGATGCAATCATTGAGTTTATACCGCCACACCTGAATGCAATCATAGAGTTAATACCACCAAACCTGGATGCAATCATTGAGTTTATACAACCACACCTGGATGCAATTATTGAGTTTATACCACCCCACCTGGATGCAATCAGTGAGTTTATACCACCAGACCTGGATGCAATCATTAAGTTTATACAACCACACATGGATTCAATCATTAAGTTTATACCACCCCACCTGGATGCAATTATTGAGTTTATAGCACCCCACTTGGATTCAATCATTGAGTTTATACCACCACACCTGGATGTAATCATTGAGTTTATACCACCTCACCTGGATGCAATAATTGAGTTTATACCACCACACGTGGATGCAATCATTAAGTTTATTTCACCCCACGTGGATGCAATCATTAAGTTTATTCCCTTCCACCCGGATGCAATCATTTAGTTTATACCAACCTACTAGGATGCAATCACCTAGTTTATACCAACCCACCTAGATGCAATCATTGAGTTTATTTCACTACACGTGAATGCAATAATTAAGTTTATTCCACTCAACCGGGATGCAATCATTTAGTTAAAACCACCCCACCTGGATGTAATCATTGAGATTATACCACTCCTCCCGGAACCAATCATTGAGTTTATACCACTCCACCTGGATGCAATCAATGAGTTTATTCCACTCCACCCGGATCCAGTCATTGAGTTTATAGCACCCCACTTGGATTCAATCATTGAGTTTATACCACCCAAACCTGGATGCAATCATTGAGTTTATACCACCCCACCCATATGCAATTATTGAGATAAAACCACTCCACCTGGATGCAATCATTGAGTTTATACCACCCCACCTGGGTGCAATCATTGAGTTTATACCACCACACCTGGATGCAATCATTGAGTTTATACCACCTCACCTGGATGCAATAATTAAGTTAATACCACCACACGTGGATGCAATCATTAAGTTTATTTCACCCCACGTGGATGCTATCATTGAGTTTATTTCACTCCACCTGGATGCAATCATTTAGTTTATACCAACATACCTGGATGCAATCATTGAGTTTATACTACTCAACCTAGATGCAATAATTGAGGTTATACCCCCCCACCTGGATGCAATCATTGAGTTTATTCCATTCCACCCAGATCCAATCATTGACTTTATACCATTCCACCCGGATGCAATCATTTAGTTTAGACCACCCCACCTGGATGCAATCATTGAGTTTATTTCACCCCACGTGGATGCAATAATTGAGTTTATTCCACTCAACCGGGATGCAATCATTTAGTTTATACCACCCCACCTGGATGTAATCATTGAGATTATACCACTCCTCCCGGATCCAATCATTGAGTTTATACCACTCCACCTGGATGCAATCAATGAGTTTATTCCACTCCACCCGGATCCAGTCATTGAGTTTATACTACCCCACCTGGATTCAATAATTGAGTTTATACCACCTAACCTGGATGCAATCATAAAGCTTATACCACCACACGTGAATGCAATCATTGAGTTTATTTCCCCCCACGTAGATGCAAACATTGAGTTTATTCCACTTCACCCGGATCCAATCATTGAGTTTATACCACTCCTCCTGGGCGCAATCATTGAGTTTATTCCACTCAACCCAGATGCAATCATTCAGTTTATACCACCACACCTGGATGTAATCATTGAGTTTATATCACCCCACCTCGATGCAATCATTGGGTTTATACCCCTACACCTTTATGCAATCATTGAGTTTATAACACCCCACCTGGATGCAATCATTCAGTTTATACCACCCCACCTGGATGCAATCATTAAGTTTATACCACCCGACCTGAATGCAATCATTGAGTTTATACCACCACACCTGGATGCAATCATTGAGTTTATACCACCCAACCTGGATGAAATCATTGAGTTTATACCACCACAACTGGATGCAATCTTTGAGTTTATACCACCCCACCTGAATGCAATCATTGAGTTTATACCACCCCACCTGGATGCAATCATTGAGTTTATACCATCCCACCTCAGTGCAATCATTCAGTTTATACCACCACACCTGGATGCAATCATTCAGTTTATATCACCCCACCTGGATGCAATCATTCAGTTTATACCACCCAACCTGGATGCAATCATTAAGTTTATACCACTCCTCCCACATCCAATCATTGAGTTTAAACCACTCCACCTGGATGCAATCAATGAGTTAATACCACCCCACCCGGATGCAATAATTGAGTTTATACCACCCCACCTGAAAGCAATCATTGAGTTTATACCAATACACCTGGATGCAATCATTGAGTTTATACCACAATACCTGGATGCAATCATTCAGTTTATACCACCCCACCTGGATGCAATCATTGAGTTTATACCACTCCTCCCGGATCCAATCATTGAGTTTATACCACTCCACCTGGATGCAATCAATGAGTTTATTCCACTCCAACCGGATCCAATCATTAAGTTTATACAACCCCACCTGGATTCAATTATTGAGTTTATACCACCCTACCTAGATGCAATTATTGAGTTTATACCACCCCACCCAGAGGCAATCATTGAGTTTGTACCACCCAACCTGGATACAATCATTGAGTTTATACCACACAACCTGGATACAATCATTGAGTATATACCACCCCACCCGGATGCAATCATTGAGTTTATACAACCCCACCCGGCTGCAATCGTTGAGTTTATACCACCACACCTGAATGCAAACATTGAGTTTATTTCCCCCAGCGTAGATGCAATCATTGAGTTTATTCCACTCCACCCGGATCCAATCATTGAGTTTATACCACTCCACCTGGATAAAATCATTGAGTTTATTCCACTCCAACCGGATCCAATCATTGAGTTTATACCACCCCACCTGGATGCAATCATTGAGTTTGTATTACACCACCCAGATGCAATCATTGACTTTATACCACCACACCTGGATGTAATCATTGAGGTAATATCACCCCACCAGATTGCAACCATTGGGATTATACCCCTACACCTGGATGCAATCATTGAGTTTATACCACCCCACCTGGATGCAATCATTGAGTTTATACAACCACACCTAGATGCAATCATTGAGTTTATACCACCCCACTTGGATTCAATCATTGAGTTTATAACCCCAAACCTGGATGCAATCATTGAGTTTATACGACCACACCCTGATTCAATCATTGAGATTATACCACCCCACCTGGATTCAATTATTGAGTTTATACCACCACACCTGAATGCAATCATTGAGTTTATGCCACCACACCTGGATGCAATCATTGAGTTTATACCACCCCACCTGGATGCAATCATTGAGTATATACCACCTCATTGGATGCAATCATAGAGGTAAAACCACCTAACCTCGATACAATCACTGAGTTTATACGACCCAAAGTGGATACAATCATTGAGTTTATACCACCCCACCCGGAAGCAATAATTGAGTTTAAACCACCCATTTTGATGCAATCATTGAGTTTATACCACCACACCTGAATGCAATCATTGAGTTTATTTCCCCCCGCGTAGATGCAATCATTGAGTTTATTTCACTCCACCGGATCCAATCATTGAGTTTATACCACTCCACCTGGATGCAATCATTGAGTTTATTCCACTCCACCCGGATCCAATCATTGAGTTTATACCACCCCGTCTGAAAGCAATCATTGAATTTATACCACCCCACCCAGATGCAATCATTGAGATTATACATCCCCACCTGGATCCAATCATTGAGTTTATACCACTACACCTGATTGCAATCATTGAGTTTATACCACCCAACCTGAATGCAATCATTGAATTTATACCACCACACCTGGATGCAATCATTGAGTTTATACCGCCACACCTGAATGCAATCATAGAGTTAATACCACCAAACCTGGATGCAATCATTGAGTTTATACAACCACACCTGGATGCAATTAATGAGTTTATACCACCCCACCTGGATGCAATCAGTGAGTTTATACCACCAGACCTGGATGCAATCATTAAGTTTATACAACCACACATGGATTCAATCATTAAGTTTATACCACCCCACCTGGATGCAATTATTGAGTTTATAGCACCCCACTTGGATTCAATCATTGAGTTTATACCACCACACCTGGATGTAATCATTGAGTTTATACCACCTCACCTGGATGCAATAATTGAGTTTATACCACCACACGTGGATGCAATCATTAAGTTTATTTCACCCCACGTGGATGCAATCATTGAGTTTATTCCCTTCCACCCGGATGCAATCATTTAGTTTATACCACCCTACTAGGATGCAATCACCTAGTTTATACCAACCCACCTAGATGCAATCATTGAGTTTATTTCACTACACGTGAATGCAATAATTGAGTTTATTCCACTCAACCGGGATGCAATCATTTAGTTAAAACCACCCCACCTGGATGTAATCATTGAGATTATACCACTCCTCCCGGAACCAATCATTGAGTTTATACCACTCCACCTGGATGCAATCAATGAGTTTATTCCACTCCACCCGGATCCAGTCATTGAGTTTATAGCACCCCACTTGGATTCAATCATTGAGTTTATACCACCCAAACCTGGATGCAATCATTGAGTTTATACCACCCCACCCATATGCAATTATTGAGATAAAACCACTCCACCTGGATGCAATCATTGAGTTTATACCACCCCACCTGGATGCAATCATTGAGTTTATACCACCACACCTGGATGCAATCATTGAGTTTATACCACCTCACCTGGATGCAATAATTAAGTTTATACCACCACACGTGGATGCAATCATTAAGTTTATTTCACCCCACGTGGATGCTATCATTGAGTTTATTTCACTCCACCTGGATGCAATCATTTAGTTTATACCAACCCACCTGGATGCCATCATTGAGTTTATACTACTCAACCTAGATGCAATAATTGAGGTTATACCCCCCCCACCTAGATGCAATCATTGAGTTTATTCCATTCCACCCAGATCCAATCATTGACTTTATACCATTCCACCCGGATGCAATCATTTAGTTTAGACCACGCCACCTGGATGCAATCATTGAGTTTATTTCACCCCACGTGGATGCAATAATTGAGTTTATTCCACTCAACCGGGATGCAATCATTTAGTTTATACCACCCCACCTGGATGTAATCATTGAGATTATACCACTCCTCCCGGATCCAAGCATTGAGTTTATACCACTCCACCTGGATGCAATCAATGAGTTTATTCCAATCCACCCGGATCCAGTCATTGAGTTTATACTACCCCACCTGGATTCAATAATTGAGTTTATACCACCTAACCTGGATGCAATCATAAAGCTTATACCACCACACGTGAATGCAATCATTGAGTTTATTTCCCCCCACGTAGATGCAAACATTGAGTTTATTCCACTTCACCCGGATCCAATCATTGAGTTTATACCACTCCTCCTGGGCGCAATCATTGAGTTTATTCCACTCAACCCAGATGCAATCATTCAGTTTATACCACCACACCTGGATGTAATCATTGAGTTTATATCACCCCACCTCGATGCAATCATTGGGTTTATACCCCTACACCTTTATGCAATCATTGAGTTTATAACACCCCACCTGGATGCAATCATTCAGTTTATACCACCCCACCTGGATGCAATCATTAAGTTTATACCACCCGACCTGAATGCAATCATTGAGTTTATACCACCACACCTGGATGCAATCATTGAGTTTATACCACCCAACCTGGATGAAATCATTGAGTTTATACCACCACAACTGGATGCAATCTTTGAGTTTATACCACCCCACCTGAATGCAATCATTGAGTTTATACCACCCCACCTGGATGCAATCATTGAGTTTATACCATCCCACCTCAGTGCAATCATTCAGTTTATACCACCACACCTGGATGCAATCATTCAGTTTATATCACCCCACCTGGATGCAATCATTCAGTTTATACCACCCAACCTGGATGCAATCATTAAGTTTATACCACTCCTCCCACATCCAATCATTGAGTTTAAACCACTCCACCTGGATGCAATCAATGAGTTAATACCACCCCACCCGGATGCAATAATTGAGTTTATACCACCCCACCTGAAAGCAATCTTTGAGTTTATACCAATACACCTGGATGCAATCATTGAGTTTATACCGCAATACCTGGATGCAATCATTCAGTTTATACCACCCCACCTGGATGCAATCATTGAGTTTATACCACTCCTCCCGGATCCAATCATTGAGTTTATACCACTCCACCTGGATGCAATCAATGAGTTTATTCCACTCCAACCGGATCCAATCATTAAGTTTATACAACCCCACCTGGATTCAATTATTGAGTTTATACCACCCAACCTAGATGCAATTATTGAGTTTATACCACCCCACCCAGAGGCAATCATTGAGTTTGTACCACCCAACCTGGATATAATCATTGAGTTTATACCACACAACCTGGATACAATCATTGAGTATATACCACCCCACCCGGATGCAATCATTGAGTTTATACAACCCCACCCGGCTGCAATCGTTGAGTTTATACCACCACACCTGAATGCAAACATTGAGTTTATTTCCCCCAGCGTAGATGCAATCATTGAGTTTATTCCACTCCACCCGGATCCAATCATTGAGTTTATACCACTCCACCTGGATAAAATCATTGAGTTTATTCCACTCCAACCGGATCCAATCATTGAGTTTATACCACCCCACCTGGATGCAATCATTGAGTTTGTATTACCCCACCCAGATGCAATCATTGACTTTATACCACCACACCTGGATGTAATCATTGAGGTAATATCACCCCACCAGATTGCAATCATTGGGATTATACCCCTACACCTGGATGCAATCATTGAGTTTATACCACCCCACCTGGATGCAATCATTGAGTTTATACAACCACACCTAAATGCAATCATTGAGGTTATACCACCCCACTTGGATTCAATCATTGAGTTTATAACCCCACACCTGGATGCAATCATTGAGTTTATACGACCACACCCTGATTCAATCATTGAGATTATACCACCCCACCTGGATGCAATTATTGAGTTTATACCACCCCACCTGAATGCAATCATTGAGTTTATACCACCACACCTGGATGCAATCATTGAGTTTATACCACCCCACCTGGATGCAATCATTGAGTATATACCACCTCATTGGATGCAATCATTGAGTTTATACCACTCTACCTGGAAGCAATCATTAAGTTTTCCCCTCCACCTGGATGCAATCATTGAGTTTATACCAACCAAACCTGGATGCAATCATTGAGTTTACACCACCCCACCCGGATGCAATTATTGAGTTTATACCACTCCACCTGGATGCAATCATTGAGTTTATACCACCCCACCTGGATGCAATCATTGAGTTTATACCACCATACCTGGATGCAATCATTGAGATTAAACCACTCCTGCCGGATCCAATCATTGAGTTTATACCACCACAGCTGGATGCAATCATTGAGTTTATACTTCCCCACCTTGAAGCAATCATTGAATTGATACCACCAAACCTGAATGCAATCATTGAGTATATACCACCTCACCTGGATGCAATCATTGAGTTTATACCACCCCACCTAAATGCAATCATTGACTTTATACCACCCCACCTGGATGCAATCATGGAGTTTATACCACTCCACCTGGATGCAATCATTGAGTTTATACCACCACACCTGGATACAATCATTGAGTTTATACGACCCCACCTGAATGCAAACATGGAGTTTATACCACCCCACCTGGATGCAATCATTGAGTTTATACCACCCCACCTGAATGCAACATTGAGTTTATACCACCACACCTGGATGCAATCATTGAGTTTATACCACCCCACCTGGATGCAATCATTGAGTTTATACAACCCCACGTGGATGCAATCATTGAGTTTATATCACACTACCTGAATGCAATCATTGAGTTTAAACCACCACAGATGGAAGCAATCATTGATTTTCTACCACCCCACGTGAATGCAATCATTGAGTTTATACTCCCCAACCTGGATGTAATCATTGAGTTTATACCACCACAACTGGATGCAATCATTGAGTTTATACCTCCCCACCTGGGTGTAATCATTGAGTTCTTACCACCCCACGTGAATGCAATCATTGAGTTTATACCACCCCACCTGGATGCAATCATTGAGTTTATACCACCCCACCTGGATGCAATCATTGGGTTTATACCACCTAACCACGATGCAATCATTGAGTTTATACCACCAGTCCTGGATGCAATAATTGAGTTTATACCAGCCGCCCTGGATGCAATCATTGAGTTTATACAACCCCACGTGGATGCAATCATTGAGTTTATATCACCCTACCTGAATGCAATCATTGAGTTTAAACCACCACAGCTGGAAGCAATCATTGATTTTCTACCCCCCCCACGTGAATGCAATCATTGAGTTTATACTCCCCAAACTGGATGTAATCATTGAGTTTATACCACCCCACCTGGATGCAATCATTGAGTTTATACCACCCAAACCTGGATGCAATCATTGAGTTGATACCACCCTACCTGAATGCAATCATTAGTTTATACCACCCTATCTGGATGCAATCATTGGGTTTATACCACCACACCTGGATGCAATTATTTAGTTTATACCACCCCACCTGAATGCATTCATTGAGTTTATACCACCCCACCTGAATACAATCAATGAGTTTATACCACCCCACCTGAATGCAATCTTAGAATTTAAACTACCACACCTGGATGCAATCATTGAGTTTATACTGCCCCACCTGAATGCAATCATTAAGTTTATACCACCCCACCTGGATGCAATCATTGAGTTTATACCGCCCCATCTGAATGCAATCATTGAGTTTATAGCACCCCATCTGGATGCAATCATTGAATTTATACAACCACACCTGGATGCGATTATTGAGTTTATACCACCCCACCTCGATGCAATCATTGAGTTTATACCACCACACTTGGATGCAATCATTGAGGTTATACCACCACACCTGGATTCAATCATTGAGTTTATTCCACCCGACCTGGATGCAATCATTGAGTTTATACCACCCAAACCTAGATTCAATCATTGAGTTTATACCACCACACCTAGATGAAATCATTAAGTTTATACCACCCTACCTGAATGCAATCATTGAGTTTATACCACCACACCTGGATGCAATCATTGAGTTTATACCACCCCACCTGGATGCAATCATTGAGAATATACCACCTCATTGGATGCAATCATTGAGTTTATACCACTCTACCTGGAGCAATCATTGAGTTTTCCCCTCCATCTGGATGCAATCATTGAGTTTATACAACCCCACGTGGATGCAATAATTGAGTTTATACCACCACACGTGGAAACAATCATTGATTTTCTAACACCCCACGTGAATGCAATCATCGAGTTTATACCACCCAACCTGGGTGTAATCATTGAGTTTATACCACCACAACTGGATGCAATCTTTGAGTTTATACCACCCCACCTGGATATAATCATTGAGTTGATACCACCCTACGTAAATGCAATCATTGAGTTCAAACCACCCCACCTGGACGCAATCATTAAGTTTATACTACCCCTTCTGGATGCAATCATTGAGTTTATACCACCCAACCTCGATGCAATCATTGAGTTTATACCACCACACCTGGATGCAATAATTGAGTTTATACCACCCCACCCGGATGCAATCATTTAGTTTATACCAGCCACCTGGATGCAATCATTGAGTTTATACCACGCCACCTGTATGCAATCATTGAGTTTATACCCCCCAACCGTGAGGCAATAATTGAGTTTATACCACCACACGTGGAGGCAATCATTAAGTTTATTTCACCCCACGTGGATGCAATCATTGAGTTTATTCTACTCCACCCAGATGCAATCATTTAGTTTATACCAACCCACTTGGATATAATCACCTAGTTTACACCAACCCCCTTGGATGCAATCATTGAGTTTATACTACTCAACCTGGATGCAATAATTGAGTTTATACCCCCCATACCTGGATGCAATCATTGAGTTTATTCAACTCCACCAGGATCCAATCATTCAGTTTAAACCATTTCATCCGGATGCATTCATTTAGTTTATACTACCTAACCTGGATGCGGTCATTGAGTTTATTTCACCCCACGTGGATGCAATCATTGAGTTTATTCCACTCAACTCGGATGCAAGCATTTAGTTTATACCACCCTACCCGGATGCAATCATTGAGTTTATACCACCCTACCTGGATGCAATCATTGAGTTTAAACCACCCCATATAGATGCAATCATTGAGTTTATACCACCCACCTGGCTGCAATCATTGAGTTTATACCACTCATCCTGGATCCAATCATTGAGGTTATACCACCACACCTAGATGTAATCATTGAGTTTATACTACCTCACCTCGATGCAATCATTGAGTTTATACCACCCCACCTGGATGCAATCATTCAGTTTATACCACCCCACCTGAATGCAATCATTGAGTTTATTCCACCCAAACCTGGATGCAATCATTGAGTTTATACCACCCCACCCGGATGCAATTATTGAGCTTATACCACTCCACCTGGATGCAATCATTGAGTTTATACCACCCCACCTAGATGCAATCATTGAGTTTATACCACCACACCTGGTTTTAATCATTGAGTTTATACCACCACACCTGGATGCAATTATTAAGTTTATATCACCCAACCTGAATGCAATCATTGAGTTTATACCACCACACCTGGAAGCAATCATTGAGTTTATACCACCCTACCTGAATGTAATCATTGAGTTCATACCACCCCACCTCGATGCAATCATTGAGTTTATACCACTCAACCTAAATGCAATTATTGAGTTTATACCACCCCCCTTGGATGCAATCATTGAGTTTATGCCAACCCACTTGGATGCAATCATTGAGTATGTACCACCTCAACCTGGATGCAATCATTGAGTTTATACCACTCTACTTGCATGCAATCATTGAGTTTATACCAACCCACCTGGTTGCACTCATTGATTTTATACAATCCCACCTGGATGCAATCATTGAGTTTATACTACCCTACCTGGATGCAATCATTGAGTTTATACAACCCCACGTGGATGCAATCATTGAGTTTATATCACACTACCTGAATGCAATCATTGAGTTTAAACCACCACAGATGGAAGCAATCATTGATTTTCTACCACCCCACGTGAATGCAATCATTGAGTTTATACGCCCCAACCTGGATGTAATCATTGAGTTTATACCACCACAACTGGATGCAATCATTGAGTTTATACCTCCCCACCTGGGTGTAATCATTGAGTTCTTACCACCCCACGTGAATGCAATCATTGAGTTTATACCACCCCACCTGGATGCAATCATTGAGTTTATACCACCCCACCTGGATGCAATCATTGGGTTTATACCACCTAACCACGATGCAATCATTGAGTTTATACCACCAGTCCTGGATGCAATAATTGAGTTTATACCAGCCGCCCTGGATGCAATCATTGAGTTTATACAACCCCACGTGGATGCAATCATTGAGTTTATATCACCCTACCTGAATGCAATCATTGAGTTTAAACCACCACAGCTGGAAGCAATCATTGATTTTCTACCCCTCCCCACGTGAATGCAATCATTGAGTTTATACTCCCCAAACTGGATGTAATCATTGAGTTTATACCACCCCACCTGGATGCAATCATTGAGTTTATACCACCCAAACCTGGATGCAATCATTGAGTTGATACCACCCTACCTGAATGCAATCATTAGTTTATACCACCCTATCTGGATGCAATCATTGGGTTTATACCACCACACCTGGATGCAATTATTTAGTTTATACCACCCCACCTGAATGCATTCATTGAGTTTATACCACCCCACCTGAATACAACCAATGAGTTTATACCACCCCACCTGAATGCAATCTTAGAATTTAAACTACCACACCTGGATGCAATCATTGAGTTTATACTGCCCCACCTGAATGCAATCATTGAGTTTATACCACCCCACCTGGATGCAATCATTGAGTTTATACCGCCCCATCTGAATGCAATCATTGAGTTTATAGCACCCCATCTGGATGCAATCATTGAATTTATACAACCACACCTGGATGCGATTATTGAGTTTATACCACCCCACCTCGATGCAATCATTGAGTTTATACCACCACACTTGGATGCAATCATTGAGTTTATACCACCACACCTGGATTCAATCATTGAGTTTATTCCACCCGACCTGGATGCAATCATTGAGTTTATACCACCCAAACCTAGATTCAATCATTGAGTTTATACCACCACACCTAGATGAAATCATTAAGTTTATACCACCCTACCTGAATGCAATCATTGAGTTTATACCACCACACCTGGATGCAATCATTGAGTTTATACCACCCCACCTGGATGCAATCATTGAGAATATACCACCTCATTGGATGCAATCATTGAGTTTATACCACTCTACCTGGAGCAATCATTGAGTTTTCCCCTCCATCTGGATGCAATCATTGAGTTTATACAACCCCACGTGGATGCAATAATTGAGTTTATACCACCACACGTGGAAACAATCATTGATTTTCTAACACCCCACGTGAATGCAATCATCGAGTTTATACCACCCAACCTGGGTGTAATCATTGAGTTTATACCACCACAACTGGATGCAATCTTTGAGTTTATACCACCCCACCTGGATATAATCATTGAGTTGATACCACCCTACGTAAATGCAATCATTGAGTTCAAACCACCCCACCTGGACGCAATCATTAAGTTTATACTACCCCTTCTGGATGCAATCATTGAGTTTATACCACCCAACCTCGATGCAATCATTGAGTTTATACCACCACACCTGGATGCAATAATTGAGTTTATACCACCCCACCCGGATGCAATCATTTAGTTTATACCAGCCACCTGGATGCAATCATTGAGTTTATACCACCCCACCTGTATGCAATCATTGAGTTTATACCCCCCAACCGTGAGGCAATAATTGAGTTTATACCACCACACGTGGAGGCAATCATTAAGTTTATTTCACCCCACGTGGATGCAATCATTGAGTTTATTCTACTCCACCCAGATGCAATCATTTAGTTTATACCAACCCACTTGGATATAATCACCTAGTTTACACCAACCCCCTTGGATGCAATCATTGAGTTTATACTACTCAACCTGGATGCAATAATTGAGTTTATACCCCCCATACCTGGATGCAATCATTGAGTTTATTCAACTCCACCAGGATCCAATCATTCAGTTTAAACCATTTCATCCGGATGCAATCATTTAGTTTATACTACCTAACCTGGATGCGGTCATTGAGTTTATTTCACCCCACGTGGATGCAATCATTGAGTTTATTCCACTCAACTCGGATGCAAGCATTTAGTTTATACCACCCTACCCGGATGCAATCATTGAGTTTATACCACCCTACCTGGATGCAATCATTGAGTTTAAACCACCCCATATAGATGCAATCATTGAGTTTATACCACCCCACCTGGCTGCAATCATTGAGTTTATACCACTCATCCTGGATCCAATCATTGAGGTTATACCACCACACCTAGATGTAATCATTGAGTTTATACTACCTCACCTCGATGCAATCATTGAGTTTATACCACCCCACCTGGATGCAATCATTCAGTTTATACCACCCCACCTGAATGCAATCATTGAGTTTATTCCACCCAAACCTGGATGCAATCATTGAGTTTATACCACCCCACCCGGATGCAATTATTGAGCTTATACCACTCCACCTGGATGCAATCATTGAGTTTATACCACCCCACCTAGATGCAATCATTGAGTTTATACCACCACACCTGGTTTTAATCATTGAGTTTATACCACCACACCTGGATGCAATTATTAAGTTTATATCACCCAACCTGAATGCAATCATTGAGTTTATACCACCACACCTGGAAGCAATCATTGAGTTTATACCACCCTACCTGAATGTAATCATTGAGTTCATACCACCCCACCTCGATGCAATCATTGAGTTTATACCACTCAACCTAAATGCAATTATTGAGTTTATACCACCCCCCTTGGATGCAATCATTGAGTTTATGCCAACCCACTTGGATGCAATCATTGAGTATATACCACCTCAACCTGGATGCAATCATTGAGTTTATACCACTCTACTTGCATGCAATCATTGAGTTTATACCAACCCACCTGGTTGCACTCATTGATTTTATACAATCCCACCTGGATGCAATCATTGAGTTTATACTACCCTACCTGGATGCAATCATTGAGTTTATACCACCATACCTGAAATCTACCACCCCACGTAAATGCAATCATTGAGTTTATACCACCCAACCTGGATGTAATCCTTGAGATTATACCACCACTACTGGATGCAATCATTGAGTTTATACCACCCCACCTGGTTGTAATCATTGAGTTGATACCACCCCACGTGAATGCAATCATTGAGTTTATACCACCCCACCTGGCTGCTTAATTGAGTTTATACCACCCCACCTGGATGCATTCATTGAGTTTATACTACCCCACCTGGCTGCAATCATTGAGTTATACCACCCAAACCTGGATGCAATCATTGAGTTGATACCACCCTACCTGAATGCAATCATTGAGTTTATACCACCCCACCTGGATGCAATCATTTAGTTTATACCACCACACCTGAATGCAATCATTGAGTTTATACCACCACACCTGGAATCTACCACCCCACCTGGATGCAATCATTGAGTATATACCACTCACCTGGATGCAATCATTGAGTTTATACCACTCTACCTGGATGCAATCATTGAGTTTATACCACCTCCCCCGGATGCAATCATTGAGTTTATACAACCCCACCTGGATGCAATCATTGAGTTTATACCTCCCCACCTGGATGTAATCATTGAGTTGATACCACCCCACCTGGATGCTGATTGAGTTTATACCACCCCAGTTGGATGCAATCATTGAGTTTATACCACCCCACCTGGATGCAATCATTGTGTTTATACCACCCCGCCTGGATGCAATCATTGAGTTTATACCACCACACCTGGATTCAATCATTGAGTTTATACCACCCCACCTGGATGCAATCATTGAGTATATACCACCTCACCTGGATGCAATCATTGAGTTTATACCACTCTACCTGGATGCAATCATTGAGTTTATACTACCTCACCTGGATGCAATCATTGAGTTTATACAACCCCACCTGGTTGCAATCATTGAGTATATACCACCCCACCTGGATGTAATCATTGAGTTCATACCACCTCACCTGGATGCAATCATTGAGTTTATACCACCCCATTTGGATGCAATCATTGAGTTTATACCACCCAACCTGGATGCAATCATTGAGGTTATACCACCTCACCTGGATGCAATCATTGAGTTTATACCACCCAAACCTGGATGCAATCATTGAGTTTATACCACCCCACCCGGTTGCAATTATTGAGTTTATACCACTCCACCCGGATGCAATCGTTGAGTTTATACCACCCCAGTTGGATGCAATCATTGAGTTGATACCACCCCACCTGGATGCAATCATTGAGTTTATACTACCCCACCCAGATGCAATCATTGAGTTTATTCTACTCCACCCAGATGCAATCATTTAGTTTATACCAACCCACTTGGATATAATCACCTAGTTTACACCAACTCCCTTGGATGCAATCATCGAGTTTATACTACTCAACCTGGATGCAATAATTGAGTTTATACCCCCCATACCTGGATGCAATCACTGAGTTTATTCAACTCCACCAGGATCCAATCATTCAGTTTAAACCATTTCATCCGGATGCAATCATTTAGTTTATACTACCTAACCTGGATGCGGTCATTGAGTTTATTTCACCCCACGTGGATGCAATCATTGAGTTTATTCCACTCAACTCGGATGCAAGCATTTAGTTTATACCACCCTACCCGGATGCAATCATTGAGTTTATACCACCCTACCTGGATGCAATCATTGAGTTTATACCACCCCATATAGATGCAATCATTGAGTTTATACCACCCCACCTGGCTGCAATCATTGAGTTTATACTACTCCTCCTGGATCCAATCATTGAGGTTATACCACCACACCTAGATGTAATCATTGAGTTTATACTACCTCACCTCGATGCAATCATTGAGTTTATACCACCACACCTGGATGCAATTATTAAGTTTATATCACCCAACCTGAATGCAATCATTGAGTTTATACCACCACACCTGGATGCAATCATTGAGTTTATACCACCCTACCTGAATGTAATCATTGAGTTCATACCACCCCACCTGGATGCAATCATTGAGTTTATACCACTCAACCTAAATGCAATTATTGAGTTTATACCCCCTTCCTTGGATGCAATCATTGAGTTTATGCCAACCCACTTGGATGCAATCATTGAGTATATACCACCTCAACCTGGATGCAATCATTGAGTTTATACCACTCTACTTGCATGCAATCATTGAGTTTATACCAACCCACCTGGTTGCAATCATTGATTTTATACAATCCCACCTGGATGCAATCATTGAGTTTATACTACCCTACCTGGATGCAATCATTGAGTTTATACCACCATACCTGAAATCCACCACCCCACGTAAATGCAATCATTGAGTTTATACCACCCAACCTGGATGTAATCCTTGAGTTTATACCACCACTACTGGATGCAATCATTGAGTTTATACCACCCCACCTGGTTGTAATCATTGAGTTGATACCACCCCACGTGAATGCAATCATTGAGTTTATACCACCCCACCTGGCTGCTTAATTGAGTTTATACCACCCCACCTGGATGCATTCATTGAGTTTATACTACCCCACCTGGATGCAATCATTGAGTTGATACCACCCTACCTGAATGCAATCATTGAGTTTATACCACCCCACCTGGATGCAACCATTTAGTTTATACCACCACACCTGAATGCAATCATTGAGTTTATACCACCACACCTGGAATCTACCACCCCACCTGGATGCAATCATTGAGTATATTCCACTCACCTGGATGCAATCATTGAGTTTATACCACTCTACCTGGATGCAATCATTGAGTTTATACCACCTCCCCCGGATGCAATCATTGAGTTTATACAACCCCACCTGGATGCAATCATTGAGTTTATACCTCCCCACCTGGATGTAATCATTGAGTTGATACCACCCCACCTGGATGCTGATTGAGTTTATACCACCCCAGTTGGATGCAATCATTGAGTTTATACCACCCCACCTGGATGCAATCATTGTGTTTATACCACCCCACCTGGATGCAATCATTGAGTTTATACCACCACACCTGGATTCAATCATTGAGTTTATTCCACCCCACCTGGATGCAATCATTGAGTATATACCACCTCACCTGGATGCAATCATTGAGTTTATACCACTCTACCTGGATGCAATCATTGAGTTTATACTACCTCACCTGGATGCAATCATTGAGTTTATACAACCCCACCTGGATGCAATCATTGAGTATATACCACCCCACCTGGATGTAATCATTGAGTTCATACCACCTCACCTGGATGCAATCATTGAGTTTATACCACCCCATTTGGATGCAATCATTGAGTTTATACCACCCAACCTGGATGCAATCATTGAGGTTATACCACCCCACCTGGATGCAATCATTGAGTTTATACCACCCAAACCTGGATGCAATCATTGAGTTTATACCACCCCACCCGGTTGCAATTATTGAGTTTATACCACTCCACCCGGATGCAATCGTTGAGTTTATACCACCCCAGTTGGATGCAATCATTGAGTTGATACCACCCCACCTGGATGCAATCATTGAGTTTATACTACCCCACCCAGATGCAATCATTGAGTTTATACCACCCCACTTGGATGTATTCCTCGTGAGATATGTTGCATTCGAATTTCTACTTCCTAGCTTTTGCATCGTCCGCTAGCACAGGAGGAGGGAGGAACTACAAAAATCCCACAGCATGCAACAGCCTCCCTCAATTTTAACCTCGTCCCTCAGGACAGCCTCGCAGGGGGAGTAGAGGCCATCTGTCCTTGGGAGCTATTAACAATAAGAACAACTTGCTCCAGTTCCGCAACGGCGCATCTAAAAAAGGCTGGTTCTTTACTTTGTATCATCTGCAAGTGTTGAGATTTAATATATATATATATATATATATATATATATATATATATATATATATATATATATATATATATATATATATATATATATATATATATATATATACGAGGTATTAAACCACATTCTCCGAAGACAATTTAATTCAGAACAGTTTCGGTGTATCTCACACCCTTTTTCAACTGACACTGGATAGAAAATATTAGAAAAGTGCTCACAAACATAACACCGGGACAGTTCGTGAAAGATTCCCTCTTTTTTGCCCCACTCCCTATTTGTGGCTAATCAGGAGGGGGGGGGGGTTAGGCCTAAACATATTGAAGGGCTGACATATTGAAGGGTCAATTTTCTTTTAATCCTGTAATACGAAAGCAAATAAACAAAATAGTAAAATGTCAGCCCTTCAATATGTTTAGGCCTAACCCTTCCCCCCAAGGTTACGACGGGGCAGCATCAATGTCCGATCGATTCAACGGATGTCAAGCCATCGTGAAGGCTAAGCAGCTTCTTGCCGTCTACGTACACTGTTTTTCTCATCGGCCGAATTTGGTGATCGGGAAGGCCTGTGACCATCCTGAGTTCAAAGTACTCTTTGGAATCATTAGCCAAATCTGCGATTTCTTCGCCAACTCGCCAAAGCGCACCAACATGCTTGAGTAGCTGATCGGAAAGGATGAGACGGCATCATTACACAAGAAACGACGTCTGAAGGTGTACTGCCCTACGTGGTGGGTGGAACGCCACAGCAGTGTTGCTGTTCTAGTTGAGCTATTTCCCTTTGTCGTGTACATCATGAACCATCATTAGGTGGATGGCGACTCCTACGCTGTCTCCCTTCTTGGCGCAATGACTCGATCTAGTTTTACTTGCTCCCTCGCAGTGGCAGTAACCCTCCCTGTGAGTCAGAGGTTGCAGGACCCAGCACAACATCTTGGGGAGGCGTATGAACGCATCTGTGTCATCAGGCAGAAGCTTGAGAAAATGAAAGAGGAGTCATCGACTGCATTTAAGCCGATGTTTACTGAAGCAATGAAGATGAGCACCGCCATGGGGACTGAAATCTCTGTGCCTCGACAGGCCCAAGAAGGGTTGACGCCTGAATTGTACTATGAAAGAACCTTACTACTCTCATTTCTGGATACGATGATAGCCAAACTAGCGAGCCTGTTCGACGACAAATGCATGTACCAGGTAGTGAAATTGGAAGAGTTCATACCCCGATTTGCTCGGGAGGAGACTTCGAAGAAACTACTTCCTGTCCTCAAGATCTACGAGCAAGACCTCGCTCATGGAATCAATAATGCTAACTCCCAAATTCAAGAGTGGTTGACAGAAATAAGTGGAGTGGAAGATCGAGAGAATTGGACTCTTGAAAAATGCATCAAGGAAGCGACTCGAATGTTGCTGCCCGACGTTATAACACTCTTCCGACTGTTCGGAACTGTACGGTCGTCTACCGCCAGGTCCGAGCGATCCTTCTCTCATCTTCGAAGACTCAAAACTTATCTGAGGTCGACAATGACTCAAGAGCGTCTCGATGCTTTGGCGCTTATGACACACGACATTGAGGTCGACCCAGACAAAGTTATTGATGTGTTCCATAATAAGGGCAATCGAAGGATCCTGCTTTGAATTTTTGTTCTGTAGTCGTCAAAATGATTCATGAAGGTACTGAGGCAGTCATTTGGTGAAATGTTTGTTAACTGCCTAATGATAGTTAATTCACTAATTTTATAATTTGATATTTGTGCCGATTATTATTAATACAATAAAGACTATGTTCAAGCGTGTGTTTTGTATCTCTTGTTCATGTAACAATACAAAAATAATTTTCTGTTTCATTCTGTTCTGAGCCCTTCTTCACTTTTAAACTCGAGAACCTAACCGCTGATAGCATAAATCTGGCCCATAAAACACTTGGTCCTAGATGAAATCGAGTAATTGAAGTGAAGATTTAATTTGAGTAAGTAAAGAATTTTGTTTCTCTAATCAAAATATATATTCTAGGTTTTGCTCCCCCCCCCCAGGCCTAAAATCCTAGGTACGCCACTATATATATGTGGAAAAAGCGCAATGTACGTATTCACAGTGAACAATCTGCGCTTTTACTACATATGTACAATCTTAACCATAGCATTAACTGGAACAGTGTCAAACCACTCATAAAATGCAGTGATTATATTTTGAGAAATATATTAAAATGTATCTCCATTAACGCGTTCACAAATTTTAATCTTAGCCCTGATTTATTCATGCTAGACCCCATTATCACTACACACATAAAATCTCAAATAAAGTTGTTTCAGGATTTTATACCCCCTAATTAAGGGTCAGAGGTGGGTAGTCTAATCCCCCCTTCCACTATTTAAGGCAATGTATGTCCATCCTCCTGTTCATGCTGGGCGAATTTTTCGTACGCTGTAGCACTGCCTTACTACCTTTCGAAGAGCGTTTTAACTTACGCGTGCTTAAAGAAAGAGAGACTTTTGAGCCTTCGCCACCTAAGAACGCGACTGTCCTGGGTATCTTTAGGAGCCTAGTTTGATCTGCAAAGATTTTCTCTGAATCTTTTCGCTGCGAAAAAGAAAAATGATGGGCTAAAAACCCTCATTGCTCCCGTCCATCGACCTACGTGGGAACCTGCTCGGATGACTGCCCTTCATTAATTTCGTCTTGACTATGTCGGCCACTTGGACTGGGATAATTAAGGGCTTGCGTGGAAACTGGTTTGAGGCCTATCCCACAGCAGAAGCACAAGTCAGAAATTTTCTCGAATTTGGGGCAAAACTGCGAGTCCCGGACGGAGGAGAAATCCTTATCGCCCGGGGGACCCGGCCAGAATCATAGAGGGAGTTACACCCGTCTCTATGTAGTTGGATGCAGTTTTGGCGTACGTACCCGTGAGAGGGTGGCACAAACTTAGCGGTCGTTGATTCGGCCGCTATGCATTAAGTCCACCAAGCTCAACCCTCTGAGGTCCCCACTCGAGAACCATCCCCCATCCATCATCATCCATCATCCCGGCACCATCCGAGCGGGGAAACAACAGGAAACTGGACGGGAGCACTCTTCTCACGTCAGAGTCCAAATCAACCCCTGACTTTACCTCCTTTACCACTTGTCACTTTTTTCACATATACAACATTTAACATATATTTTTACACAAAGTAAGAAGAAACTCAAGAAAGAAGAGAGAAGACGTCGGCGACGATGGAGGCCCTCCCTAAGAGGGTCCCCCTACGGACCTTACCCGGAAAAAAGACCCCAGAAAAAAAGACCGTGTGCGAATCCTTATTTGCAAATTTAAGGATCGCCCTCATCAAATTAATTGACATTCCCAACGGTTTCATCCCCATGTGCGGTGAAACCAAGGATATAGACCGGCTCCTATCCGATGAAGGGGCCGAAGTTTTAAAACAACTAGACTTGGAGGCAAAAACCCCGCCAGCGATCTCCGCGAATAGAAGCATTATTTGCCGTCAAGTAGAGAGCTGGGTTGGCGAAAACTCCCCCGCAGAACTAAAAATGGAAATTGAAAAGAACCACAATTGGGCGAAGATAAGGGAGGTGATCAAGTTTAGAGATCACACCCATGTTTTTAAGGTAACATTCAATACAACCGAAATGGCCCACAAGGCGGCGACGGAGGGACTCCTCATTTTTAACATGAGGATCCCTGGTAGCAACATTGAGCACGAGAAATATCATAGTATTCAGATGTGCTTCGTGTGCTATTCTTTGGAACAGAACACCACTGCCAACTGCCCGAAGAAAGGACAAATCTGGTGCAGCGAATGCGCCACACAGGGTCATAGATATGACTCCTGTAAAAGCACAACTAAATTATGCATGAATTGCAAGGGGCCCCATCGAACGATGGCCTTGAACTGCCCCAAGAGAAAAGAGATCATAAAGAAGATGGAAGAAGCAGAAAAGAAAAAGAAGACTACCACATACGCGAGCACGGTGAAAAAAGGCGAAGGGATGACATCAACTCCCTCGCCGATGGTTTTCACCAATGATTTGAGTGCTAAAATTCTGATTTGCATCACTCATGCGAACGTGGCTAACGCGGTAAAACCTGAGTGCTATAACCAGGTTTTAAACGCACTTCTAAAAGCCAACAATTTGCCATCCGTCATCGTGCCTGATGACCCTGAGTGCTCTAGGGCATTCAAGGAAAGCATAATAGGAAACTGCAACAAAGAAAAAGCCACCGGACTTAATGAAGTCATGGAGTCTCACTCATCGGAGGAATCCGAAGAAGAGGACGAGACAAACGAAAAAGAAGAAGAAGCAGAAACAACATCTTCGGATAGTGACGAGGGCCCATGCACTCGCACTAGAGCGACGAAGAGTCGATCAAAGACTCCTAGTCCTCCCCCGAAGAATGAAAAGCCTGGGCACCCCAGACCCGCCCCACAGGCCCCCAAGAGTAAGAAAACAAAGAAAAAACACAGGTAACTCATCTTACCATGGAGCGGAACTCGCTAAGAATCATGGAAATAAACACCAATGGCTGGACAACCAAAAGAACTCTCTACGGAAACGTGTTCAGGGAAATAGATGCAGATGTCATCTTGATTTCTGAACATGGGATTGGCAGTCGTAGTTCTGAAATGAAGATCTGGAACTACGACGTGTTAGTCACGAATTACTCTCAAGAGCGGTACGACGGTGCCGCCATCGCCATCAAAAGAGGGATCAAGTATAAACCCATAAGAAACTTGGAAGAATCCTATCTTGCAATAGAGGTCGAACTCGATATAGGAAAGCTGGTCATCGCCACCGGGTACCAGCCGCCGAGACGAGAATATTTACCTATTCATTCTCTCTCTGGCCTATTTGGCAGAAGGACCCCCACCATATTAATGGGGGACCTTAATGCCAGATGTCGGGAGTCTGGGTACAGGACCTTCAATGGAATCGGAAGGTGCCTGGAGACTATGATGGACCGAAACATGGTCCATAAAATAGGCCCGGACTTCCCAACCTATACTCGAGGAAGAAGTGCCACAAAACCAGACATTTGTCTGGCTAATCGTCAGCTGCCGTTCAATTACTACATGGAACCAGTCCAGGTACCATGTAGTGATCATATAGGGATCCTGCTTACCATCAATAGGAACCCTATACAAGTCCCAGCTCCAGTCAGAAAAGACTACAGGAGAGCAGACTGGGCACGGTACGCCGATCTCCTTGAGGCCTATCGCCCACCAGATCTGGGCGAGGCAATTCGCGAGGAGATAGACGAGGCACTCGACGACCTCAACGAACATCTAATTATTGCAGATAGGGCTTGCATCCCCAAAACCCAGTATAAAACCATCTCCTCATACAGGTGGACTGGGTATATGAAAGAACTCTATAGAGAATTGAGAGTTATGTACGAGTTAAACATAACAAATGCAACGTTTGACTCGCTACAACGAAGTAGAGAGATCAAGGAAGAGCTCAACCAGTTGATCCTCGAACAACAACAGAGACAATGGGACGATGCGATCGAGAGCCTCGATCAAGATGCATCTCCCAAGGACTTTTGAAAAAGGCAAAAGTCTCAGAGGATCATCTGGAAAAAAGAAGAAAATGGAAATCCAAAAAGAAGATGGATCCATTGAAACTGCAGAAAATATCATCGAAGTGATATTCCGGCGTTATTGGGAAAAAATCTTCAGCATATCGGAAGATGAAAACGAAGATTTTGATATAGAGTTCGAAAACAACATCGTAGACGAGCTTAACACGGAAATACATCGAACGCATCCTCATCACCAGGTGGATAGACTGCGTGACGGAGACGCCGAGATCACCGAAGAAGAGATCCTTGGCGCACTCCGCTCATTCCGACAGAAAGCCCCAGGCCAATCGGGGCTTACGAAGCTTAACTTCGAAAAGGCACCAGCCAACATCATCGAAGGAATGAGACGAATTTTTAACGCATGTCTGAATACAGGGTACTTTCCAGATTCTTACAAGACGGCAAAAATGATCTTCTTGCCCAAGCACGGAAAGGACCCCACGTTGAGAGAGAGCTACCGCCCAATTTCACTCCTGGAATTTGGCGGGAAACTCTTTGAGAAGATCCTCAACGGAAGACTGGTGTCTCACCTGGAAGAAAACTCCCTCTACAACCATTGCCAATTCGGGTTTAGAAAGAAGCGAAGTACGGAAATGGCAATTAATGTCATAACGGAAAAGCTTTCCCAAGCCAAACGGGACAGGAGTTATGTGGATATCGTTTGTCGGGATGTGTCAAAGGCGTTTGATAAGGTGTGGCAGCGGGGCATGCAGTATAAGATCTTACGGCTGGGTGTAAGTGAAAACTTAGAAAGAACTCTCTGTGACTATGTCATGGAGAGAGCGGCGTATGTCAGTCTAGGGTGCACGGACGGACCAAAGTTTCCGCTCACTGCGGGCCTCCCGCAGGGGGGGTGTCTGTCCCCCACCCTTTACTCGATATACACCGCGGACGTCCCAGCCCCTGTGTACCCCAATTCCCTCAATATTCAATACGCCGATGATTTCAGCCAGATAATCGTATCCCCATGGAGGAATGCGCCGTGGCAAGCTCGCATGACAGCGATGGAAATTGCGAACCTTAACAACTACGAGGCTCAGTGGAAGATAAGAACAAACCAAGAGAAATTCAAGGTGGTCCCCATCGGACGCACCTTAAGGGCAGACGTGCGTGTGGGGGATACGCGATACCCCTACACCAACGAATGCAATGTACTCGGTATGAAAATCACCTCTACCGGGTACAAAAAGCACGTCGAAGAAAGAATTTCTCGAGCCTCGGCCGCTGTCAGAACTCTATATAGTTTCAGAAATCTACGTGAAAGCAACAAGGAGAAGATCTACAATGCCCTTGTAAGATCTACGTTGCTTTACCCCGCCTCCACCCTCTCATGTGTCTCAAAAACACAAAAGAGGCGTCTTCAAGTAGTGCAAAATAAATGCATGTACCTAATAACGGGTACACGCAGGCATGAAAGAAGACAGCAAGAAGACCTGCACAGAGAGGCGGGGATAATTCCCATTAACAAAGTCATTGAAGAACGGACCCGGAAAATGCAGGATCTGGTTAATCGTGAACTGAGTGATGAAATCCCCCAGATGATTAACCAGGACAGAAGAGCTGATTGTCGCCCCAGATTCCCCAGCTCCGCCAACCGAGTGGCTGGCGGAGACGAAGTGCCGTTCTATGCGTAAAATGAGAATATAGAAACCTGTGAAAATAAGATCAAAATTAAGCAAAATGAATAAACTCGAAAAATTACTACGACAAATTACCGAAAAAGACTACCCTACCAAGACAAGAAAACCCCCCCGATTACGTCAAGAACTTCAATAGAAGAAAACACCCAGAGAAGAAAGAAGAAACAATAATACTATTAAAACACACACACACAATAAAACAAAACAATAAGCACGCACTTAAATATATTTAAAACATATACAAAGTAAGCATTGCACAACATAAACCATAAAAAACTAAAGTTGCTAAGACAAAGGGCTTGAACGCCATAATAATTATAATTTTATAATTATTAACAAAACCGAATACAACAAGCGTACTTTGGACTTACTCTTGGTGACCAAGACAAGAAATGGGCCCCACATACTGTGTGTCATAGCTGGAGGAAATGCTGCGTAACTGGACAAAAGGAAAACGTAAGAGTTTACCTTTCGTAATTCCCATGATCTGGCGAGAACCGACGGACCACATAACTGACTGCTATTTTTGTCTGGTCAATACAAAGGGCATTGACAAGAAAAACATACACAAAATCTCATATCATAGTATCTCCGAGTTTATAAAGGATTTCTTCCATCTGAAGATGTGGGTAGTGACCAAGAGCAAGAGACTGCTGATGAAAGTCAAGAAGTACTTTTAGAATTCGGCGATTCTTCTTACGAGACCCCAAGACAGAGCTGAATGACCTTGTGCGTGATTTGGGTCTCTCCAAAAATTCAGCTGAAGTGTTAACCCCTCCAGGTTGCAAGAAGAGAATCAGCTGAGTCATAAGTTTCATACTTCTGAAATCGGGAGCAGGTTTTTGTACCATTTTTCTTACAGAGGAGAACAACTTTGTTTATTGTCACAATATCTCAGATCTTCTCCAGAAATTAGGGCTGCGAGTATACAATCCAAATGACTGGCGATTATTTCTGGATAGTTCTAAGCGCAGATTAAAGTGTGTTCTACTTCATAATGGCAATGCCTATGCAGCTGTTCCAATTGGACATTCTGTGTATTTACTAGAGGAACATAATGACATTAAAACTGTGATTGACCTACTAAAATACCACGAGGACAAATGGACAATTTGTGTGGATCTCAAAATGGTTAATTTCCTCTTACATCAACAAAGATTATTTACAAAGTATCCCTGCTATCTTTGCATGTGGGGCAGCCGAGCTTGAGAAAAACACTAGAACCAGAAGGAGTGGCCCATACGTGAGACTCTGGAAGCAGGTATGCCAAATATTGTCAACGATCCAATTGTCAGTCGAGAAAAGATCATTTTTCCTCGGCCCCATATCAAGCTGGGTTGGATGAAGCAGTTTGTCACTGCGTTGAATACTGACGGCGAATGCTTCCAACACATATATTCTGTCCTCCCTGGTTTGTCCTTCGAGAAGATCAAGGCAGGTGTTTTTGATGGACCACAGATTCGTGCACTTGTACGTGATCAAGAATTTGCCAGAAAGATGAATGACAAGGAAAGGACTACATGGCTTTCATTTGTGGCGGTGATGGCAACCTTTCTCGGCAATAAAAAGGCTGACAACTAAGAAACTTTCGTAGCTAATCTGTTGTCACTTTTCGCGATTTTGGGTGTAACATGAGTGTCAAACTTCATTATCTGTACAGTCATCTTGATAGCTTCCCTGAGAACCTAGAAGCAGTAAGTAACGAGCAGTTCCATCAGGACCTCAAGATCATGGAAGAGCGTTACCAAGGGAGATGGGACAAACATATGATGGCAGATTACTGCTGGGGCATTAAACGAGAATGCCCTGAGACAGTCCACAAACGCAAGAGTTACAAGCGGAAATTCATGCCTGAGTAGACTGCAATTGAACTTTGCCTCCTCATAGTAACAAATGTCTTATCTACCAATCAGTTTTATATAAACTATAACCATTGCTTATTTGGGAAAGTGTTTCAAATCGTGATCTTGAATTGATTTATACTACCTTGCATTTTCGTTTTATTACCCAGCTATATTAGAGAGTTTTATAACATATTTCATCACATATTTCTGTTGATAGACTACGACGTCAATGTGATAATGAAGAAATTTGAGATTTTCAAATACCTTGATTACAAAAAAGTAGAGCACTGAGGAAAAAACTAACTTCAGATCTGAAATCAGCTCAAGAAATTAGGGAATACCAAGTGTTTGATATCAATGCAACAAAAACTTTGTTAACCAGTGTAATTGCTATCCTGTCTGTCCAAAATACTTACTTAGACAAACAGAACATTCGACTGAATAGATTCCACCAATATTACTACAATTATTGTGAACCAGTATATTCTTTATAGTCGACTCGTATTTGAAAGCAATAAAAATGTTAAAGGTTTTTAAAAGAAGGGGAAGGTCAATTAAACAATCAGAGAAGGGTAAAACCAAAATGTTTTTAACATTAAAAGGGATAGCAGGAACTGTATTATACAACGTCTTTTTTTGCAGACGAAAGACAGTTTAGAAGAAAAAGATAAGACTAACATAATTTATTGCCAATTTCAAAGATATAGGAGAATTCCAAATCCATATATTCAGGACTATAATATTCATAAAGCCAGTAAAAACAGAGGAAAAAAAGGAACTTTCGGAATTCTTTCTGATTTCATGACCCACCATACTGTTTTACCACATTCTTCAGCATGTGTCGAAAGAATATTCTCTCTTGTTAATCATATCAAGACAAAACAAACAAACTCGCTAATAAACGGACACTGTTAGGGAAATGCTGTTGGCAAAACAAGCATCGTCGAGGGGGTCAGCAAAGCTGGCCCCTAAACCAGAATTGGTGAGAGATGTAGTGGAAGGCGCTTGTCACCAGCGTTAGGAAAAACGTCTCAAACATCAGAAAAATCTTCTTGAAGTAAATGTTTGCTCTGCAGAAGTAAATTCGGAACATGAAATGTAATAAAGCCTATATTTTTATCTTTATTTCAACTCATGTAAGTATATATATATATTATGTTATGTAAAACAAAATTTCTAGTTTTTTTTGTAAGAATATGTTTTTTTTATTCATGTGCTGCATTGTTTTTTTTGCAATCATGGAGTAGGATCCCTGCAGTTGGGTCTCAGACATAGTTGAGAGTGGTTGTTTTTTTTATATCTTTCGGTAAGTGTTAGATAATATTTTGGGGTCTACAATTCTCATAAAATAGTATAACATCTATACTTTGATTGAAAATGACTTACCCCAAAATAAAGTAAATAGTTACTCTGAAATTTGTAATAATATGTATACGTTACACATACGTTGACATTGTCCTTTAGGGGTAATTTTCTATTTCGGAATTTTTAGTTCTGTAGATTATATTCCCCATAACCTAAAAATCCCATATTTACCATTCCAATTATTTATTTTCGTTTGCCACCTAGTTACTACTTCAATACATACTTTATTAATTATTTTCAAATAATATACAAATATAAATATTTGAAAGATATTACAGTAAATTCCTAGATTATGGTCGCCTTGGTAATAGCTACGCACGCCCAACATATATATGTCAATTGATAGCGAAATTTTCACTTATTATACTGTTGTTTGGTTATATATATATATATATATATATATATATATATATATATATATATATATATATATATATATATATATATATATATATATATATATATATTTATATATATGTTGGGTGTACGTAGCCTATTACCAAGGCGACCATAATCTAGGAATTTACCGATATTACAAATTTACATTATTTTATGAGACAAAACTCCATAGCTGAAGGCGACTTTAATTTTTTTAGGTGCTATTTTGACTTTGCCGCCGGGTCTGGTGCGACTGCGACTTTGCGATTCTATTTTTACCCCCCCATCCCAATGCGACTTGCGACTTTGCGACTGCGACTTTTTTCCCCGGTGCGACTCCGCTAAATTACAAAGTAAACTTTAGCGCGATAACAGAAACATGCTTTTATAAGGCACAAAAACACATCTTTATTAATCTTTTAGTTAAAACACAGCCTAAACTAATATCTCAGGTCATCCTCCTCCATGTCTCCTGGCCCATCTTCTCCCCCACGAGGTCCATGTTCATTTTGAGGAACACAAGCTCCTCAAAGTTGACCTCATCTAGGGAGGAACTCTTGGCCCTGAGGACGTCCCCAGCCGTTCTGAATAACCTATCCACAGTTGCAGAGCTGGGGAGGGGGGTATTGTACTTAATGAATAAGTCCACCCACACTTCCCTGTGCTGGTAGGGGAAGAGGGACAAGGCCAGTTCGCCTTCAGAGGGCACCCATTCTTCCATGGACTTCCTCAGGCCCTCCCTCACATCCTGCTGATGGTTGGCAGGGCCTCTAGCAAGCAACCTGTTGAAGAGGCGGGCGTCCAAGTCCTGTGGTTCCTGCACTTCAGACTGATGCTGCTGCTCCTCCTCCCTGGGCTTGATGACGGCCCTTAGCTCCCTGGTGATCGTGTCCCTGATCTCCTCCACCTTGTCAGGGGCAATGCTCTCCAGGGCCTTGGAGGTGAGGTTGGGGTGGGCGGCTGTGGTCATAAGGAGGTCGCCATTCTCAAAGAGGTGGCCAAACCTCTTTTCATAGCCCCTGAGGAGGGCCGGCACCAGGGGCCTGTTTAATTTTAGGCATGTTAAAGGTACATAGAATGCCGTTACACTTCACAGTAATTTCTTCGTCTTAGCCACAAGAAAAGTATAAGCACATATTAAGATACGAGAAAATGAGATTAATTCGCACGATGAACGCCACAAGGCATAACACGTTCTTGAACGTTTTTAACGGACAAGACAGGTTTAAAACTTAGTTCACGCCTGAAAAGTGAATGTAATTTTACTAATTTAGAATAAAATTCAGAGTGACAAACCTTTTTTTGGTACGTTTAGGTAGTTTCATGTAACGTCAGTCTCATATAATGCGAAGAATTTATTTTATCGTAAAAGGAAAGTTAAAAATCAGATCAAAATAAAGTTAGCTGTTACCAGCTCAGATTTGACATTTTTAGTCAAATCGGTCTTTCCAAAAAGTCGTCTTTATTCCTATTCAAAGTCACGGCAAAAGTCGCGGAAAATTGGCGGTGCTACTTTGCTTAGTCCGACTTTTTCAAAACGTTTGCGACTTCGAAATTCCAAGTGCGGCAAAGTCGCAACTCCTTACCGCAACGCCCAGATAGAGGATGTCACAGCGAAGTAGACACTTTATTCTTCGAGAAAATGAAGTCCAGCAATTTTTATCATATGATCACAGCGATACTAAAGATGTAGCCGTATTTGATGAGGAAGATATGAATTTTATAGAACAAGATTTAGAAGATACTCAAAATAACCAACTGACTGAAGGTATAAATGTAATAATAAAACCTAACAATCCGCTTATGTTTCTACAACAAAGCGGTAAGTCCAGTAGTAGCCTACTTGATGCTACTTTATATCAAACTTCAAGTGAGATTGCAACTTTTAGATGGAAGTGAGTATGAAATGAAGAAACATTAACATCTCTTGATAACCCTGATAATCTGGAAGCCTATGATTACGGAAAAGTGTTTATCAATCTCAGTGATGATCCAAATCCTTAGGAAATATTAAACAGCGTAGCTAGTTTTGATTTTTTTCTAAATGAAATTGTAATTCCTCAAACGGCATTGTATAGTCAGCAAAAAGGTCATGTCTCTACAACTAACCTGGAAGAATTGGGAGCGTTTTTTAGGAATGAACATAGTAATGGGATATTATGTTCTGCCATCAATTAGAGATTATTAGTCAAGTGAACCAGATCTTGGTGTTCCATTTATATTTAACACGATGCCTTTGAAAAGGTTCGAAGAAATTAGATCTTTATTTCACTTTAAACAACAATGATCAAATGAAAGCACGAATTGATCCATTACACGATAGAGCTTATAAAGTCAGAACTGTATGAGATCATTTCAACCAAACATTTTTATCTCCCATGAATCCTAGTAAATGCCAATCAATTGACGAACGCATGATTAAATTTAAAGGTCATAATATCCTAAGACAGTATGTAAAAGGCAAACCAATCAAATAAGGTTTCAAAATGTGGTGCAGATGTAATTCTAAATCAGGATATTTGTTCGAATTTGACCTCTATACTGGTAAAAAAAAAAATGAACAAACAGAATACGGATTGGGCGAAGGAGTTGTTCTAAAACTTACAGAAAAAAAATCAAAATATTGGTTGTAACATTTTTATAAATATCTTTTTCAATTCGCCTTCGCTCCAATCAATGTTATCCAAGAAAAATATAAATAGCGCAGGAACCGTACGAATGAACAGAAAAAAATATTCCAAGATTACAGGTACCTTCTGATAAAGTCATACAAAAAGGGGATATTTCATGTTTTGAATCAAATGGCATTTTTTATGTAAAGTGGATGTACAATAAAGCAGTGCACATTTTATATCGGCATTTCCTGTTTCGAAAGTGTACCGTAGGAAAAAGGGAACTAGTGATAAAGAGGAGATTGAATGCCCTGCTGTTGTTAAGCACTACAATGCCCATAGGGGTGGGGGCGATACAATGGACCCCCCAAAAGTAACATCAGTTTGACCATAGGTCAAAAGTTAAATATTAACTCAGAGTAGTTTTTGATCTTGTTGATCTTGCAATAAATAATGTCTTAATCGTGTTCTACAAATTGGAAAGCACATCAAATATTGAAAAGATTGATGCAAAAACATTCAGAAGAATTGTGGCCTGTAGGTTGATTGGAAACTACTCCAACAGAAAAAGAGCCACACCATCAACTTGTGTTGCTGTCAACACTCCCCCCAAAAAACAAAAACAAAATACAATCTATTTACAATCATTCACACCAACACATTCAATGCGAAAATCTGATTGCAGACAACGTTGCAAAGTGGGCACTAAAAATAAAATTTATAACAGAACCAATAAATAATATGCGCGTTGAATGTGGTATCTACCTTTGTTACGTAAATGGTAGAAATTGCTTTGAAAAATATCACGAATAATTGTAAGGTGATATCTGCGTGTTTAATGTTGTATATATATTATTTTTAGTTTGAAATATACGCATTCAATAATGATTTTTCTTGCATTATAAGTAACACATTTGGGAAAATCCTATACATAAATATTTTAACTATATTTTTATATGTTTAATAAATCCAATTACATTATAATTATTGTTTTCCATCTTGCTAATATTAATAGAAATGTTATTATAAGCAGGAAAAGTGAAAATTCTTGCAAATCATAAATAATTGCCCCGGAGTCTCAATGGCACACATCGCGCCAGGCAATATTTTCATAATATACGAAATATTTTATATTTTTTCAATAAAAAAACATTAAGTACCACTCATATGCAGCCAGTCTATAAAACTTTTCGAAAAAAAATAATGCTAGTTTTCTTATGTCTTTTAAAAGGAAATCATTAAAGGACTTATAATTGAATTGATACGATTAAAGTCATTAGGCTTGGATGACCTTAAGTTACTTAAAGAAGGTGTAGATAGTATTGCAGTAGCTCATGAAAAGATATATACTAGATCATCGGAGTTTGGAGAAATACCTAATGATTGGAAAATAACAAATGTATTGCCAATTATTAAGAAGGGAATTAAAGTGGACCCAAATAAATTTAGACCATTAAACTTAACGTCTATAGTTTGTAAAATTCTTGAGAAAGTATTTAAGAATGGTATTTCTAACTATCTAGGAAGAAGTAGTTTAATAAATGATGCTCAACATTTGTTTAGAAGTGGTAGATCATGTTTAACAAATTTACCGGAATTTATGGATTATGTAACTTAACAATTAGATAAGGGAGAGAATGTTGATGTAATTTATTTAGATTTTGGTTGACAAAAATGCATGGGATACGTGGGAAAGTTTTGAATTAGATAACTGAATGGCTGAAAGACAGAAAACAGAGAGTTGTGCTGAATGGTGTGAAGTCACAGTGAAGGGACGCTATCAGTGGCGTACCTCAGGGATCCGTTCTAGGCCCTTTATTATTCATAGTTTATATAAATGATCTTTGGGAGGCTGTAAATAGCAAAGTATCAATTTTTGCTAATGGCACTAAATGGGGAGCTGTAGTCAAAGAAGTTGAGGGATCCTTTAAAGTGGAGAGTAACTTAAATAAGTTATTAGCTTGGGCTCAGAAGTGGCAGATGACGTTTAACCTTAAAACATGCAAAAGTTCTTAACATGAGAAGGGATAATAGGGAATTTAACTATGAAATGGATGGGCATTGACTGAATTCAGTTGAGGATGAGGCGATTACCGCAAAGACATCCGGCCCCGGCACCGTCGGGTCAAGCGCGTAACCGCAGCGCTACCTACCCTAAGGGAATAAGAAGCTTAAATCTTATATATTGAAGTGTGTAGCGAAACTAACCAATTTTAGAGGGTCAAACTAATTGAATTAATTATTGTGTATTATAATATTCGGAGTATTTCTGTGGTTAATGGTTAATTTTTGTGTATTAAATTGTTAAAGTTAAAATATAAGTTTATTTTGGGAATTATTGTGCGTTTCTCTATATCCTTACGTGTTTCCAACGGCTCTTCTTTAAGATATCAATATTAGCACTCTTAGAACAAAGCCTACTTCATCAAAGAAGTAGATCACGACCACCAAGAATACCACTACAACAGCGGTTTGTGTGTAGAAAGATGAAAAAGGGGCATTCTACGACAAAAAAGTGGTGTCTGGTGTGGAGTGATCAGAAAAGGGCCATTCTACGACACGTAGAGAGTAGATAGGTCACTGAAGTTTTCGAAACAGTGTACTGAGGCAAAAAATAAAGTAAATAGGGTGCTAGCATACATTAAGAGGAATGTTAGCTACAAGAATAAAGAGGTTATCCTTAAACTCTTCAACTCGTAGGTTAGGCCACATTTAAAGTACTGTATACAAGCATGATCACCACATTTTAGACATGAAATCAACCTGCTAGAGTCAGTACAAAGGAGGTCAACAAAAATAATACCTTCCCTGAAACACCTTGAATATGAAGATAAACTGAGGGTACTAAATATGTTCTCATTTGAGAGAAGATGTGTGAGGGGAGATTTGATTGAGCTCTTTAAAATCTGTTCTGGGATGGATAAGTTGGATTTTAGCAAATTATTTGAGTTGGAAGGTAGTAATAGGACTAGAAAACCACAAATTCAAAATTAAATAAGGTCAACAGACCTAAGTCGCGTGCTCTCAATTATTTTGACTTATGACCTTACGACCTTCGAAACTTTCAACAGGTGGGGCAATCCGACCCATAGTTAGTTTTATTTTAATAATTCCCGGACTAACCTTGGAAGGACCTTGTCAATTATATCATTCGAAAGAGAATGTAAAACAACAAAGGGTTTCAAATTTGGTTAAAATCGGTCGAATAGTTACGATGTTATTGCCAACAAATTCATTGAAAAGTAAAATGGTTACCATATGACCGATGACCTACAGACTGACGTAGTAACTTATAGAGTCGCGACCACGGGCTAAAAACAGAGGAGTAGGTTGGATGTAATAAAGTATTTTTTCACCAACAGAATGGTGTAATACTGGAATTCCTTATCGCAGGAGACAATAAGCAGTGAAAATTTAAATGTTTTCAATCGCCGGTTACATGAGTATATATTTTTTTTTTTAAGAGCTCATCTGGCGACTGCCTACTTGGGCATTAGTCGCCGTATTAAAACTGGCCTAGTTCTAGGCTACTTTAAAATGAAATTAAAGAGAGAGAAAAAAAAAACAACACCCCAAAAGGGGGAAAGGAAGCAAGCTGGTGCGTCGGGGAGAGGTCCCCCCGGCGCAGGAGCGTGCAACTAAAGAAAAAAAAAACAAACAAAAAACAAAAAATGCAAAAAAACAACAAAAAAACAAAACAAAACAAACAAACCTTGCTTAAATAATAGGGAGAAGGCCGGCCTCCCCCAAGAAGTCAACAAGTCCACAAGTCAGTGTGCACGAATCTGTCCCGAGCACAAGGGACAGGCGGTAGCGACCCCGCCCATCCCGGTACTGGGACAGGTATCGTGCGCGAAGATCACCCAGACTGGGACATTCGACAAGAATGTGCCGAACAGTCTGGGGGACGACGCAGTCGTTGTAATAGGGCGCAGGCGAGCGCTCCATCAGATAGCGATGCGTCACACGAGTGTGTCCGATTCGGAGACGACAGAAAGCAACCTGAAGCCGCCGCGGCATTGGGGGATAGGTCCATGGGAACAGTCGCGGCGCAATGGCACGCAACTTTAAGTTCCCCTCGACCGTCTCCCATCTTCTTTGCCAAGCAGTCCGAAGAGCTGCCCGTATTCCTGCCATGTAGTTGGTGTGAGGAAGAGCGAAACGCTGGTCCGGTCGCAGAGTCCTCGCGGACTCTTTGGCGCCCTCATCGGCGCGCTCATTCCCCGCAATTCCTACATGTCCAGGAACCCAGCAGAAGATAATCTCGACATCCGCCCGGCTCGCCAAAACCGTGGCGTCACGGATATCGCGAACCAGGGGATGCGGAG
Organism: Ceratothoa steindachneri; assembly: GCA_963969495.1. NCBI lineage: Eukaryota > Metazoa > Arthropoda > Malacostraca > Isopoda > Cymothoidae > Ceratothoa > Ceratothoa steindachneri. Next base: position 21,806,367 of record OZ018319.1, read on the forward strand.
ATTCCAATGCCCCGAGAGCACTCAGGGCGCTTTGTGAGTCGCTATAGATCACAATCCGGTCTCCGAACCGGGCACGTCGCGTAATCTCCCGTACCGAGTGGTGTATTGCCACCAGCTCGGCCGTGAAGACAGACGCAGCGCCTGGTAGAGCCCCGCTGACTTCAAACAGAGGGGATACGGCGTGGAAGCCGACCCCCTCTTGGGACTTGGAGCCATCCGTATACACTGGCACGGTACCAGCGTGACACGATGTGTGCTCCAAAAAGGTCGAACGCAATACTCCCGGCGCAGTACAAGCTTTGGGAGCAGAGGCGTGGCGACAAATAGCCAAATGTGGTACCCTCCAGGGTGGCGTCCTGGGCAGAACCAGGGGCGCCACCGGCCCGAGAGCTATATCTACCTCTCGAAGGAGTTTCCTGGCCCTAAACCCAAAGGGCTTAGGGTATGACTGGCGTCTCTCGGCGGCATAGGCACCATCGAGATCAGCTGCGGATGCAGTGAGAGCTGTTGGCGACTGAGGGAGGCGCCGGGCTCGCGCATACAGGCGAGTGATGCACTGCACGCGGCGCAGAGCGAGTGGCATCTCCCCAGCATCGACCAACAGGCTCTCAATGGGGGAAGTGCGGAAGGCACCGGTCGCAAGGCGAAGGCCGGTGTGGTGGATTGAATCCACCTTCCGCAATAAACGCTCGGCTGCGGATGCATAAAACTCGCATCCGTAGTCGAGCTTCGAGCGAACAAAGGATCGATAAAAAAGTAAGGCGGTAGCCCTATCAGCGCCCCAAGCGCTGAACGTCACGGAACGGAGAATGTCCATGGCGCGGGTACAAGAGATCCTAAGGCTGCGAATATGAGCCTCCCAGGTGAGGCGTCGGTCGAATACAAGACCAAGGAAACGGTGCGACTCAACCACATCCAGGCGTTCCCCATTAAGAAACAAATCTGGGTCAGGGTGAAGCCGTGGATGGCGGCAGAAGTGCACCACCTTAGTCTTGGCCAAAGAAAACCGAAACCTGTGCGCTTCGGCATAGCGAGAGACGCGGTTCAATGCCTGTTGGAGTCGACGCTCCAGAGTTGGCATCTGGGCCGCGCCAAAAGAGATCGGAAGGTCGTTCACGTAGAGCGTAGCGAGAACATCTTCTGGCAGCACCGAGGTGATGCCGTTGATGCTCAGGGCAAAGAGTGTGACACTGAGGACACTTCCCTGCGGGACACCCTCTTCCTGCTCCTTTGGGGCAGAGAGGGCTCCCCCCACCCGTACGCGGAATCGACGATCTCGCAAAAATTCAGATATAAACATTGGGAGGCGTCCCCTCGCCCCCATCGTGTGGAGAGTCTCCATGATACCGTATCGCCATGCGGTATCATAGGCCTTCTCCAGATCAAAAAACACCGTGGCGTAGTGCTGTCTACGAAGGAAAGCCTCGCAGACGGCATTTTCCAGTCGGAGCAGAGCATCCGACGTGGAGTGAAACTTACGGAAGCCGCACTGTGCAGAAGACAGATGGCCTCCGCTGTCCAGGAAATGGGCTAATCTAACATTTACCAATTTCTCCATCAACTTGCACACGCAAGAGGTTAGAGAGATTGGGCGGAAACCGGTCGGAGTAGAGTGATCTCTCCCCGGCTTGCGAAAGGCGAGCACAGTAGCGATTCGCCAGGAGTCTGGGAGAAGACCTTCCACCCAGATCCTGTTGAACAGATCTAACAAAAAGGCCATGCCTCGCTCACCCAGGTGTCGAAGCATGGCATACGGGACATCGTCCGGACCATGGGCGGTGTCCGCGCACGAAGCGAGAGCGGAACGCAACTCACTCACAGTAAACTTGTCGTTGAAGGGTTCTCCGCCTCTGGAGGTAAAGTCCAGCCGGCGGCCTTCCGCGACATCACGACGTGCATTGAATGCTGGCGGAGCAGCATCACGGCTAGAGAATGCAGAGAAAGCGGTCGCTAAAGATTCCGCCACGGACGCGGGGTCCGAGATTGCGGTCCCATTCTCCTGGAGAACGGGAGGGGGGTCCTGCGAGAACTTGCCCCGAATCCTTTTGACTCGCTTCCACACCTCAGCTAAAGGGGTCTTCCCGTTAAGTGAAGACACGTATGCCCGCCAAGAAGAGCGGCGGGCGTGGTTCGAAATATACCGGAACCTAGCCCTAGCCCGACGAAATTCAGCGACAGTGAAATCGTTTGGGCGGCGCTTATAGCGCATGTAGGCATAACGCTTCTGTTTGAGGGCCGTCTCACACTCGGCCGACCACCATGGGAGTGGTCGGCGTGCAAAACAGCCAGACGTCCTAGGAATAGTAGTCAGGCCCACGGCGATAAGGTTGCCGGAGAAGAACTCAACGGCCTCATCTACCGACCTAAACTCCTCGACTGAGATAGAGAATTCAGTCATTTCCTGAAATGCAGGCCACCGCGCCCGTGCCAAGCACCACCGAGGTGGTCTCTCAGGCGGCAGTTGCCCTGAAAATGATATTTGAATGGGAAAGTGATCACTACCATGGAGGTCATCGACCACCCCCCAATCAAAATCAAGCTGTGCATCCGAAGAGCACAAAGAAAGGGTCAAGGCAAGAAAATGAAGCGGTTCTCGGACAGTGATGCGTAAACTCATCCACGTTTAGGACACCCATCTCAAGCTCTTCGATCAGATCGGCAAGGACTTGTCCCCTGGGATTTATGGTGTAATCTCCCCAGAGAGGATGCCTGCCGTTCAGATCTCCAAGCAAGAGATAGGGCCTCGGCAATCGTGCCACGACGCGGCGGAAGTCCCCCGCGTCGAAGTCAGCTGACGGTGGAATGTACGCAGAAATGATAGTATACCTCCTATCCAGGTGCAGCTGCACAGCCATTGCCTGTAAGGAGGTATCTAAAGAGAAAGGAAGAACGGAGACATCATGCCGGGTGTAAACCGTGCATCCCCCAGCCCGGCCGTCCCGCGGTGGTGGGGTTGCAAGACCCTTATACCCCGGGAGAGCAGGCAGTGGGCACGCGCCTAGCATGGTCTCCTGCAAAAAAATAGCTAACGGGGAACGGGACGAGGCGAGCCTCCGCAGCTCCTACCAGTTGGCCCGGAGTCCACGGCAATTCCATTGAAGGAATATGCCCTCCAGGCCTAGCTCGGAGGAGACGCGGGGGCCCTCCTCGAATTGAAGACCCTCACGGGAATGGCCGTACGCTTCCCGGGGGCAGAACCCCGGGCGCTGTTGGCCGGACAAAGCGCTTGAGGCGCTGTCGCCTTCGAGGACTTATTGGGGGAGGTTGACCTCGCCATGCGAGTCTTTTCCTCCCTCCGCCTCGAAACCTTAGGCGGGCGCTGCGGCTTCGGAGGCGGGGGGCCCTCTTTTCGAGGAACCACCGTCTCCGAGCCACTCGCTCCACCTCGTGGCGTGGGCGAAGGAGCCGAAGCTCCTTTGTTGCTGTCCTCCTTTCGGGGGACAGCTTTAGGAACCCCCGAAGATGGCCTAGCGACCATCTTCAGGGGTGTTGCCTCCTGTGAGTCTAACGACTCGGTGGAGGCGCGTGGCCGTTTCGCCTTACGGGAAACGGTCACGCTGGGGGAAGAGGGGGGAGCCCTGGTTTTAGCCGGGGCTGGGTGTGAACCCTTTTTGCCGCCAGCTCTACCAGGGGAGCGCCCGGGTGTAGTAGAGCCCGCAGAAGGGCTCCTAATGGGCGCGGAAACAACCGTGCTCGTTGGCCTGGATGGGCCAGGAGCAGAGGGTGCCTTTCGAACTACTGAGGCATATGACGTCCCAGGCAGAGCTGGGCGCGCCAGGACCAAGTCCTTAGCCTCGCGGAATGAGAGTCTATCCTGGGCCTGAACGGCCAGGATTTCTTTCTCCAGGAGATATGCACCACATTGCTTCGAAGAAGCAGGGTGCGGCTCTCCGCAATTGACACACTTGGCCACACACGATTTGGACTTATCGTGTGCGACCTTGGAGCAATTTACACAGACTTCGGGTGACCCCGACTTTGCACGTCTACATGAGCGATTCGTATGGCCGAAGCGGTGACAGTAATAGCACCGCCGCGGCAGTGGCACGAATGCCTTCACGCGGTAGCGGTACCAACCGGCACGCACCGACTCAGGGAGCTTGTCACAGTCGAACGTGACGAAGAGTGTAGGGGTGGGTCTCGAAGCCCCTCCCTGTTTTCTCATCACACGTTCGACATTGACCGCCCCATGGTCGGCCAGCTCTAGGGTGATGTCCTCAATGGAATAGTCAACGAGTTCCCTCGCATAAACTACTCCTTTCACAAAGTTCATGGTAGAGTGCGGCGTCACACTCACCGGGCTGCCATGAAGTGTCCGAAGAGCACTTATCTTGGCCGCCTCGGCGGGATTCGCCGCATTCGCCAGAAAGCTGCCGTCCGAGAAACGGGTCACCTTCGGCTCTCTACCAATTGCACTAGCTAATCCTCTCCTCTGATGGATCATGTTGCCCTTAGACAACATGGTGCCATCAGTGGAGCGAATGACGAGGAAGCGTTTGAAGCCAGCGGGCTCGAAAACGCCAGGTAACCTCTGAATGAGGGGCCCCGATGTGATCGAGGCTCCGCCCTGTGCATTCTTCGTCTTAATCTTGGTCAGGAGCTCCGCACACGAGGGGGTAGAGGGGCCGGATTTGCCGATCTTGGCTTGGTCGCCTACCAAAGTGGCAGCAGACCCATCCGTCCCCGCAGCCCCCGCGGATGGAGAGGAGCCCCGAGTCTTTTTCGTCTTTCTTGTCTTTTTCTTCTTTTTAGGAGAGGAGGGCGGGGAATGAACCCGCTTCTCACCCCCGCCGGTAGAAGCCCCCAGGCCAGATGGACCGGCCTCAGCCAGGTCCTTCTCTGAAATGGAGAAGGTCCCGGTGGGCGCAGGGGATTCATCCGGAGGAGATCCCTCCCCTCCTTGTCCTGCCTGAGAATCCACAGCCGTTTGATGAGGACCTTGCATAGGGGCGGATTCGGGTTCGGTGCTTGGCGCCAAGCCCGGATTCCCCCCCATGGAAGGCCCTACCGTCTGAGGCTGGTTTTCCTCAAGGACCATGTCTATCACAGGAGGGGCCTCCAGTTGGCCATCCCCTCCCAGGACATCGCAGGTCCCCTTGGCAGCGTCATAAGTCTTTAGTGGGGAGGCACAGGCCTTGACCCCGGCAAGGTTTAATATTTTTGCCAGCAGGTCTTTTGAGGGAAGCGACCGAAGGGGCCTGGCTTCCCTCTCCCCCCTAAGGGGGTTTGCCCTACCGAGCCGCTTGTACGAGGGGCGGTCGGCAATGGGCTGCCTGCTGGCTTTCTTGGCAGTCCCCTTAGAAAGCATAGGAGGGACTGCCGCTGGAGATAGGGAGGTGCCCGAAAGCACCTCCAGAGAAGGGGGTGAGGGGGAGTCCCCTACACCCGTAGGCGTAGGAGAGGAGTAAGCCTCCTCTCCGGTTAAAGAGGTATGGAGGGTCCCCTGCGCAAGCACAGGGGGGGGGACCTCCATCTTTTCTGTGGAGCTGCACGAGGGCGGCTCCGTTGTTGTTATAGGGGGAATTAAGGGGAGATGTTCAGGGTAGGTTATCCTGGTTTTTGAGTTGTATTGGGGAAAATTACATTTTTAATATCGATATTGTTTTGTAGGTAATGTTTGAACCCATTCTTGTGGATGCAGATTTTGGAGGGACCTTTTTTATATTATATTATTGATGTCGTTTATTGTAGCTGCATGATCTAGTTTTTGACGAGCCATGATAGTGGTGCCTTTTTAAGCAGTTTGGATGCAATCTTGTGGATGCAGTTTTGTGTTGATTCGGATGACCTATGATAGGTCATTGCGCCTTTTGTCAGACTACACACTGCTATTTAGGGTAAAAAGTGGTATATGCTTATTTCTTGTATTGAAGTCCAGCCCTTATGCGCATGTGAAAAAAAGAACACAATGTATTCATAACCTTAGTGTTGAAGCTTCACAATTCTTAGTTATCATTTTTTTTTTCAATGCTTCGAATTTCCTGAATAATTTTCAAAAAAATCATTTCGATTTCATTAGTTTCTCTTTTTCTTTTACTGATGAAGTTATCCAGTTTGATCGTGCTTCTAATTAAAAGTGTATTAAATATGATTTAAATATTCATATGATAATTTATGTAAATAATAAATAATTTAACCTTAGCTTTAATAGATGAAACTGATGAAAAACAAAATATTGCTAGAAATGGTAGGCCTAAATCGGTTTTAACAAAGAAAGAAAAGGCTTTGGGCATCATTTTTGGGAAAGCCTCAACGACAAAAACTATTGGTTAATTGGCAGTGCAGAGATAAATAGACTATTTTGTTGGCCATGCGTATTTTTCGCTTCAGAAAACAGTGTTTCGAATTAAAAGGGATCCAATGATTTAAATAATCTGCCCACCGGACTCCAAAAGCATCAACAAACAAAAAAGCACATAAAATCGTGGATCGATCTAAGATTATACGGCAATATTCGGCTATAATTTCAGGCTGATGAGCCTGCTCTTCCTTGCTTCCCCGCCTCTTGAATAAGTTAAATATTTATGTCATATTCAAGCATCAGTCTACCATGTGCAAAATGCTGATTCATAATAATAATAACAATAGTATAGGGAGGAGGGGTTTATTCTGTCGATTGTTCAGTTTGCCCTAAGCATTAAGTGTAAGCTTGACGCAACATAAATACAATATTAGGGTTGGGGGGGGGGAGCAGTAGTACTTTCTTTGTCCATTTATCGGAAAACAGTCCCTCTAGCAATTGGAATTCGGCTAAATTTATTTACAAATCTGATGACTTTGTTTAAAGAAATATTGTTGACTGTTCATTCATTAATTCCTCGCCTAATTTTAATATATTCCATGGTCTCTTTAAACTAGCCCCTGTTATTAAAAGGCTTATTTATAACGAAATTCTTCATGTAAAATCTTAGCTCTTTGAATTACTAATTTAGTTATGTTTCTCTCGTTTACTTTTATGTATTCACAATTAGGTGTGAATGTATTTCTCTTAGTGACTAAAATGTCTACATTATGTGCTCACAGTTGGAATTTTCCGGAAGTTTACACTTCATATCCGCCTCTGATAATATTTCTCTATTTTGTGCCCTTCCGTTGTACATGAGCGAGGCATTACTCTGCTATCTCTTATATATATACCAGCTGTGTAAAAAATTTCGTTATTCCTTGATAATGAACTGAACAAGTTCGAAAGTACATGGAATCCGCCTTTCATTTTCCTGTGGGATATTTTGCATATATATATATATATATATATATATATATATATATATATATATATATATATATATATATATATATATATTAATGAGGAGCGTAGTATTTATTATCTCGAGACCAGTTTCGGCATGGAGTTTTTCATACCAGTCTCAGTCGAACACTAAGAATACATGCAGTCCCACCATGCGTACAATATATATATATATATATATATATATATATAGTTTACAGAGATCCAATTGGAGTTCCCAATCAGGGGGATGGGGGATTTAAGTTCATTAAGGATATCTTTTAAGATTAGATCTTTGGCGTAGGGGCTGCCGTTTCCAAGAATGTGTAAATAGTTATTTCATCCCTTGTTTTGCTTTTTCCCTAATAAAATAGTATATATTCGTTAGCATCACAATTTTTCATTTTCTTTCGTTATCACATGCAACGACCTATCCGGCTCTGGCAACGTGGATTTAATCTACAATTTTTACTAAAAGTTTTCCAGTACATATCTCCTAATAATTTACTCTTGGTCTATATTTTTTTACATCGAATTTTAGTCGGAATTCTTTTGAAATATAGAAAAACAATCCACAGGGCTAATTTTTCCAATCTAAATTCGCTGTAATAATTTCATTTTGCTTTACTCGTTTTTAGGAGCCAGTAGCTATTATCTCCTGATAAAGATTAAAATTGAAATCTACTTCACAAATAACTTCGCGAAAACCTTCAAATATACTAAAAAAAACAACAAAACCCAGCCCTGCCTAAAGTTGGATAAATTTTTAAAATTTTACCATTTGTAATTCTTGTTTTTTAAATTCCAAAACATTCGATAAACATATTTATTTTTTTTTAAACTTTACCATTTTGTTTAAAAAAAATCCAAGGTTAAAATATACGCTTATCTATACACTAATGTCAAAACCTTTGGCCATGACTATAAATACTAAAGGGTGTTCCATAAAGGGCGCCGAATTTGAATTGGACGACACTTTTGTGTTTTGAAGTTTGAAGTCATACTTTTATCATATTTGCTATCTCTCTTCTCTCTGATTAATAGTTTTTTTGTTTGTTTTTCAGAATACTTGTGTGCGGTGCGTCATGGAGCAGTTTACAATTGACCAACGCGCTCTCATCGTGAAGACATTTTACCAAAACGGAGAAAGTGCGATGCAAACAGTTTGAAGGCTTCGTACCATTTTGGGGAGAAATGAAGCACCCGACAAGTTTACGGCTGCACGAATGGCCGCGAAGCCCCCAAATGGCCGATTCTCCGTCCGTTACGTTCAAAACACCAGGAATTCACCCGCGCATTCGCTTACCTTCTTCTAGGTTTGAGGCGGCGTTGCCGAGTCTGGTGCGCCACCTAGCCAGACTGCGCGAAACTTTTGAAAATTCCAAAACTCTCACCAGTCAGCCTCGGAGAATCGGGTTAGGGTGAATTATCGTAGTTGATTAGCGGGAAGGTCGTACGTGATTCGCCATTACCAGCTATAAAATATCATCCCTATTGCGTTCTATCGCCATAGGAATACCAATAATGCCGATGCTGCCCAGGTGTATCTGGCAACTGCGGGGACTAACGATGTGTCAACGACGTATCTCAACGCATTCACAGCTCGCTTGCCCATAAATACGAGCGACGGGTGACCTCTCTCAAGACTTAGTACCGAGTAGACGGGTAGAGTAGAGAGTACAAGTACGACAGTTGTCGTGTTCACCATGTCTGGTCGTGGCAAAGGAGGAAAAGGTAAGTGAAAAACTGAAGTCGCCCTTGCCAGAACTTCTCTTTCGGAAGGAAAAGGAGAAATTATCCGGAAGAATAGTAAACAAATACCAGAAATAAAGAGGAGCATCGTTGCGAGAAGGGGGCCATGGGGCCACCCGCCGCCATAAACGTCAAACAGATCCCCCTCCGTACCATCAGTGGGGCGACAAAGCCAAGCTGGCAAACGGTCGCGGAGACTATCTTTGGCCCGCTCAATGTAGCCCTTCTAAAACTAATTGAGATGCCCAACGGATGGGCAGCATTATGCTGGACTCCCGAGGACGTCGAAAAGATCGTGTCAGACGAAGCTAAAGAACCCCTTCGAAAGATTGGACTTGATTTTCTATCCCCCACGAAATCATGGTTCGTCGATCAGTCATCCTCAGAAAGCTCGACCCCTTCTTCACGGACAACAGCTGTTAAGCAATCAAGGCTGAGCTTTCTAGGCACCAAAAATGGGCCAGAATTGCGAAGGTGGTTAAGTTTGGCAAAAATATAGTCAAAGTTATTTTCTCAACCACGGAAATGGCACAAAGGGCTATGAAGGAGGGACTCCTGGGGTTCTACCTCCGCGTTGCCCCTGAACAAATAGAAGCGGAGGAATTCGTTCAGCTGGAAACCTGTTTCAAATGCATGGCAGTGGAGAAACACCCAACAAGTGAGTGTCGAGCTACCGAGGTTACATGCTCCATCTGTTCTAAACAAGGACACGGGTGGAAGGAGTGTGCCTCAGAAAAACCACACTGTACAAACTCCGGAGGAGACCACAGGGCCTTGGCCATGAGGTGTCCGGTCCGAAAAGAGGCAATCAGAGCCAAACGTGAAAAGTCGAAAAAAGAAAAGGAGGCCAAACCAAAGAACTTCGCAGAGGCAGCAGCGGCAACAAAAACAAAGGTCACAGAAATAACGGCACCAAAACTAGTGATGCCAAGTGAATGTAAAGAAATAATGACCAACCTGGCCAACCCCGGCACTTTTTCCGAAGAATTAAACCAGCTACAACAGAAGAACGGTATCAAGAAAAAACTTTGGTTTCCGCCCAATCCCCCTTCACAAGAAGTGCTAAAAGTACAATTTGTGGACGATCCACAACAAAACGAAACAACCAAAGAAAAAGTAAAAGAACCTGCCGACAATCAACAACAGCTGAAAACCACATAAGAAGAAATAACTACAGAAGGAGAAGAAACAAAAAACGAAAGTCCCCAGAAAAGCCCAAAAAAGAAACAGCAAAAGAAAAAGACAAAATCCCGAAAGGAAGAAGAGACAGAAGAACAAGAATATAAACTTCACTGGGAAGAAGACGAGGACGACGACATCCTAGACTATCCAAGAATACCCCTCACGGAGGAAAGAAACATCTTATTACGTGGGTTCTTCATTAACACCGCTGACGTGGGTCTCAAGGTATTCGGCGTTGCAGTGTGCAAGCCCCCGAAAGATGACCTGGAGGCCCTGATCGATGGAATTCTTCGCGGGGACTACAAATGGACCTTCGAAGGCCCATGGTCGCCGAAAGAAATAGGAGGAATGTTGGAAGAAAGAGCCATCTACACCCCAGACTCGTGTGTACACACCGTCAACATGTCAGCCTACCCCAAAATCAAAAGTGGTCAAAAAACGTCAGACATCCATTACACTGGTCTGCGTCAAAAATGTACCTTAGGTTTTCTATAGTGTTTCTTAATAAAATTGACCTCCTAAATCCAAATCTGTCATCCGTTTTTCTCTATTACCTCTAGTTTTTGCGATACAGGGGGTGATAATAATTTTATAGTTTATACATCTCCTATATTACATCAAATTTCAATAGTTTTTGCACTGCTCTATTCGCAGTAAATTTTGTGTACATTTTAAGTAATTATGCAAATAGGTTTATATTTTGCAGGTTAAAAATTGCTTAGCATTATAATAATAAGAATAATAATAATAGTGGTTGAGTTAAAAATGAACAGAAAATGTAAGAATAGCTCCAACAGATTTTGCTATGTTTGCGGCAAAGTGACTTTTCCCGAGCAGCAAAGTACAATCCCTCCTGTAATTAAATCTTTGTATTATGCATATTTTGGAGTAAGGTTAAGAGCTCAAGATAAATGTTTTGCACCACATATCTGCTGCAAGGGATGCTACATAAGTTTAAGACGCTGGAGTCAGGGCGAACAGAAGTCCCTCTCTTTTGGTGTTCCCATGGTGTGGAGAAATGGCAAGGACCACACTACGGACTGCTATTTTGGCATGAAAAATCTTAAAGGTGAGCATTGTATCAAGTATTTAAGCTTTCTGTATTATACTGGCTCCTGAAAATGTCATTATTATGCAAAGACTTAGCATAAAATTAAAAACTAACATAGCTCACTTCAGCATGAACATATCCTTTACTAAACATTTATGTACTATCTGCAACTCCAAATCAATTCCTTTATGTAATATGCAATTATATTTTCCACAGGTATAAATAAGAAGAACAAACATAGTGTGGCATATCCGGATGTTCCTTCTGCCATCAAACCCCTGCCCCATGGCCCAGGAATTCCTATACCTTCTCCCCCTAAACATATAGAGGTACATGAAGAGATTAATATGGAAGTTGACCAAGATTATGACACATCTGAGTCTTATCAGGTTTCCCCACATGATATGGTCGCAAGACCATTCACTCAAGTTCAGTTAAATGACCTGACCAGGGATGTGGGGGTTTCAAAGGCGAATACACAACTTCTTGGCTCTCGACTTCGTGAAAGTAATCTTCTCGCTTAAGAAACAACATTTAGGGGGGTACAGAAATAGAGAACAAGAGTTTTGAAGCTATTTTTTACAGCATTCTTCCAGCTCTTTAGTATACTGCGCCAATATTAAAGGACTCGTTGAGGCCCTTGGAATTCCCTACAACCCATTAGAATAGAGACTGTTCATAGATTCCTCCAGTAGAAGTTTAAAAGCTGTGTTACTGAATATTGGTAACAAGATAGCTTCCGTTCCTATAGGCCATTCAATCCAATTTACTGAAAGTTATGAAAATTTGAAAAAATTGCTGGATGCAATAAATTACTCTAGCTATAAGTGGAGGATATGTGGTGACTTAAAGGTAATATCATTTTACACTTGCCATTTCTAAGCTTTTTGATATTGACATTTTCATTTTTAATTGTTAATACTTGTATACACCTTTTGGTCAACTTACATTTTACAAGAATGCAAATCTGGAAATCATGAGTAATTTTTGAGTTATATTTTTTGTTGAAGTGTGTCCCTATAAGTTCATGCATCCTATTGGGTTAATGGGGAACTTATCCTAATTGAGAAGGTATACAACACAACTCAATAAACTCAAAATAAGATGTACATATATCCAATTAGTTCCAATACGATGATTTAATGCATCGGCATGCAGGATTTTTCAGTACATATTCATATTCTTATTGTTTTAAGAAATATTACTTTGAATTTGTTTTTAGAAATATTACACTGAATTTACATACCATGCTAAATTTTTTTTCAGGTAGTGTCTCTTACGTTTGGGACGCAAACAGGCTACACGAAGCATCCCTGTTTCCTATGTTTATGGGACAGTCGTGCAGATAGTATGCACTATGAGAAGAAGGTTTGGCCTCCACGAGAAGCGTTTAGAATTAGATCAAACAATGTGATAGCTAAACCTTTAGTGCCTCCTCAAAAAATACTCCTCTCTCCACTGCATATAAAGCTTGGCATAATGAAAAATTATGTCAAAACCCTTAATAAAGTAGGCCAAGCTTTTAAATTTCTTCTTCAAAAATTTCCACAAATCAGTGACGCTAAGCTCCATGGGGGGAATTTTTGATGGACTTTAAATCAGGAACTTGATTAGCAATTTGATGCATCAATGAAGGACATAGAAAAAGATGTCTGGAAAGCTTTCAAAGCTCTAGTTAACAATTTTCTAGGCAATAAAAGAAGCCTAGAAGAATATGTTGCCCTGGTCAATCAGCTCTTAACAAGTCTCAAACATTTGGGAGCTCGAATGTCTATAAAGATACACTTTTTGCAGTCCCACTTGGATTATTTTCCCGACAACTGCGGGGATTACATTAAAGAACAGGGGCAAAGATTCCACCAGGACATAAAAACAATGGAATCCAGGTACCAGTGTAAATGGAACGGAAACATGCTTGCCTACTACTGTTGGTGTTTGAAGCTTGATGCACCAGATGACAGGCACAAACGAAAATCGTCAAGGGCGTCTGTTCTTCGAAATTATAATTATTTTCTTTATTATGTTGCATTCTTTTATTTTTTGTGTATTAAAAGAATTATAGTTTATATAAGTGTATTCCTGTTTATATGATATAACAGTAATAATGCATTATTAGATAGAGAAAGTTTAAAAAAAAAAAATTCAGAAAAAATGAGGTAATCTCAATGAAAATGGTGTATGCTGTACTGAGAAAATCTGACCTGATTGAACAAATATACATTCATTTTTGAGCTCAGGAGGTTGGATTCATTAAGAAACCACAAAGAAATCCTGGGGAACATAAAATTTTTTTCCAAACGCAGGCCTGTGTTAGTGAAGAAATATGTAAAAGTGAATGATAGTTAACAATTATAAAATTTAGTGATTAAACGAAGAAAAAATAAAAACATTTAATAAACAGTGGATAATAATAAATTAAGAATAATAAGCAGGGATTAATAATGAATACAAATATTTAGTGGTTAATATTAAATCCATCGATTAAGTGAATTAATTTAATAAAAACAGTGGTTAAAAAAGAAAAAGGAAAAAAGTTTATAATAATAATAAAATTCAGAATACTAAAATTCGGAGGTTAAAGGGATTAATGATAAAAACATTCAATAGACAGTGGTTAAGTGAATAAAAACAGTGGTTAATAAAGAACATAATATTTAATGGCTAGTAAGAATAACAAAGTTAAGCGATTAAGCAAATTAATAATAACATTAAATAAACAGTGATCAATACTGAATATTTAGCAGTTAATAGTAATAATAATTCAGTGGTTAATAATGAATATAATACTTAGTAGCTAATAATAAACAGTGATTAATAATGAATACTTAGTAATAAGCATAACGACTTCGTGAAATAATAAAAGCAGTAAATAAACAGTGATCAATATTGAATAATTAGTAATTAAGAATAATAGTTCAGTGGTTAATAATGAAGATAATATTTAGTGGCTAATAACAAAGTTTAGGGATTAAGAATATTAATAATAAAAACATTTAATAAAGCGTGATTAATAATGAAAAATTTTTGTTAGTAAACACAAGGATTTCGTGAAATTTGTACAAAAGACAACAATATATTAAAATAAATGTCATTTCTGAGATATAATTCTCTGCCCTGAAAAAAATCCTCATTGTAAAATCTCAAATATTTGACTTCCAGTATGTCCTGGAGAACTAAACTCAATTTATTATGAAAGATTAAAATAACTGTGTAAATTAAAAAAAAATATGAGTTCTGGTTGTGTACCTTGAGAACCCATTTCTTTTCTTACTATTACTTGTGTAACTTTCTCTTCTCCGCTACCCCTTTTTGTCACCACTATTAACTATTTTTTTTGTAACGCTAATTTGTACTAGTATTTTTTTTTCTCTCAAATAAATATACCTCTCTCAGGACTGGAGAGAAAAACTGAAGTAGCCTTAGCTCTCCGAAGAAGTTCACTGCCGGTAAAGGAGAAAAAGAAAAAGGAGAGCCACGCCAAAAACGTGAACTTACCACACTTTTTCCCCACGGGCTACCCCCCCCACAGCTCTCTCATCGGAGCAAGGGAGCAGAAGTGAACTGAACTACCATTCATTTAGGCTCGATCCAACTATGTCTGTCTGTTCGATAGACATAATTGGAGGCGTAGAGGAAAGCAGGTTTGAGGATTAGCCCACTGTGGAACTCAGCGTCAGAGGCAGCCTGGTTAAGAGGCGATGCTGAAAGCTTTGGGGAAGAGTTCGCTCTAGTCTCTTAGGGTAGTTTCCGGCCAGGACCACATGGGGACATGTAACCGCCCCTGTGTAAGTTGGAAGCAGCATCGATAACCAAACTCCACACGGGGCGGCACCCCCGGGTGGTGGTAGCTGATTCGATCACCACCAATCATTAAGTCCGCCAAATTTCACCCGTCTGAGGGGCCTCCTCGGGTTCCCCCCTCATCATTCACCTATCCCATCCGGCAGTTCATGTTCATGGAAACTTGCTTGCAACGAGGAGGGGACGGCTCTCAAAGCGCTCTACCAAGAAGAAGCAGACCCTACAGTAAGGTGGAATACATTGACGAATACAGTGACGAACAACCAGAAGACACAGCGAGGAGAAAGCCAGCCCGAGGGGCCACTTCCTTGGAAAAATGGGGCAAAATGGGACCGCTCAGATCCAGCTGCGCACCATTAGCGGAAGCAGCAGGCCCAGCCGAGATAAGGTATTTGAAGTGGTCTATGGAAAATTAAAGATTGCAATGCTCCGACTGCTCGAAATCCCTTCATGTTATGTTGCGATCTGTGAGAAGGAGAAGGATGTGGAAAACATAACAAAAGAAGAGGCAGTCGGAACGCTCCGTGAAATAGGTCTTCAACCGGCAATTCCACCGCAGATCCTAACGCACAGGAGCGTCGTCTGCCGGCGACTGGACCTCTGGATAGGACAACACGCTAAAGAGGAAATAAAAGAGAAAATAACGAAGAATCAACCGTGGGCCAAAGTTTCCAAAATAATAAAGTTTTGGAACAAGAGGGACAATTCTGACTACACTCACGTGTTTAAGGTTGTCTTCTCCAACACTACGATGGCACAAAAGGCAAAGAAAAAGGTACTACTGCTTTTTAATGCAAAAATAAGTGGGGAGCAGGTTGAAAGAGAAGAATTTACTCCCATACAATTCTGCTTCCGATGCCACAAGATGGAGACACACACGAGAAAAGAATGCACAGAGCCGCCGGAGATCTGTTCAAGGTGCAGCGAGCCAGGTCACCACTGGAAGAATTGCAGCAGTCCCAGGGAGAAATGTGCAAACCGCGGCCATGGCCTGCCCACTGAAAAAGGAACTTATCAGAAAGAAGGTACAACAAAAGAAAGATGAGCAAGAACGCAAAAGCAACACATCATATGCACAGGCAGCAAAAGCAGTCTTTACAGAGGCAGAAAACAAAAAGAAGTATTTTAAAATCGAGAATGAGAACTCGATGAAGATCCTGACCTGCATCTTATATGCTCACGGCAGGAACCTAGCCCGACCAGGAGTATTTGCGAAGGAACTAAACCAAATGCTCCTCGCTAAGAACGGCATGAGTGAAATGTGGTTCCCTGGTAACCCACCTTCAGGGGACGTACTACAACTACAGCTGAATCCCAAACAGATGACAGGAAAGAGTCAAGAGACGAAAAACAGGAGCTGCCAAGTGTAGGCCATGAATGGTCTTTTGCAGTCTCCTTCTTTTCTTATGTTCTTATGTTAAAAGAAAACGAAAATAGACGGCCAGACCCAAGAAACGAGCCCAAAATAGAGAGGGAGGCGGCCACAAAGGCAGCCCAAACAAATACCCAAAGTGTGGAAGAAAAAACTGAGTCATCCGATACCACAGACACCTCGAACTCAGAGGGCTCCGCCTGTGAAGTGAAACTCCAAAAAGGGAAAAGAAAAAATAAGAAGAAAATCGATGCAGACACGGAGCAGTTTCCCTTCCCGAAGGACTGGGACATGAATAAAATCTGTGTGGGGATAAAAAAAGAAGTTCTACAAATGGGATTTCGACGCTCAATGCGACGAGGAAACGGTTGAGGAGGCACTGTTTGACCAAAACATCGCCTTCCCTCGAGAAACATTTGTGGAACTGTCCCTCAACGTGAATGGATGGAAGGGGAAAGCGGTGGCATACGGAAACCTATTCCGCGTGCTTGATCCCGACATCATACTAATCTCAGAGCATGTTATCAATACAACTCAAATAACCATTCTCAGGAGAGGTACGACGGTGCTGCCGTTGCAGTCAGAAGGAATCTCTCGTTCAGATACCTTCTGGAACTGGACGATTCCTTCGTAGCGTTAGAGCTGCACACTTTAGTTGGCAAGCTCATAATCGCGGCGGGATACCAACCACCTCGACGAAGGTACTTTCCTCTCACAATCTTCTACACCCTGTTTGGCCACGGCAGAATGGTATTCCCTGGGGCGACCTCATTGCCAGATGCCGAATGACTGGCTATGGTAACATGAATGAAAGAGGCCATAACTTGGAAATGATTATGCGAAGGAAAAACATCGAGAAGATAGTTCCGCATTTTTCGACCTATATCACCGCTCGGGCAGCAACAAAGCCCAACATAATCATGACAAGCGATGGCTTTCCCTTCACATACCATAGTGAGTCACGCCCAACAGTTCCCAGCAATCACATAGCGATCTTGACGACCATTTCACTCGCGTCAATCCACCTTCCAATCCCTCTGCGCAGAAGCTACGCTTCGGCCAATTGGAAACGCTACAAGGAAATCCTTGCTAGATATGAACCAGCGGACCTAAACGGAGCAAGGCTAAAGAAGATCGACGAGTAGCTGGAGAAGATAACTGCCCACATCATCGAGGCGGATCGCGAGAGTGTACCGATGAAGAGATACAAAACTCTTCCACAACCCAGATAGACCAAGGAAATGAGAGTGATCGCTAGAGTGCACAGGGAGGTGTATAAAGAAATCAGGAGAGAAGGTACAAATAGGGAAAGAAGCTCGCTACTACGACGCCTGAGCGAATAACTGAAACAGGGTATTAGCCAGCAACAGGCTGAGATCTGGGACAGCCTGATTGAACAAGTAGACAGCGAGGTGTTATCCGATGAGTTCTGGCGACTTGCGAACAAGTTAAAAGGTCTTCCAAGTAGAGAAAAAACCCGCATTAAAGAGGGCGATGACTACTTGGAAGACCCGGCGGTTTTGGAAGAGAGATTCCGCATATTATGGAAAGATGTCTTCGCGATCACACCAAAAGACAATGTGGAATTCAACCAGGAATTCGAAGGCAAACTGTTTTAAGATCTCAATTAGATTGTGCATCGGACGCACCCACATGCCTATGTCGATGAAGGGAGGGTTTTGGCAGACCATGGCCGACCAATTACACATGAAGAGGTCATGGCAGTCATAAAAACCTTTAAACAAAAGGCACCAGGCTGGACGGGCATCACTAAAAACAACTTGGTGCATGCCCCCCGGCAGATCAGGGAATCACGAACATCTACAATGCTTCCCTGAATACGGGCTACTTCTCCGACGGTCTCAAGATTGCAAAAATCATCTTTATACCTAAAGGGAGGAAGCTCGATCAACTGGTGGAATACAGGCCAATATCCCTCCTGGAGCTTATAGGCAAAGTCTACGAAAAGCTTCTATCCAACAAATTACAAGACCAGCTGACCGAGCTGGAAGCTCACAGCCCTCAGCAACACGGGTTACGCAAGAGAAGGGGGACTGACACAGCCCTTGCCCTTCTCACCGAAAAGCTCGCCCGCTGTAAATCTGAGAGGAAATACGTAGACGTGGTGATTCGAGATGTACAAAAGGCCTTCGATAAGGTTTGGCTAAGAGGTCTACAATATAAGATCTTAGGCCTACAGCTAAATCCAATCCTGAAAAGGGTCCTCTGTGACTACATCATGCATAAAAAAGCCCAAATTTCGATCGAGGGCTACAGAGAACCCGAGTTCGAACTTGAGGCGGATGTTCCACAAGGTGGCTGTCTGAGTCCGCTGTTATACCTTGTGTACACACTGGACTTACATGATCCAGTAGCGGAGGATGTGATATACCTATAGTTTGCAGATGATATCACACAAATCATCCCCAGTTACTACAAACATGCTGGAAATCAAGCAAGGCAGACAGCAATCGAAATCGACAACATCAGTCATTATGAAAAGAAGTGGAAAATCAAGACCAACCGCCTAAAGTTCCAGATCCTTCTAGTAAACCGCCCAAAACGTGTTGATGTCTTAGTTAACAGTGAAGTGTACCCGCACAGAAACGAAGACAAAGTCATAGGTAAGCATTTAACCTCAAGAGGATACAAAGCGAACATAAACAACAGAATCTCCCTAGCCAAAATACAGCTCGGAAAACTATATAGATTCAAAAACGCCAGCTCCAGAAAATATCTTAAGAAGTTATACACTTCTTTGGTGCGCTCGACCTTAGTGTAACCGGCAGTGGTCATGCAGGCTGCGAGTTCCACCTCTCTCAGACAAATGCAGAGAGTACAGAACAAAGCAGCCCTGCTTATAGCTGGAGCACGAAGGATGGACCATATTCGACAAACAGATCTGCACGCAAGAGCAGGTCTAAATCCAGTGAATGTGGAACTCCAAAGGCTAGGGAGTAATACCTGAGACAAAATAGAAAATGAAATACTCTCAAACATGAACCTCGACTTAGATATTCCGAGAGCAGTTAGGGGACGCGCCACCAGTCAAGCCCTATTCCCGAGTGGAAGAAACTGCTCCCGAGAAAACCTAATTGGACTCTTTACTTAATCAAGACTACTAAAACCAACTAACAAATAACAAATAAGGAGAAAAAGAGGCGAAGTGCCCGACCACGCAAACAAAATGAATTAAAGAGAAATGATATCCTAAACACCGGCAAAAGTAGAAATATAAATTATTATTAAAAAACAAAGAAATATATATATATCTATATATATTTGTATTTTTTTTTTACATATTATATATATATATATATATATATATTTTAATTAAATAAATAAATATATCTCTTTCTTTCGTCGCGTCATTCAAACCTTTCAAGTCTTTTGTTTGATATATATATATATATATATATATATATATATATATATATATATATATATATATATCAAACAAAAGACTTGAAAGGCTTGAATGACACGACGGAGGAAAGAGATATATTTATTTATTTAATTAAAATATATATATATATATATATATATATATATATATATATGTAAAAAAAAATTAAAAATAAAATAAAAAGAGAAGATGAATAAACGAACCAAAATGACAAAGTCGCAACGCGACTAAATGGGAGGAAAAGAAGACCAAATGACGAGAAAATACCTGAGAGATGCCCTCTACACCAGGGCCAAACTCAACATCTATTTTACCTTTATATACCCACCACACATTTTTCATTCTTATTACATCAAATTCAAATTCTTTCTTTAATCTCACCCAGCCGCTGCGCTACAAGTATGTTCCCTCGCCACCTGGTACACGTGCCCCCACCCCATCACCATGGCCAAAATACCCAAGAATGGCAAGAAAACCGCCAAGAGGGCTCTTCTTCAGGAGGAAGAGACACCCTCATCGCCTGCAAGTGAGCCTGATTTTACGTTGGAGCACCAGGTAGAGGAAGAACCCCAATTTGTGACCCTGCAAGCTGTGGAAGTCATAGGTGAGTTCAGTGAGATCCACAATCCTGAAGATTTTTTGCTACCACCACAAATTCCTTCAGCTACTGTACCCGAACATGAAGCTGATACAGAGGACAACGGGGATTACTGGACTGACATACCCAGGACGGACGCAAGCACATTGGATGAGGAAGGGCACTACGACGGCGTGAGGGCAAGCAGGAGGAAGCTCCTTCAACTACCTGCGACGTGAAGAGGGAGCTAGGGGAGTGGCTCCAGGAAAATACTTTCTTATACGACAGGAGCCTAAACGAGTACGACAGCAAGCCCAGGAAGGACTGTGTTTTGGCAGAAAAGGGCGCCACACTTAACCCCCCTCTCTCAGGTGATGATATAGAAAGGTGGATAAAGAGCATGGGGACCAGGTATGGCAAACTTACCAAACTCAAAAGTGGATCTGGCTTCAAAACTATCACACAGCGGAACAAGTGGATTTTAGATTTATTCGGCTTCCTCGGGAAACATATCGTCAGACAGAAGACCCCCAAACACCCTTGGACTAAAGGCGGTATGTAGAAATTTTATTATACGTAGAAATAATTAATAATAGACTCATGCTAACATAGTACACACCTGGTTTTATTTCTAAGAACTACCTAAAAACTTCCAGAGAGCAAATGTTGAGTCATTGAACAATTTTATTTGATATTAAAATCGTATATTATATTATTATGGTCAACATACAAATTACATTAATAAATCAACTTAAAAGTATGTTTCTCTCTGCATTCTGCTGCTGTGGCCGCCCTAGCTCCAGCCGCAACTTCTGTCCCCCAGGTCCCTGGACCCTCCCCCTTCACATCAGCTACCATCTCGTCAGCACCCGTGTCTGCCTCCACCTCCTCTGCTCGACCAGTTCCTTTAGATGAGGCGGCGCTTCTGGGGAGCCTGGAGGAGGCCCAGCAGGCTTCAAAGAGGAGGAGGCAGCAGAACCACTGCGCTCACGCCACAGAGCATCTCGCGCTGAAAAAAGTAATAAAAGAAATGCAAATAAATTTTGTATCATGGCAATAGATCCGTAAAATAAGTCTATTCCTTGCTGAGGACCACGTGCTCCATTTTCTCGATAGGTAATTGTAATATATGTTAATAATTAAAAAAAGTTAGAGTGATTGGTTTGGAACACGTGTTCTAATCGCAGCAGTTCGACATCCCGACCACTTCATTACATTGAATTCTGCATAAAGATCTCCATATGCATGCGTACAAAATTTAACTTACGCAGCATCTTCAGCCACCTAACCACGGGAGGCGGAAACGATTTGCTGACTGGGTTTTGTAGAGATTTGCAGCCGACGAAAATTTTGCGAAGAAAATCATCTTCAGTGAAGAGGCCCACTTCCACTTGAGTGGATTTCTCAATAAACAGAACTGCCGGATTTGGGGAAATGAAAATCCTTGAATAATGCAAGAGTGTGAAATGCATCCACTGAAAGCGACTGTGTGGTGTGGTTTTGGGCAGGTGGAGTCCTTGGACCCTTCTTTGAAAATGATCGGGGAATGCCGTTACCATTAATAGAGAACGTCAGCAAGACATGAAATCCACTCAGTTATGGCAGAACTTGGAAGATACGGAGATTGACAAAATCTGGTTTCAGCAGCATGGAGCGATCTGCCACACTTCGCGCCAAACGCTTGCATTACTCCACGAAAAATTTCCGCAACGAGTGATATCCTTGCATGGTGACCAGGAATGGCGACAATGGTCCTGAGCTCTTGCTCCTTGTGATTTCTTCTTATGATGGTATGTGAAATCACAGGTACACGCCAACAAACCAGGCACAATTCCTGAACTCAAGGCTGAAACCAGGCATGTGATTGGAGGCATCGAGCCACGCATCTGTTGTGAGAGTTATCGGAAATTTTAAGGAGCGCATAAATGTATGCAGACTCATTCCAGGTGGGCATATGGCCCACAATGTGTTCCATACCTAAATGGGAGACATAACTAATTAGAGATATGCTGAATATAACTATGCTTATAAAAATTCGTTTTAATTATTCACCTTTCAAATTCGCTGCCCTTTATAGAACACCCTTTATATCAATATGCCTAAATTTGCTCTTGGTCTATTTTTATATGCACACTCTTTAAAAAAAAAATTTCATATATATATATATATATATATATATATATATATATATATATATATATATATATATATATATATATATATATAAATATGAATCCATTAAACCACATTGAAAGAGAAAACGGAATAATTTTTCCTTGCAGTAATATTTCTATTACCTTTTTTCGAAAAAATCCGTGCAGGGAAGCGATTCGAACCAGGCACACTGAGGCAGCGAGCACCGCTTTGAAAAAAGGTAATCAAAAAATCGGAAAGGAAAATGAAAGGTGGATTCCAAGTACTTTCAAATCTAAGTACTTTTGTTATTCCTTGATAATGAACTGAACAAGTTCGAAAGTACTTGGAATCTGCCTTCCATTTTCCTGTGGGATTTTTTGCATTTATTGCTGTACTCACGCGCTACTTTGTGAATTTCTCATATATATATATATATATATATATATATATATATATATATATATATATATATATATATATATATATATATATATATATATATATATATATATATATATGATTGGGCTAAAGTTGTTTGGTCTGATGAAAGCAACTTTGAGGTAGGTTCTCCACATTAGTTTCCACCAATTTATTACACTTGTACACATTTTTATTGAATACCAAAAATGATCAGTAAAATATGTGTCTTCTTAGATCTTGGGAACCCCTGGAGCTGTTTATGTTCGTCGAAGAGTTTGTGAAGATCCGAGATGTGTTGTCCCAACAGTCATATTTGGAGGTGGCAGTGTAATGGTTTGGGGCTGCATGTCGACTTCAGGTCCAGGATTGTTGTTCACCTGTGAGGGCCGAATGAATTCCAACACTTACACCACCATGTTAGATCATGTTTATCAACCTTCCTTAGGTAAAATTTCAATGATGACATACCAGATGGTGTAATCTTCCAAGACAATGCTCCATGCCAGACATCTAGAGTCTTAAAGGATTGGTTTGAAAAGAAAGGGTAGACGTTGATGGAATGGCCCCCTCAATCTCCAGACCTCCACCCCATTGAACATTTGTGGTCACACTTGGGCTCGAGAATGAAGGTGCACAAATGTTCCTCAAAAACTGAATTAACAGCCAAATTTCAAGAAGAGTGGCAGAAAATTGAGCCAACCACCTGTGCCAACCTAGTCTCAAATATGCAAAAACGCATAAAAGCGTTTATAAAAGCAAAAGGAGGACATTTCAAATATTAATTATTAATAGAATATATGAAAAAATGTTTACATATTTGTATTATGTCAAGTATGAAACAAAAGAGTTTCAATCACATTCTTCACTTTTTTATACCTGCCCCATAATTTTGGCCTCCTCCATAACTCTATATTTTTAGACTGGGAGTTTTTGGAAAGAAGTGAAACAATCGGATTTTTGGGGGGGGATTAGTTAATGAATGACATGGTATGTTTTTGCAGTTTTCTATAATCAAGATGATATTATTATTACTATAACCAGGCAATGGCTTCGCTACTCCCCCTTACGGGGGAAGCTTGCGCTTCGCTACTAACATTAAAATCTAAAAAAAGCAGCCATGGTTAAATTTTTATAAATTTTCTGAACTTCGCCAATTATAATAATTTTAAAAAGGAACTCTAAACTAAATTTTTCCCCTTTCAAAATATCACGTTACTAAAATATAGTTATAGAAAAAGATGTATGAAAATACATTTTCTGATCTTCACCATTTGTAATTCTTTTGGTTTTAAAAAATCCCAAAATTTCGATACTTATATTTATTCCTGAATTTCACCATTTTGAAATTTTGATATTATAAAAGAATTATTAGAAATAACTTTGATAAAAAAGTCATAACCAAACTAAGATGAAATTATTATTTAAATACTCATAAAAATCCCCTTCTTAAATTATAGAGTTAGTGATGATGATGATGATGATGATGATGATGATGATGATGATGATAATTGGTGATGTTCAGAAAATTTATGAAAAATATCGAAATTATTTCTAAAATAGATTTTAAATTTTAATCTTTATTAGGACGAAATATTTAATGTCACCTAAAAACGGGTAGAGCCAACTGAGGAGTGGAGAAGCCGCTCCTTTTGTCCCTAACAATATATTTTAAGAAGGGGAATTTGGGGATGGGTTAAATATGAAGAAATGCAAGCGGAGAAGAAGAAGAATAAGGGTAAGAGAATAAGAAGAGAAGGAAGAAGAAGGAGGAAAGAAGAAGGAAAAGAGAAGAAAGAAGTGAAAAAAGAAGATGAGGAAGAGTAGAATGAGAAGTTTAAGAAAAGGATGAGGATTAGAAGAAGAGAAGAATAGCAGAAGAAGAAGAGGCGGAAGAAGAAGAAGAGAAATAGAGGAGGAGAAACATAGAATTAATTGGAGGAAGAGAAGAAAAGATTGAAGAGTAGGAAATGAAAAGAAAAAAGAAGAATGAGGATAAAAAAGAGGAGTTGAGAAGGAAAGGAATAGGAGATGGATAAGAAAGAAAAGAAAAGAAGAACACAGCGGGAACAGGAGAAAAGGAAGAGGGAGACAAAATGAAAGAGCGAAATGGAAGAGACGCAACAGAATGAATAGGAGTAAGAGAGAGAAGAGAAGGAGGAGCAGAACAAGAGAGCGAAAAGGAGAAGAGAAGAAGATGGAGAGGAGGAGAATAATACTAATAATAATAATAATAATGATAAGAAGAAGAAAAGTTGAAGAATTCTCGGTTGTTAAAGGATAGAAGCGGTTTGAAGAAATTCAAAATTAATTAATTTTTGTGGGATGTGGGTTAATAATTAACAAATAAAGTATTTATTATATTTATTTTTTTGTTTCCTTCTACTTCAAAATAGATTCAATTGGCGTTTAAACAAAGATAAAAAAAAAACACGTAATGAAATGTGGCTGAAAAATGCGGTTTCAAAGGCCAAAGAGGCCGGAGGTAAACAGCCCCAAGGGCTGTTAGCGAGCGCAACAAAGATGAGCGGATTTAAACTAAGGTCCAAAACCAGAGTCTTTGCGTAGACAGGAGTGCTGTGAGTCAAAATGCGACTGCCTATAATTTTAATCCTAACGACGACAACGAAAACCTAAATAAAACTTCTACATTGCAAATTGCAACTGTAGAACACTATCTGAGGAGGTACCTCCAACAGAACTCCTCGCTGAAATCAATGATATTAAATGGGATATAATTGGTCGGTGTGAAACCCGATGATACGGGAGAGCTATCACTGAAACAAGTGACCATCATTTACTCTACCACATAGGGAAAGAAAATCAAAGGCAACATGGAATTGGATAACTGATACATAAAGAGCCCAAAGAAATGATAATAAGGTTTCACGACATATCAGAAAGAGTAGCATACGTAAACCTAAGTCTCTAAGAAGTACAAACTAAAAATAGTCCATGTGTAAGCCCCAACATCTGTTAACTTACAGGACGAATTAGATAGATTCTATGATGACAGCAGAACAAGTCTAAACAAAAACAAAGCTCATTTTAACATCGTCATGAGAGACTTTAATGCAAAAGTCGGGCAAGATAATGCATGCCTCATGCAAAGGAAAGATCTCAATGGGTATACTAAATGGAAGGAGACAAGATCTGGTTATTTTACACTTGCCCAAGACTTCATAATTGCTAACACTATGTTAAAAAAGAAGCAACATCAAAGGTGGACTTGGATAAGCCAAAACTATGGGATATACAATGAACTTGATTATATCCTGGTTGACAAAAATCACTCTCCATAATTTTCAAGCCATCAACAAAATCAAAATCAGAAGATGTAGGATAAAAAATAACATTCAGAAAGAGAGAAGAGAGCTATTCCATTAAAAATATAAGCCCATTAAGATCCATAAAAATCTCGTTTCAGAATTCTAGCCCATCTTCAGAAAGCATGCCATGAAAATCTCCTTTACCCCAGTAATACTAGTAACATACAAGCGATGAACAATAACTTGATTCAACACATGACGGACACTGCTGAAAAATACAAGGAAACGCAAAGTAAGAACAACAACAAACTTTCAGGAGAAATCCTAAACATAATAAAGAAGTTAAAACATTTTAAAGCAATAAAAATCAACCAATCAATTGAATTAGCATACCTAAACAAGGTCATTAAAAAGAACCAGAGAGCTGATATCAGAAAATATAATGAAAGTATTGTTGAAGACATAATCAAAGAAGGAAATGGTAAAAGCGACTAAAGAATAGAATTCAAAAAGAAAAATATCACATAATTAAAACAATAAAAGCGTAATATTAAAAGTTATACTCAAGCAACAACACCATTCAGAAGCATAGCCAACCAATAACACCCAATAATGTCCCGGCCGTTCTCAAATCTTAAATTAAAATTGCATTCTATCAAACATACAGCACCAGGTCAGGACATCATCACTGCGGACTTGATAAAAAATCCTAGAGATGCCATTGTGGGCAAACTAGCTTGCCTCTTCACTGAATGTTTAAAACAAGGCAAGATTCCGGAAGACTGGCAGAGTGCCATAATAATCCTACTACACAAAAAGGTGATCAAACAGAGTTTCCGAACTACAGACCAATCAACCTTCTCTCGTTTGTCTATAAACTCTTCTCAAGAGTCATTACGAACAAGCTGCAAAAGCAGCTAGATGACCAGCGCCCGAGAGAACAAGCTGGCATCAGAAAAGGTTGCCAACAATCGGCTACATACCTCTACAATATACCTCTATACTTAGCATTTGTAGACTATGATTCAATAGAAACAAGCCTTGAAGAATCAAGGTATAGATCCGTTTTACATAAATATCATATAGCACATATACAGAAATTGCAGAGCTCATATTAGATTTCATAAGGATTCAGACATCTTTCAATTAGAATGAGCCTCCATCTCTCCGGAAGTTATTCCGAAATTATTTGTAAATTTCCAAAATGGTTCTTTCCTAAGAAAAGCGTGCAACCATTGTTGCTCTGCACCAAAGTGGCCTGAATGCAAGGAAATATTTGTTAACGGTATTGCATCAAGGAGAATTATCTTTAGGATCCTTCATAACTTTGAAAAGACTGGTTACACACCTGTGAAGAGGTCTTCCGGAGGTCCAAAGAGCTTCAAATGAACGCCAAGATCAGCTGGACGAGCTCAAGGATCGGGTTAGATCTTGTGCTAAGCTTACTTATGATTGGAAAAAAAGCAGGCGTGAATGCCTTAGCGCACATAGTGAGGCGAATACTTTCGACAAAGGTCTCAAGTCGAGAAGGGCTGCGAAGAAACCCAATCTCACCTAAAAGAACCTTAGGGATATGCTCCACTTTTGTATGAAATATAATGAATGTACTGTTGAAGATTGGGGCAAAGTGATATTATCTGAAGAAGCTATGTTCCGCGTGTTTGGAACTTCTGGAAGATCCCTCGTTAGGGGAAGAAAAGGGGATTGTTTTCAAGAGTCCTGTGTTGTACCCACGCTGAAGCATCCGGACACTCCCCATGTCTAGGGCTACTTTTCATCTAAGGGTACTGAAAACTAACACTTTTGCCCAAGAACACAACCATGAACTCAAAATGGTAGTAAAACGTGCTTCATCAGCACTTTTTCCTAACAGTCAGGACCAATTTGGGGTTGATACATGTATTTTTCGGCATGGTGGCGCACCTTCACACAAAGTAAAAGCAATAATAAAGTTTTGGGGCTGAAAATATCATCGAACTTTTATGGTACCTTGGCCCTAGAATTCCCAACTTTGAACCCAACACAAAAATTGTGGGCGATAATCAAACCAGCGGTTGATAAAGAGAAGCTATTCAATTGATGCTTATTGATAAAAAATGGAACAATACCAATCAGGATATCATCAGATATTTGGTTTCCAAAATGCCAAAACGAATTGAAGCAGTGCGGAAGAACAAGGAACATTGTAAATATTGACTGCGCGCATTAATTAACTATTTTCTTAATAGAATGGGTTTGGCCTCTAATTTTTTTATATTTCACCTTCAAATTATGATACCTACATACTAAAACAAAATGCCATGTCTGTATAGTTCGATTAATTTTCTTATATATATATATATATATATATATATATATATATATATATATATATATATATATATATATATACAAGATTTATTAAAATCGACAGCGATGGATGCTTGGTTAAGCTCGCGTTCCAGCGTTTAAAACAACCTTTTCAAAGAGTTTCTTTTCAGAAAGCGAAAAGTTGGAAAAAATTGCCTGCCATTGGCCTATCCTTATTAGCCGAGACATCTTTCAACCTTGCAAACAATGAAAAATATTCCAAGATTTATTAGAGAAAGAAATAGAACAAGTTTTTAAAAAAATATTGAAAATTAAATGCATATTTGTAAAAAATAAATGGCAATAGTGGTGGAGGTTTTTGTAAAGTCTTCAGCGGAGAAGAGTAAGTTATAAATATGAGGAAGAAATAAAGAGATTCTCCCGGAACTGTTAGGAAAACCATATTGTTTAATCTATACATTAGTTATTTTTTTTATTTTTGATAGAATACATGAATTGTGTTTTTAGTTTTAGTAATATAAACTTATTTCAAATTTATAGGATTAGTTATTCGCATTATTAAATTTTAATATATTCATATACCATTCTTTGGTCGACTTTAATTATTATAGAGTTTATATATTTCTAATTTAGGTTGGTCCTCTATTGGTTGTTGTTTATTTTAATCATATCTGGTTATTTATTTTAGATACTTATTTTAATCACTTTAGTATCGTTATTTATTCACTTTTCGTTATTAGAAGATAATAACGAATCGGATAAATACGATAATAAGGTGAGTAAAACAAGTTAATGAAATCTAAAGTGCCAAGAGTGAATAATAATAACGAAAAGTGAATAAATAAAGTAGAAGATAATAACAAAAAGTTAATAAATAACGATAATAAAGTGATTAAAATAAGTGACTAAAGTAAAAAATGATTAAAACAAGTTATTGAAAAATAATCTTCCTTTTCTGTTTCTTGTCGCACTTCCGTCTTCTTCTGTTTTCTTTGCCGTTTTCTTCGGGCTCTTTTTTGAGTTTCCGATTCTTCTTTCATGGCTACTTCTCCTCCCTCTGTGTATTTTTGGTGCTGATTGGCTGCTTCTTCTTCTTTGATTTCGTCTTTTTGTTGTTGCTTGTCGAGAAACTGAATTTTTAACATCTCCTTCGTCGCGAGTTTGGGCGGGAACCGCAGCTTTTTCTTAACCCGGTTCTTTTGTAGGACCCGATTTAACTCGTCCGCCAAAGTGCTGAGGTTGCCTAGGTTCGCCAGGTGGGCAACAATGACCATAGACATTTTCTCTTTACATTCACCTGGAAACACGAGCTTTGAGGCTGTGGCTCCAATGACGTTCGATGTAGCCGTCACCACCGCCTCGACGTAGGTTTTGTTCTTTGCCTCCTTTTGCTGTTTGATTACCTCGCGTTTTGTTCGGAGCTCTTCCTCGCGGACAGGACATCTCATGGCCAAGGCTCTGTGGTACCTTTCGCAGTTCACGCATCTTGGTTTTTCCGACGTACAATCCCTCCATCCGTGACCAATTTTCGAGCAGATGGAGCAAGTGACGTCAGGCGCAGTACATTCCTTCGTGGGGTGTTTTTTCATGGCAAGGCATCAGAAGCAGCTTTCCAGGTTGATAAATTCTTAAACTTCGACCCACTCAGGTAGAACCCAAGGAGTCCCTCCTAACCATTTCGACTTTCTCGAAGATGATTTTGACGATATTCTTCCCAAACTTGAAAGTTTTCGCCCATTTTTGATGTTTGGTTAGCTCGGCCCTGATATCTTCACAATTGATGTCTGTGAAGAACGGGTCGAGCCCAATTTTTTCGAGGGTGTCTTTGGTTTCTTTTGAGACTATCTTTTCGATGTCGTCGTCAGTCTAACACACCGTCGCCCAACCGTGCGGAGTCTCACTAAGCCTGATAAGGACTATATTCAGCACTCCAAAGATGGTTCCCATGACCGTGTTGCGAGGTGGTTCTGTTTTCCCCAGATGGTGCGGAGGGGAACCCGCTTAAGTTCGGGGTTGGGCGGTCCCATGGCCCCCTTCGGGCAGCGTTGCCCCTCTTCCTTATTGTGTAGATTCTCGTTCTTCTTCGTGACAAATTCTCTTCTTCCAAAAAAGTGATACCTGGGTGGAGAGCTGCCGACCAGACATGATCAACAATCACTATTACTCGGGGTAAGAATGTATGGAAGATCCATCAACAATGAAAAAAATCAATTTATCAATCAGTGGGAAGTGGTGAAGTAGGTATGTGTGAGAAATAGTGGGCTGCAAAAATAGTGGGTTGGGGAATAGTGGTGAAAATTAAGGAAGTTTTAGGGTGGCAAGATTTTCAAAAGGCCTGGAGGTCAAGCTAATCTCTTTCATGTTTGTGTCCTTGTTTGTTTTCGTTGTTGTTATGTTGTTAGCATATATATTCATATATACATATACACATGTGTACACATATATGTTGATTTATGGCGTTCAAGCCTTTTAATTCGTTTATTTGTATTTTATTTTCCTGTCCTTGACGTATACTTGGTTAAATGTTTTTTTCCTGTTGTTAGTGTGTATTTATTTATGTTTCTATGTTGCTTGAATAGTTGTATGCTTTTGTTTTCATAATTTTTATTTTTATGTTGTTAAAATCTGTTGTCGTTTTATTTCGGCTGTTTGTTTATTGTTCTTCATACTTACTTGCTGTTTTCTTCTTACTGTTTCCCCATGCTATTTTGAGAGTCATATTGGGTTAATTTTGTCTTTTTTGGTTGGGTTTTCTTGTTGAGGCATTTGGTCCAATTTGGTTTGGGACTTTCTTAGTTAGTTGTTGATTAGTTCGAGATTGAATTCTTCATCTTATGCATAGGATAGGACAACTTCATTTCCAAGCTTGCTGGCGCTGCTTGTCAATCCTGAAACGCATGGCTCCGTTGATTTTCTTCTAGGACTGCTCTGATCTCGTTGTTGGTGTTAGTTGTTATTTTTTCTTTCATGGCTTCTGCTCCTGCTTTTAGTAGAATGTGTAGCGGTGTGATTTCCACCGTTCTATGTAGAACTTATACTTTCTTCATTTCCCTTCTGTATGTGTTTGTGATGATATACACACACTTGTTCTGAATTCTTTGTAGCTCTTTTCGTGCCGTATTTAAGACAACGAAGAGAGTTTCTGAAGGGTATATCAGAGTAGATCTTAATAGAACTATGTATATTTCCCTGTATTTTTCGTGCTTAGGTTTCTAAAAGTGTAGAAGGTTCTGACTACCGATCTTGCTTTCTGGATTCGATCTGTGACGTGTGCTGCCTGTTCCCAGTAGAAGTGATTTTCATCCCCAGACATTGCACTCATCTGTGTAGGGATATCGTGTATCCCTCACTCTCACATCTCCTAGTGTTCTTCTTCCCAGCGGGATAATCTTGAATTTGTCACCGTTGGTTCGGATCTTCCACCTCTTCTCCTATTCGTTGATGTTTCTTATCTCTTCGGCAGTCATGCGAGCTTGCATAGGCGCATTGCGTTATCCACTAACTATGATTTGACTTATATCGTCGGCGAATTGAATGTTTAGATTTCAGGGGTAGCTGGCCTTGGGTTTGTCGGCTGTAGGGTGTTCCATTAAGACGGATGAAAGTTAGCAGTAAATAAAACAGTGTTGTTGGTAAAAATTTAGTGATTTCACTATTGGATCATGTTATTTGAGTCATGGCAATTATGTGCGAAAAATAATATCACCTAAATGTCCACCAAGGCTTCGGCGGCACACCTCTACTCTATGGTCAAAAGTTTTGATGACGTCTCTGCATAGTTGCTCCTCGACCTCACTAATATGCCTTATTATGTCATCCTTCAGCTGTTAAATTGTTGTTGGCTTGTTGGCATAGACCTTACTTTTGAGATGACCCCAAAGGAAGAAATCTAAAGGCGTAAAGTCACATGATCGTGGTGGCCAATTGACCTCAATGTTTCGAGAGATGATGCGACCTGGGAACTTCTCATTCAAGAAAGCCATTGTTGCGTTGGTTGTGTGGCATGTAGCACTGTCCTGTTGAAACCACAAATCTTCGACATCCATAGAATTCAATTCAGGCCATAAAAAGTTGGTTATTATAGCACGGTACCGCTCGCCTGTCACCGTAACAGAATTCCCGGCATCATTTTCGAAGAAATACGGCCCAATGATTCCTCTAGCAAAAACTGCACACCAAACAGTGACCTTTTGTGGATGCAGTGGCTTTTAAACAATCTTCCTGTGATTTTCATCAGCCCAAATACGACCGTTCTGCTTATTAACGAATCCACCAAGATGAAAATGGGCTTCATCACTAAAGATAATTTTTTGCGAAAAATCATCATCGACTTGTCTTTGCTCGTGCACCCAATTGACGAATGTACGGCACATCAAATGGTCAGCAGTCTTCAGTTCTTGTGTCACTTGAATTTTGTAAGCGTGTAGAGACAAATCTCTTGTCAAAATTCGATGTAACGTTGTTGTGGAGAGGTTCAATTCCTGCGCGCGATGACGAATAGAGGTGTCTGGATCTTCAGCCACATTCTCGCGCACTGCAGCAATGTTTTCAGCTGAACGGCGTAAACGAGCACGCAATGGCGTTTTCATATCTGCCACCAACCCCGTTTGTTTGAATTTATGAACATTTTCCAAATTGCACTCTCGGTTGGTCGATTATGTTGACCAAAAAAATCGCAAAGTGCCCGAAATGCGTTTCTGTTTGAACGTCCATTTTCGTAATAGGCTTCGATAACTTTAACACGTTGTTCGATTGTTAATCTTTCGCTGGTTGAAATTGCCAAAGACTGAAGTTGTTAAATCTGAAAGAAGAAGAAAAAAATCATCAGACGCTTAAACTTAACTCACATTTAAAATCAGTCCAAGTTATTGGAATACCCGTTATATATTGACAAGGTCGAGGATAGGCACCCCCCTTGGGGCAATCCTGTCTCCAACGAAAAGGGGGACCCGTCCGTGTTCCCTATACTGATATATACTGATCTCTCCATGAGTAGTCACCTAGGATGCCTCTTATCCAGACTTTATCAAATGCCTTGGATACGTCTTCGCATAAAATGTCGATATAGCTCCGATCCTTTTCCGCTTGTGCAATTTTCTTCGTGATGACACTTATTGCCATCTTGGTGCTTCTCTTCTTCCTGAAGGTGTATTGCTGGTGGTTGTAAAGCGAGGTCACTTCCAAATGATCGACGAGTCTTCTATTCAGGATTTTCTCGAAGAGTTTTTCCCCAATTTCCAGAAGGGATATTGAGCGATAGCTCTCCTTTCTCGTCGGGAGCTTTCCAGATTTGACTATGAAGATCATTTTAGCCGTCTCGTATGCGTCGGAAAAGTAGCCTACATTTAGGTGGGCATTGAAGATGTTGAGTATTCCTTCCCGAACTCATCTCTGGACTCTGACGAAGTTGAGCTTCCTCAGCCCCGATTGACCTGATACTCTTTGCTTAAAGGAGTAATGTGCGCTTTATAGTTCTTCTAACACCACTTTATCCTCCACTTCTTCTTCTTCTTCCCTGATCACTTGGTGGTTCGGATGCGTCCTATGTATGCTCTTATTTAGCTCGTCTATTATTTGATTCCCATAGTCAACGTCGAAGTCTTCATTTTCCTCTTCGCTGATCTTGAAAATCTGTTCCCAGTGTTCTCTGAGAATCTTCTCTATTTCATTTTCGTCCGCTTTTAGTTCACGGTTGGTATCTTCGAGCTCCGTTTTTATTTTCCGTGGCATTCCTTTGATTCTTCTGATTTTTGCCTAGAATTCCTTAGGAGTTACTTCGCTATCCAGTTCTTCGATAGCCTCGTTCCTCCTTTGTTTATGCTTTTCGTAGATCAGTATTTTTAGTTCTCCTTTTACTTCTCTTGTACGGTACATTATTTCACGGGAAGTTCCCGTGGTGATACTTCTTTGATATAAATCTTTCAGTTCACGGTGCAAATCTTTCATATGAGAAGTCCATTTGCACGCAGATATTACTCGGTACTCGGTTTGTGGAATAAGGTGCCTGTCCGCCTCTATTAACTGGTTCTCCAACCTTTCTATTTCTTCACCAATCTCCTCGAGCGTTACTTCATCCAAATTTGTTGTGAATTATGCGTCCCTCGATCATATGTACGCCTTATCCTCCAAACCGTTCATGACAGCCTTTTCGCTGGCCACTTTGGTCACACAAAGACGGCCAAACGGATTTTTAAATATTTTATTGGCCTGGAGCCGCCGAAGAAATCCTGCAATACTGTCGTTCGTGCCCTGTGTGCCAAAAGACAGCCGTTAAGGGGCGAGTCAAGCCGCCCCCTTACAGAGGGGCCCTGTCATCTCTAAACCATTCTCCCGAGCAGCTATCGACCTAGTCGGCCCGATTTACCCGCCATCTAGTGAGGGCCACAGTTATATTCTCACTCTAGTCGATTTTACCACTCGGTTCCCTGAGGCCGTTCCACTTAAAAGAATTGACAGCATTTCATGTGCAGAAGCGCTCATCTCCATTTTTTTCTCCCGCGTTGTATTACCTAAGAAGATCCTGTCGGATCGTGGCCGGTAGTTTACCTCTCATTTAATGGAGCAGGTAGGTAAACTGCTCATGATTAAGCCCCTCTTTACCATCCCCATTTCACCCGGCTGGAAACGGTATGTGTGAAAAGTTTAACTCTAATCTCAAGGCTATTTTGCGAAAACTGTGCGCGGAGCCACCGAGCAAATGTTACCGATATCTCCCCGTCTCTATTTTCACCTACAGGGAAATATCTCACCATACTTTGAGTTTTGCGTCCTTCGAACTATTATATAGTAGGAATGTTCGAGGACAACTGAACATTCTTAAGGAGTTATTTGCAGACCAGAAGTTAGATCGGGAAGTCCAGTCATCTTACTCGTACTTAATAGAGCTACGTCAGAAATTAGAAAAATGCGCCGATATAGCCTATCAAAACGCCGAAGTAAATCTGGCCAAATATAAATCTTACTTCGACTGTAAATCTCAGGATTGAAGATTCAATCCCGGCGAGGAAGTTTTGCTATTGTCCTCGACGAACAATAACAAACTCCTGAGCCAATGGAAGGGCCCTTACCAGATAGTCGAAAAACGCGGCCCCGTAGACTATGTGGTGGAGACTCCATCTGGAAGTAGGCTTTATCATGTAAACCTCCTCAAGAAATAACACCGGCGCGCTGGAATCCATCAGATAGTAGCTATAGACGAGGAATCGGCCCTCGAAGGAGATTTCCCCCTGGACCCCCTGGGTGTGATCCAAAACGTCTGCGTGGAACAGGACTAGGATTACCCCTTAATCGTACCCGGCATAATGGAATCCCCTTCTAAGGAGTTAAAAATAAGGGTCAATTATCCCCCCCTCAGAAAACCCAGCTCCAAACTACCCTCGATCGATTCAATGACGTCATCTCCGATACCCCTGGATGTGCTATCCAATTCAAGCACGGCATCCAGCTAATTACGCAAGAAGCCGTTAGGTCTAAACCATACCCCTTGCCCGTTCATTTAAGGGAAGAATTTAATAACGAAGTAGAGAAATTGTTAAGGTTGCAAATAATTGAGCCCTCCGCATCAGAGTATTATTCCCCAATAGTTATGGTAAAGAAACCGGATAATTCATATAGAATGTGCATTGACTTTAGAAAGTTAAACGCTGTCACCGTGTTTGACGCAGAGCCTATCCCATTAATAGACCAAAATCTTCATCTGTTCGAAAATGCGGAGTATATTTCCGAGTTAGATCTGTGTAAAGCGTATTACCAGGTCCCCCTTAAGGAAGGAGTTAAAAGGTTCACCGCCTTTCCTACTGAAAAAGGATTAATGCAATTTACACGACTTCCTTTTCGCCTCGTTACTGTTTGTAGTACTTACAATCGGATGTTTAGACAGATTTTAGATGTGTCGTAGAATGGCCCTTTTCTGATCACTCCACACCTGATACCACTTTTATGTAGGAGAATGCCCCTTTTTCATCTTTCTACACACAAACCGCTGTTGTAGTGGTATTCTTTGTGGTCGTGATATACTTCTTTGATGAAGTAGGCTTTGTTCTAAGAGTGCTAAGAGTGTTAATATTGTTATTTTAAAAAAGAGCCGTAGGAAACACGTAAGGATATAGAGAAACGCACAAGAATTCCCCAAATAAACTTATATTTTAACTTTAACAATTTACTACACAAAAATTAACCATTAACCACAGAAATACTCCGAATATTAAAACACTCAATAATTAATTCAATTAGTTTGACCCTCTAAAATTTTCTAAATTCGATACGCACTAGATAAAATATTTAGGCTTATGGACTCTACTGGAGTTTAAATACCTCAGGAATGTTATTGTCTCCACGACGCGTGCCGACCAGCCAGATAGAGGTGGTTGAGATCACGAGGTACTTTTGGCAAGGGTAGCATATGGGGGTCCACACGGTATTCAGGGTGGGGGGGTCTTCAAGAACGAGAACAATCACGGTGCTTTAGGCGGCACCAAGGTAGTCGTGGTCTCTCTGGCGAGAGTGAGTCGAACTTGGTTCTTAAACCAAGTTAACTTAGAGTTCGGTGTGACCACCGAGTAACGAGCTCGAGGGGGAGCTTTTCTCCTTCGTTACTTAATTCCTCATGGGCGAGGACTGAACTCGGGGAGGGTCTTCTTCAAGGGCGAGGATCGATGATGGGGGGTTTCTTTGACAAGAATAAGTTAAACTTGAATAAGTTAACTTAAAGGTCGGTTTGGTAACCAAGAACTAGCTCGAGGATGAGCTTCTTCTTAGTTCCAATCTTCCTCAAGGGCGAGGATAACGGAGGGGGACTTCTCTGACAAGAATAAGTTGAACTTGGTTCCTCAACCAAGTTAACTTATGAGTTTGGTGTGGCCACCGAGTAACGGGCTCGAGGGTTGAGCCTTTTCCTTCTTCTTTTCTTAATTCCTCAAGGACGAGGAATACCCCTGGTGTTTAAGATGCACCAAGATATGAGGAGTCTCTCTGACGAGAGTAAGTTGAACTTGAAGAAGTTAACTTAACGTTCGGTTTGATAACTAGGGACTAGCTCGAGGATGAGCTGCTTCTTAGCCCCTTAAGGTAGGTAGCCCTGCCTCTCTTGCAGGGTACTTCTTGGTCTGGCGAGCCAAATAATCTACCTGTCCAGTCTCGGTAGCCCGATCTTAATCCGGGGACTTCGTCACCTGGAGACTGACGTATTCTACCTATCCAGTCTCGGTAGCCCGATCTTAATCAGGGGACTTCGTCACCTGGAGTCTGGCGTACACTACCTCGATTTTCCTCAGTGTTTCTTATTTATACCTCGTCACCTCACTGGGGGAGGGGTAAGAGGGGAGGAGAGGCTTGAGGAAGGGCCCAGGATGGTTCTTATTACAAACGTTTTTTCTCACCAAGTCTTACATCGGCTCCTCGTTAGCCTTCGAGCTTGGGAGAAACACGTCTCCAATTTCTTACTTGAGGTGACATTGAATCTCACTCTCATAGGAGAGATCTTGCATTTTAACCTTTAGGCCTTTCATAGCGACGAGTGGCGCGGCGCTGTGGTTACGCGCTTGGCCCGACGGTGCTGGGGCCGGATGTCTTTGCGGTAATCGCCTAGTGTCTCCACTGCGAGAGAACGGGGGAGTGACGATTCTCCTACAAGATGGATTACCGCACGTATCCTTCTATTTTGACAACATTTATGTTGCCACGAATGACTGGGAATCCCATTTGACCGCCCTCCACGCCCTGCTACTGAAGCTAAGAGACCACAATCTTACCATTGGTCCAAGCAAATGTCACTTTGCTTTCAATACCATTGACTATTTAGGCTTCCGCATAGGTAACAACCAATTATTCCCGCAGGAAGAAAAGATCAGAGCCATCGTAAAGATGCCCCTGCAGGTAACCAAAGGACAATTAAGGTCGTTTGGGGGCTCCACCTTATTCTATGGTCAGTTTATCCCTAATTTTGCAACTCTTTCCGCTCCTTTATGCGACCTCTTAAAGAAACGATCCCCCGAGCAACTCATCTGGACCCCATCCTCCATCGCAAGCTTTAAACAGCTTAAAGGTAAGCTCGCATCAGCTCCAATCCTGCGATTACCTTATCCCATCAAACCATTTGGAATTAGAACCGATGCCAGTAACGAAGGCATAGGTTGCGTATTGGTTCGATACGGACCTAATGAGGAGAGTTTCTCTATTGCGTACGCCAGCCGAAAAACATTACCTCACGAAAGGAACTATGCGGTAATTGAAAGCAAGGCACTAGCTATTATATGGGGAATTAATAAATTCTAAACTTACCTATTAGGTAAGGAATTTATAATTGAAACCGAACACGAACCACTAGCGTATCTTAAGAACATTAAAAATAACAATGGGAGACTAATGCTTTGGAGCTGGTTCCTTCAAGATTTCAATTTAAGCTATTGTATTTAAAAAGCTGAGAGAATTGTATGGCTGATAACCTAAGTCAGAATCCTGTAGATTCCTCTTTTGATGAAGTTGAGCCTACTAATTTTGTCTCTTGTAAATAGGTCTCCATAAATTTTGGTCTTTTCCCCATGATTGTGTATATATTCGTTCCGCATTCTTTGTGACCGAGGCCCGATATGCCTCAGATGAAATTCCTGTATGTTTGTTGATTATAATTAGCCCCGGATAATAGCAAATTTTTCCATCTACTTATGTAATTATTATTTCTATTGTGCTTATATGTATTCTTGTATACCATTGCTATTTTCTTGTGCTGTAAATTGTTGTATTTATTTTCTTTTGAGGTTCCTTGTGACTCCAGAACCAATTGTTGTACTTTTGTTTTCGAGTGACTCGAGATATTGTACCCCTTTTATTTTGTTTATAACTTGAGATGTCTCTACCCCTTCGGACGTTCCATCTTAAGTGGGGGAGGGGGGATGTGTCAGGAAATGAGAGAGAGAGAGAGAGAGAGCAAACGGGTGTGATCTAATCAGGAGAAGGGATTCCGATCGAAGTAGTCTTGCTTCCAGACCTTCGGTGAACTTCCGGAGCGATAACGCGACAGAAAATCGTCCCATTTATGGAGCACATTCACTCCGTAAGTTTACCGAAGGTCTGGAAGCAAGGCTCTCTCTACCTCTCTCTCTCTCTCTCTCTCTCTCTCTCTCTCTCTCTCTCTCTCTCTCTCATTTTCTGACACAGATGTCAAGCTTGGTGGCTGATCTTTCCGTGATGAAAATTGGAAAGTCGGGGCCCAGTCTCTGGACGATGTTCACTCCCAAGAGGGTGATCAAGCATCTACCTATTCCATTTGATTGAGTATACCCGGACTCTGCAAATCGTGCGTTCAGGTCTTTCATTAGAATGGTAGGGACCCGTCGCCCTAATATACTCGTGATGGTATGGCTCGGTAAATAGTCGCGTCTCAGGGGAGGGTATCCCATAGCGATGACCATTTTCCCCAGGCTCATGTCTACCTCAATGGCGAGATAAGACTCTTCTGGGTTCCTGAGTCCCTTGTATTGGATTCCTTTTTTTTTACCGCAATGGCTGCTCCGTCAAATCGTTTTTGTGAGTGGTTTACTGTCAACACTTCGTAGTTCCATATTTTGATGGCTTCATTATCCACCCATCGGTGTTAATACTTAAGATTCTTAGGTTGTCTATCTGCATTGCTAGATGTTAAATTATCTTTTTTTTGCACTCTGGGGTCCCTGGTAGGGACTGCCTTGGAGGTGGATGGTTTGGTTTTTCTTCCTTGATTGTTTTTATGCATTTTTTATTGTTGTTTTTGTTTTTCTTAATGGGGTTTAGATTTTTTTTTACCTGCTTCTTGAGGCCCTTTGCGATCTAGGGTTACATATTGGCTCGTTTTCCTGTTCTGAGTCATCTACGCTGGTCTCTTCCTCTTCGGTCACATCTGTATTTTTTTCAGATGTTACCTACTGCTCTTTGGTTTCTGTGGTTGAAAACTTTAGTTGTGAGACTGCCATGTTTAATATTTTAATCTAGTCTGGGATTTTTGGCACTTTAACAGTCGCCAAATTATTAGCTTGGAGCATAGAGTTCAGCTCGTTCTCGTAGCAGCCTGGAGACCCCATGTTCGGTATGTGTGCGCGAATAATACAAGTTAGTATTTTCGCACTCATGTCACTGTTTAAGGTTGCCGTGGCGTTTATAATTTAAGGTGTGGATTTGGAAGCTGCAGCCGCGTAGCTCTGGTTGTTACGGGTTCGTGCATCCTCTCCTTTTCTTTTTATGATCTCTTTCCGCCTTAGACAGTTGAGGGCCATGGTTCTGTGTTCGCCGCCACAGTTTAGGCATTTTGGGGGGGTTGAAGTTCAGTCTTTAAGTCGATGACCCCTCTTGGCCGCCCTCCGATCACGTCTTCTTATCCTTGTTCGAGCAGTTGAAGCTGGTGTAATTTTCAAGCTTAGATGTTGTGGAACTTCTCCTGTTCAATGTTTTCAGATGGGATTCTCATATTAAATGCAAGAAGTCCCCCAGTTTTGGCTTTGGTAGCCATCTCCGTGCTCTCGAATTGTATTTTGAAGACATGGGTGTGGTTGTTAAATTTCATGAGTTCTTTAATTTTGGCCCATGAGTGGTTTCTCTCCTTTTTCTTTTTTACTTCCTTCGTCGGTCGTTCCCCGATCCAACTTTCGATCTTACGGCATACAATGCTGCGATTTGCCGCCACTTGGGGGGAGAGGGGGTCCGTGCTTCGAGTCCAATTTTCTTCAGTGACATTGCTCCCTTCGATGATAGGAGCTATTCAACGTCCTTTGAATTTACACAACATAAGGAAACATCACCCACTTCGATTAGGCGAATTAAGGCGACTTTTAATTCGGCAAAGAGGACTTGCCATATCTCGCTTTTGGCCGGGAAGAGCTCTAAGGAGCCTTTCTTGGTCGTATACATCCATCTTCCCAGAGGGGGTAGGGGTAGGAATCCTTGCTCATTGTTGTTCCTCTTCTTTTTCCTGGTCTTCTTTCTTGAATTATGGTATATGAGTGAAAAAAAATATGAGTGATGTGTTATGTGCAGGAAAGTGAGGTAAAAAATCAGAAAAAGGGTGTCCGCCGCCCCGTGCCCCCGTGAACCAGAAATGCAGATAAAGGGATCGATGAATGATGATGAAAGTATGGACCCAGGAAGGGATCCTTCCAAGGGATGACTAATGACAGACTTGATGATGGATGAAGGTCGAATCAACTGCCTCCACCCGGGGCTGCCGTCTCTTTGTTTTTTGCTTTTTTAATTCGCGACTGCATCCTCCATAGCATAGAGACGGTTGCGTGTCCCTCTATGATCCTGGGCGGTAGGCCGCCATCGATAAAGCTAAAAGCTTCCTCAACGGAGTTCGCAGTCTGTCCCTTTTCCCGGGGAACCTCTGAAATTGATTTCTCCTCAAACCAGCTTCCGTCAATTCCCCCAACTATGCCATATCGCAGTCGAGTGGCATAGTTGGAATGAGGGTTATGAGCAGTCCAGGTCTACGAATGCAAGCTGCCCGCCAGCGGGGAACGATGAAGGGAGCTTAAGCGCTCATGTTAGTTTCGCGTGAACGATGAAAAAAAACAACTTGTATTATTCTCTTTATTAAGACAACCGTAGGGCTGTTTTGAAATAAGCTGGCTCGGCTCGGGCGTCCTTACTTCAAACGTAAGAATGAAGAAAAATAAGAATATTACTCGGTAAGAAAACTTACGTATAGACGTCAAGTTTAACCAGCGAATAACATTCCTTCAGTATCATGAAAAAAACTATGCCTTACGTCTTGATTACGTTAGAAATAAAGTATAAAGTAGTAATAGAGTGAATAGAATTTGTTAGGCAAAGTGGTGGAAATGAAAAAATGGTGTGTTTATGTAGACGCTGGGTGACCAACCATCTCTGGAGTTTCTTCTTTTGTGTGGTTCAGATCTTCCGAATTGGTAATATTATTAAAGGCTCTCACACGTCTATTTTTCTTTTGTTTTAACTTGTTTACTATTTGGTTCTCTTTGCAGTTGAGTTATATATCATTTCTTCTTTTGTTATATGTACAATAATATCTCTCGATCTATATAATGATTCTGGTTCTTCAAGTGGTTTTCCACTTCTCAAGTTTCCCCTACTTCTCCTTCTATACTCTAACGGTATGTCTATTGTTCTCTTCTCCTCCTCGTTGATTATTTCCTTTAATCTGTCCCATATCTTTACTGCTCTTTTATGTAATGCCACGTTAACCTGTTCCCTATCTATTACTCCATGTAGGTCTCTCTGACGTCGTCTTTCACTTCTTTTCGTATTTGTAATTATCAATACTTGACTATTCTGGACTTTCTGCAGTCTTATGATGCTCGTTTTGTGCAGTCTGTTTAGTGGAATAGTGAGGTAGAACAGTGTAGATTTGCATAATACATTGTATAATTTAATTTCATCATTCTCTGACTTACTTGCGTGCTGCAACCATTTCTTGTAATTCTCATTCCTAGGACCTTTCATTCTGTGGGACATTTATAAACTTCCTGGTCGACCATTATTCTTGAACTTTTTCTTCTTCCCGTAGGTATAATTGTAAATTTGTCAGTGTTCGTGCAGATTTTCCATTTTCTCTCATAATCGTTTATGTTTTTAATTTCAGCCGCAGACACTCTAGCCATTGTTGGAGGATGTTTATATTAGCTGCTTGTTACTATCGTCCGCAAACTGTAGGTATAGTGTTGAATCAAAGACTGGATTTGGAAGGTCCATCGTATAGATTGTGTATAGTGTGGCGCTCAGACACCCCACTTGAGGGACTCCTTGTCTAAACTCAGCAAAAAATTACAAAAATGGGTTTATCATCATTTGAATAAAAAAATCATCTTAGTTTGGTTATGACTTATGTTTTTTATCAAAGTTATTTCTAATATTTTTTTATAATATCAAAAAACAAAATGGTGAAGTTCAGAAATAAATATAAGTATTGAAATTTTGTTAATTTTTTAAAACCCAAAGAATTACAAATGGTGAAGTTCAGAAAATTTATTTTTATATATCTTCTTCTATAGCTATATTTTAGCAACGTGATATTTTGAAAGGGAGAAATTTAGTTCCTTTTTAAAATGATTAAAATTGAGGAAGTTCAGAAAATTTATTAAAAATTTAACCATGGCTGCTTTTTTTAAGATTTTAAACTTTAATCTTAGGAGCGAAGCCATTGCCTGGTATATATACATAATTATCTTAACATAAATTAGGACCAATCAGAAGTGACACAAATTTTAAAGCTAGATAATGTTTAGATAAAATTTTTTTTTTGTCACTTCTGATTGATCGTAAAACATATTTTTAGGTTAAGATCATTATGTATATATATATATATATATATATATATATATAACACATTTTGTATTTATTTTTTTCATTGTTTGCCCACAGGGTGATCTTTGAAAAGGTTGAAAGACCTCCAGGCTAACAAAAATGTGCCCCTTCCAGCATTTTTCCCACCTTTCGCTTCTGAAAAGAAAGTCTTTGAAAAGGTTAAAAAGCTGTAGCGCCGCGAGCTTAACCAAGCAGCCATCGCTGTTGATTTTAACAAATCTTGCATACAACATGGCCTCCTACCACGATATATATATATATATATATATATATATATATATATATATATATATATATATATATATATATATATATATATATATATATATATATATATATATATATATATATATACAGGGGCTGAACGAAATAATTGGATCAGTAGAAATTTAACACCAATATTTCAATGAGCCATCCAAATTTCATTGTTAGTGTTTTGTTTTTATTGTAGATACATTGTTTTATTTAGAAACTTCAATGATTAATTGTATTGTTTTTCAGATCGTGGTATAGATGCTAAGATGCGTGACCTCACTAAGTTCGAAAAAGGGCAAATTGTTGGACCTCGAATTGCAGGAGCTTCCGTTACCAGAACAGCTAAACTCCTTGGGTTTTAGATAGCTACCATATCAAGGACCATGACAGAATTCAAGAAGCAGGGCAAAACCTCCAGCATGAGGAGTAATTCCGGCAGGACTTCGAAGCTCGCTGAAAGAGACCGACGAGTGTTGAAACGCATTGTGAGGAGAAGTCCCCGGACAACTGCTCCTAAAGTGACTGCAACTTCGACCAAAACTGTTCGCCGTGAACTCAATAAAGCCGGATATCATAGAAGAGCTGCCATCAGGAATCCTCTGCTTTCCCATCAAAACATTCAGAAAAGGCTGAACTGGTGTAGAGGTCACAAGGGCTGGTCGTCAGACCAATGGAAGCGAGTAATATTCTCCGACGAGTCCAGTTTTTCTCTTTTCCCCACTGCAAGGCGAGTTTATGTGTGGAGGCAGCCCAGGAAAGCTTTTAATCCTGACTGCTTTCTTTCAACAGTAAATCACGGAGGAGGGTCAGGGATAGTTTGGGAAGCCATATCTGGGACTTCTCTTGGTCCAAGCGTTGCCCTACATGGTAGGATCAACAGCAACGAATTTCTGAATA
Organism: Ceratothoa steindachneri; assembly: GCA_963969495.1. Lineage (NCBI taxonomy): Eukaryota > Metazoa > Arthropoda > Malacostraca > Isopoda > Cymothoidae > Ceratothoa > Ceratothoa steindachneri. The sequence continues at coordinate 21,851,326 of OZ018319.1, forward strand.
TTTTGGAAGATCAAGTCTATCCCATGGTCCAGACATTGTGAGTGCTTTTTCCAAGATGACAATGACCCAATACACACCACTTATGTGGTTAAGAATTGGTCGAGGAGCATAGGAGTGAGCTACAACACATGGAGTGACCCCGACAATCTCCAGAGCTTAATATTATTGAGCATTTGTGGTCCTCTTGGAGCGCCAAGTTAGAAGTCCTTACCCTCCACCGTCGTGTCTGAAACAGCTGGAGAAAATCAATTCCAAGACGTATCGACGCTGTTCAGAAAGCAAAAGGAGGACCAACTCCGCATTAAATAAATAGTCATTGAATTTAACACGTGGTCCAATAATTTTGTCAAACCCCCGTGTATATATATATATATATATATATATATATATATATATATATATATATATATATATATATATATACATATATCTATATATATATATATATATATATATATATATATATATATATATATATATATATATATATATGAACTTCAATATAGTGTTTACACTGCACCATCAAGTTAGGCGGAGGAGATCCTCGAGTGATCCAACGGCCAAGTGTAGGGGAATAAACCTTCCAAATCAGGAGTGTAGCCCCGAAGGCGGACTAGTGCGCTTAGCTCACTGACTCCGGCAGCTCTGCAGCCGCCAGCCTGGTGTCAAACGTACTGCTACACATTCCTTTGGATGACACCGGCGAGGCCCAGAGGGTCATCTTGACGACTGGGTAACCCAGGATCTCCATACACTTTGCCCATTAAAAAATACACTTTAGTATACTGAATCAATATATTACATTACCGGTATAGTTCCGGAATCAATTACAATCTTCAGTTGTATAATGCTAAGACTGGATATACAAATGCTTTATATATTGAAAAGGATGGGGGAAGATTACGAGTATAGGAAGGGAGAACAAAGGAAGGCATAGATTAAGGAACAAGTAAATTTGTGAGGATTTTCGAAGCATGTTCTAGGATAATAGATCTTTCAATGACTTTGCTCAATTCAAATGAGCCATCAGACATATTGTAATTTGGAAATTGTTTAATCAATATTAATTTAATTATGCATCTCTTTAAAATAATTATCAGATTTATAGACTAGTTTGGTATTTTTAAAATCAATTTGGTGATCATAATTACTCGCGGGGTTCAACAAAATAGAAGCTAAACTTCCTCTTCTTATATCTCCCAGTTCCCAGTTTCCCCTACGTAAGATTTATTGCAATTGTTGCAGGGAATAAGGTACAGTCCAGACTGTTGGTTACAATTAGGGTTGCTAACTAAGCGGAATTTTGAAAACTGGTTTTCACCGAGCCTAATTTTTGAAAACAGGTTTTCGCTGGTTTTAACCAAAAATTTTAAAAACACAGCTAAGGGTTAATAAAAAGAAACTATATAATACATCTTTTATCGAGTAATAGAAATACAGGTACAAACTAATGCATACCATAAAATATATAACCTTTTAAAAAAAGGAAATGTGGGTTGTTTTTTTTTACTGCCCCCCCCTCCATTTTATTTTTTTAAATTTATGTTATCTGATGGCTAAAATTATAATATATTATAATTTTATAAAATGGCGTCTAACGAAAATGACAGGTAACAGGTTGCCAATATATCTTTTTTCCTCTTTAATTTTGAATACTTTGGTAAATGCCTACAAAGTTAGCAGGTTCAAAGAAATTAACTATTTTTTACGTTTGTTATACTTTTTTGTTTGAAGTATGAACTGCTAATATATTTTATTTTTAATCTTTTTTATTTTTTTTTATTATTTTGTTCTTTTAAGTTGATATTTGCACAAATTCATTTCATTACTATTAAAAAAATCCCAGTTTTTATACTTCGATTTTCGGTTTTTATAAGATATTAAAAATCTGGTTTTCATAGTTTTTTTAAAAACTGGTTTGCAAAACTAGTTTCAAGGTTTGTTATTTGAAAAACACTTTTTGTATAGCCTGATTATATTTAGATCTTATCTATTGGTATTTGTGGCGAAGTCCTTTAGTTTGTAAAGTTCGGGAGCAAAATATTATATTATAAAGGTTTTAGTTGAATTGTTATTGGTGTTATTAGAGAAATAATAAATGCGTCTGGTTCTTGAGTTACATGCTTCAATAAACCATAAGAAATACATTAAACCAATAAACGTAGATAAACTCTTAAGATTTGTGATAAGTGAACGGATTCATTAACTGGTTTAGCCTTTAATGAATAAAAATGTATATAGGAATTTACATTTGTGGGTTTGCGGTATACGGAATGTATTAGTGAGCCGTTGATTCTCATAAGTTTTGTGTCGAGGAACGGCAGCGAATTGTTTGATTCCCAATTGATCTTAAATTAAGGTCGAATAGGATTCAGAGGACTCGTTGCCAAATTATAATATGTTGAGGCTTCATTTAATTTTATCAAAGTTATTCAAAATTCTCTCGGCCCAAAACTTGCTTCGAAAATCGTCACAAATTTACCTGTTCCTTAATGCCTTCCTTTGTTCCCGCTTCCCATCCTTGTGATCCTTTTCCCTCCCCCTCCCCCTCCCCCTCTCCCTCCCCCTCACCTCCCCCTCCATATATAAAGCAATTGTTTGTCCACTCTTCCCATTATACAGCTGAGGATGGTAGTAGATACCGAAACTAGTCTTGTAATGTAATAAAATAAGTCTACTAATATATATATATATATATATATATATATATATATATATATATATATATATATATATATATATATATGTATATATATAGAAAATAAAAAAATATATAATTTAAGTTAAATTTAATGATTTTAGTTTAATTAATGGTCATAGAATATGACTACAAATCACCAAATTACCCAGAGATAAAGTTTAAGAAACAAATCAAAATTTGGAAGAACAAACATTGAAAAAAAGTATGGCAGACGTACCTCGTTTGTGCATAAAGCATTTAAATTGTGTATGAAGCATTCATTTTGTGTATGAGCCATTTAACTTTTGTATGAATCATTCAATTTGTGCCTGATGCATATTTTTTGGGGGGTATGGGGCATTTCATTTGTCTATGAAGCATTCGATTTGTGTATGTTTCATTTAATTTATCTTTGAAGCATTCATTTTTTGTGTATGAAGCATTCACTTTTGCATGAGACATTCAATTTCTGTATGAAAAATTCAATTTGTGTCTCAATCATTCATTTTGAATATAAACCATATAATTTGTGTATTAAGCATTCGATTTCTGTATAAATCATTCAATTTGTATATGAGGCATTCTATTTGTGTCTAAAGCATTCATTTTGGTGTAGGAAACATTCAATTTGCGCATCAGGCATTTCATTTGTGTGTGAAGCATTCAATTTGTCTAAACTATTCATTTTTGTATGAATTATTCAATTTATGCGTGGGCCATTTAATTTGTATACTAAACATTCAATTTATGTCTAAAACATTCATTTATATATTAATTATTCCTTTTGTGTATGAAACATTCAATTTATGTATGAATTATTCAATTTGATCCTGAATAACCGAATTCATCTGACCAAACCCCTCTGCGGCCAAAACTTCGCGTCAGTCAGCCGCATTCACACTCGAGTAGAAGCTGGCCCTTAACGAACAGCCCTAACAGAAGTTGATAATCCGCTATCCTCTATAAATACACGAGTTCCCCTCTCTTGAAGCATACTCCCGGACCACTCGGACGTACGGATATTGAGCTCTCGCACTCGAAAGACAACTTACGATACTTTTACTCTACAACGCCTAACCTTTTAGAGAAGAAAGGAAACAAAGATCAGAGAATTTCAAGGGCTTTTTTGAAAGTCGAGCTTTACGAAAGAAATCTACCTTTCTCCAACGCTATCTCTTTTCCCCTACGGGGGACTTAAAAAAGAGATTTATATACCAGGTGGTCATAATTAATTCTATGGCTGCCTAAACTCACAACCCCCATCGCGCTTGTCTTCTAAGGCGTAGCCGTGTGTACTGCTATTCATAACCTAGTTCGTGAGACAAGGCATAATTTGAGGCGGCTGGGAAAGCAGGTTTGTGGACTAGCCCACTGTGGAACCTTCTGTCATAAGCACCCCGGGCAAGAGGTGAAGCTGCAACCATTGGAGAAGAGTTCTATCTATTCCTGATGGACCGGCAGTGATCATAGAGGGACATACAACCGTCTCTATGTTAAGTGGAAGTAGCTTCGATACCCAAACCCCAGAAGAGGCGGCACCTCGGGTAGTGGTAGTTGATTCAATCACCACCCATCATCAATTCCGCTACGATTATCCTTCTGGAGGGCCTCCCCGGGTCCATCATCTCATTCATCCTAAATCTTCACTCAGGCAGATATACAGACTACGCTAGGGTTTGTGGGGGCAGGGGGATCATTCTCACTTTTCATCTCAAAAATTTAACATACTTTTATCCCAGTCAAATCAATCCACACAAAGAAGAAGAAAAACAACACAAAGAAGAAGGAGGCTCTAACGAGCCAAAATGGACGACCGTGAAGGAGCGAAGAGGGTCCTCCTTCGCGTCCGGTAGGGAGAACCATCTCGGGAACAGACACTGAAGACTATATACGCGGACATTGCAGTTATACTACTAAGATTATAGGACCAACATAATGGATACGTGGCGCTCTAAGACACTGAGAAAGATCTTGACTTCCTTCTGAGTGAAAACGCAACAAAAAAACTGGAAAAGATCGGCCTTGCACCTCGAACTCCACCTGACGTACAGACAAAGAGGTCAGTGATTTGCAGTAATTTGAACACACGGCAAAGGAAATCAAGGAGGAACTGGGAAAAGAGCAAGACTGAGCAAATATTGAAAATGTAATCAAGTTTAAAAATCAAAATGGAGAAGATCACAGCCACGGAACATGGACTGCTCGCCTTCTACACTAAATTTTCCTCAGATCAAATAGAAAGGGAAACTTTTGTCTCCATGCAAGTCTGCTTCACATGCTACGCCCTCGAACAACATCCAACTAAAGATTGTAACTATAAAGGAGAGACATTGTGGTAGTATGACATTACATTATATCAATATCATATTATATCTATCAGGGAGGGACCAATAACTTGAAAGCGAACCGACAAAAGGGACGGAAAACCATGAGTTCAGACGGGCTGAGTAGCGAAAGAGTGCAACGAGGCCAGGTAAATTATGGACAATGGCAAAGCTCAAGGTTATTTAAAGAGACATGTACAAAAATATAATTTTATTTCCCCAAAAATAATGAGAGAATTGATGGGTAAAATTATCTCAGAGAATTAACGGGCAAAATCACATCAGTAAATGAAAGGGGGGAATTGTAGTTATAAATCAGGCTATGAAGTTAGGACTTAAGGTATTCCCGGAGGAGACTATTCAAATGGGGGGGGATTAACTCAATTGGGTTGCTAAAAGGAGGAGAGGGGTTGGCTTACGGATGTCTTCTGCACTTTAGGTGAGGCCGCTCGGACTTCAACGCGGGAGGTTGGAGTGATGACGGTTCTCCAAAAGCAAGGAGGGGGGGGGGTAACTTCCGGTCCAGGGGAGGGTATTTCGGCTACCCGAAATAAGGAGGGCTTCGACAGGAGTTGATGAAAGAAGTCGGGAAAATCACTCGGGGTGATCGTTCAGTGGAATTACCTCCTAGCTGGGGCTAATTCCAAATACACAAAATAGTCCAGCTGTCACTTTGCTTTGTTGCTAGCACTTGACTTGGAACCATGGGGAAATCTTCTGGGTTCTGGACGAGACTTCTCAACTCTGTGTCTCTTCCGGGGAGTCGACCGTTATTTATGTCCGAGGCTCTCCCCGGAGTTGGGGGTTAGCGGGAAACAGCTCTACTCTCGAAGGGCCTCGAATCTTCTTTCAGAGCTATTTTAGCCCGCATAAAGGTGAATCGTGGGGGAGACTTGATTCGAGGCTACCGCTTGTGGAAGGGGAAGGGGGAGGCTTACCACTTTAGGCCTAGCCGGGCCTTCTGCTGCACATGGGAGTTCCTTTCTGCTAAAGATCTTCCACGTGGGGATTCCCTCACAGACATGTTCTGAATGCGCAAGCCAGGGACACAGGTGGGACGAATGCAGGAGCACAGAAAAGAAGTGCTTGAATTGTGGAAATGGGCACATAACTCTAACTATAACTTGCCCAATAAAGAAAGAACTAATTCGGAAGAAAAAATTGAAATAAACAGGGAAAATGAAAGAAGGAAAAATACTTCCTACGCCGCAGCTACTGCAAACGGAAAACTCACAACACCTGCCTCACAGATCACAACGGTGAACATCGAGGGAAGCATGAGACTTGACCTAATCCTTTGCATAATGAACGCCCACTTCGTCAATATGATGAAACCAGGCTCATATGCAAAGGAACTCAACACCATGCTAGAGAAAACGGGCTAAAAAAGATGTGGTCCCCGGAGAACTCACCAGAGAGAGTTATATAAAATTAATATGACTCCCAAAGAAAATGCAGAAAACACAATCCCTGAAGAAGACAAAGGCGAAATGGACACCGATTCTGAGGAAGAATTCACCGAAGAGGAAACCACAAAGACGAACTTTGAAAAGACAAAACCAAAAGTGAACACCCAGGATCTTAACATCAAAGTTTACGGATCCCATACTAACCCAATACCCAAACAATACAAACAAAAGGAAACTGTTGACGGACTAATCAAAGGAAAATACAGATGGGACTATGAAGCAGACGCTAACCAAACCGAAGTTTATAATGCACTAAAACAGGGGATGATTCACATCGCCCCAGAATCGTGCTATAACATCTCAAACGGGAAGTTCAAAAAGAAAAGAAATGGACGCACTCGATCTCGAAGCCGGCCATAAAAAAAATAAAGTCAAGAAGAGACCTTAAGTAAAAAAAACAACATGGATAAGTACCAACGAAAAATTAAAATATTCCCACTGAATGTAAACGCATGGCAAGAAAAACGACTAGCCTACTCAAATATAATAAGAAAAGAAGATCAATACATAATTATTATAACCGAACAGGGTATTAGCACAGAAACGGAGACCATAAAAATCCCAAGCTATAGAGTTATTACCACAACTACACCCAAACAAGATACGATGGTGTAGCAATTGGCGTTAAAACCGGAATCGACTTCGCTGAAATAAACGATTTAGAAGAGTCCTATCAAGCCGTAAAAATAAAAATGATAACAGGAGATCTGGTCATAGCGGGGGCATACCAACCCACAAGACGGTCGTACCTTCCAATTCCCAATTTCCTCAAGCTCTTCCGACGCCAGGCCTCAACCATACTAACCGGAGACCTCAATGCAAGATGCAGGGAGGCAGGATACACAACAAGTACACACCGAATAGGTAAATCCCTCGAAGTCATAATACAAAGAGAAATAGTAAGTAGGCAAGGCCCAGATTAACCGAACAGGGTATTAGCACAGAAACGGAGACCATAAAAATCCCAAGCTATAGAGTTATTACCACTAACTACACCCAAACAAGATACGATGGTGTAGCAATTAGCGTTAAAACCGGAATCGACTTCGCTGAAATAAACGATTTAGAAGAGTCCTATCAAGCCGTAAAAATAAAAATGATAACAGGAGATCTGGTCATAGCGGGGGCATACCAACCCACAAGACGGTCGTACCTTCCAATTCCCAATTTCCTCAAGCTCTTTCGACGCCAGGCCTCAACCATACTAACCGGAGACCTCAATGCAAGATGCAGGGAGGCAGGATACACAACAAGTACACACCGAATAGGTAAATCCCTCGAAGTTATAATACAAAGAGAAATAGTAAGTAGGAAAGGCCCAGACTTTCCGACTTACATAACAGCCCTAGCCTCAACTACCCCAGACATCATACTTACCAATCAAAATTTTAACCTGCACCACCACACAGAACCAAGCCCCGCAACCCCATCCGACCATTTAAGTATGATAGCCACCATTTCAACTTCACCCATAAAAATTAAAATATCACGAAGGAAAGCTATCAGCAGAACAAACTGGAATAGTTACAAAGAATACTTAAGTACATTAGAAACTGGATCCCTAAACAACCAAGGAACAGAAGAAAGTGAAAATCGACTTAAACCAATACCTGCTCCCAGATGGAACCATGAAATACAGGAAAAGATGGAAGAATTTCAGAATTTAACAAAAGAAATCACATAAATGGGTAATAATATGAAGAGCTACAGAAGGCTATTCATAATCAAAAGGCAGATAGATACTCTTATTAAAGAAAAGTCAAATCTACCGACCGTTCTCGCTCTTGGAATTTCTGGGTAAAATCCTAGAAAAACTCCTAAACGACAGGTTAATTAAGCACCTTACTGAAAATAACCTGTACAACCCACAACAACACGGGTTCAGGAGCAAGCGAGGAACGGATACCGCGTTAGCGATTATAAAGGAGAAAATCGCCACAGAAACAGCGCGAGAAAACAGAGTAGACATAGTACCCCACGACGTTGCTAAAGCTTTCGACAAGGTGTGGTTGCCCGGCCTAAAAGCCAAGATCTGGAGCCTTAATCTTTCATCTAGGTAGTTGCAAAACATTATGCAACTACCTGGATGAAAGAAAAGCCGTATCTCGTAGAATAGACTCTCGACGATATACCATATATAACTATTCGTTGAGGGAATTATTATAATATTTCGAGTGCGTGGTAATCTGATTGAACGAGGTTATTTATCTTCAATATGCTTAAGAAGTGGAACTGAGCTCAAGGATAATAATATGGCTATCATTAATAAAATAAAGTTTTATTAATTAAACTATCAACAACACACAAAAAGAAAATGTTTACATAAACGGAGAATGGAAAGGGTCGTGGGAATATCTGACTAATCCGAGGATTAAGATTTGGAGAGATTTAAAAAGGTAAACAAATAAAAATCAAAGGGGGGAAATGGTTCGCTAAACCATTTAAAGCACAGGGTAGGGTTGACAAAAGGTAAGATAATTAAAGGTAATGCTCAGCTTACGTAATTACAAAGTTGTTGTGCAGAGGAAGACGATGCGTAGGAATCTTCGGTCCACTGGCGAGTTCCAGCAGAGGGGTTCTTCGGGGGTTGTCCTTAGCGAAGGGAAAGGACTGCCTTCGAAGAGTGAGAGTGAAGTCGGACTCGGAGATACGAGCGATCTTTGTGACAGCAAATCGGGGATGTTCTAGATGAACAATGGAGGTTATCGTTGAAACCAATCGTTCTCTTGAAGAACGTTAAAAAGGGGGAATCAAATTATCCTGACGTGATGTCTTAGGAATGAGAACCGTTTCTTGACGAACAGGCTTGAAGAACAATGACTGTTCTAACGTTGTTCTCTACTGAACAACAGAGGGGGTGAGAACCGTCTCTTGTCAACGGGCTCAAAGAACAATGGCTGTTCTAACGTTGTTCTCTTTCTGAACAACAGGGGGGGGGGGAGTGAGAACCGTTTCTTGTCAACGGGCTCAAAGAACAATGGCTGTTCTAACGTTGTTCTTTTTCTGAACAACAGGGGGGGGGGGCTTATTGACTTGGCGTCTCGAAGGCACGAACCTTGGCACTCAAGGGATATTTTCCTCTTCTGGACAATAATGGTGGATCTCGAGGTGCACAAGGTGAGATCGGATCGGCGTGATGCCTCGCGAAGATAATCTGGATCTGATCTGCTCTTATTGGGAAATGCTATTGTATAAGTACCCGGAGCCATCCTCTTGGCGTAGGGGACAGTTGAGTGGGAGGCTCGGGGGAATGCCCTGGTCGCGCCTGGGAAAATACCTTATCTGCCCGTAAGCCCAACTCAATCTGGCAAGATCGACGAATGGAGGCAAAACGGGGGGGTTAAATATTGACTCAGGTGGTGATAACGCGCCCTGCTTGCCCTCGCAGATGCACGTGGGTAGCAATGTTTCTAACCATGTGATAGCGGCTGAATTTAAGCGGCCTCAGACCGTTCTATCACACCGTACTTCAAATAAACGGCTAAACAGGCGACCATATCGACCTGAAAATGTATGTTCCCCAGGCAGGATGCCTCTCTCCAACGCTGTACACACTTTACACCAGAGACCTTCCACAACCAACCCACGAATGTGCGATGTACATCCAACTAGCGGATGACATCACGCAAATAATCACCAGCGACATGAAGAACCCCCGAGACGTAGCTCAAAGAACAGCGAGGGAAATAAAGAACTTGAATGACTACGAAAAAAGAAACAAAATCAAAACAAATAAATAAAAATTCAAATTAATACCCGTAAACAGACGGAAAACAGCTGCAGTACGGGTCGATGGAGAAGCATATCCATACTCCACGGAAGGGCGCGTCCTCGGTCTAAAACTAACAACAACATGGTACACCTGCCACACAACGCAGAAAATCAACGAAACAAAAATGACCATTTCGGCGCTGTACGATTCAAAAACCTATTTAATAAAAACAAAAGAAAATTACACATGGCCTTAGTTCACTCCAAGCTCCTTTATCCAATAGTACCGATGAATACGTTAAGTAACTCACAATTAAAAAAGGTCCTCCAACGTATTCAAAATCAAGCCACAAAATTTATCACAAACTAAAAAAAAACAGGATCGCATACCATCAGAGGAACTACATCGAAGAACTGCAATAGAACCCGTAAATATAACCCTACGAAAACGAACAACGAAAGTCTGGGAAAATATAAAAAAACATGATTCCCCCAAATGAAATCAACCGAATAATAGTACCGGAAAATGAAATCCGGCGAATACATTACAAACAACAATTTAACGGAAGTCTGAAAAAACGTTATATAACATCAACCCGATCTATAGATACAAGATTAGCGAAAGGATAAACACACCGAATTAGAATCAACCGAAGACTACCGACTATACAATCAATATGAGAAACTTGATGAGTAAGTAAGATAATTATTGATAATAATAAAGAAGAAAACCACATCAAAATTTAATATATATATATATATATATATATATATATATATATATTATATTTCAAAAATACAACAAAACAACAAGAAAACTACTGTAAAATAGCGAAAGAAGCAAAAAACAAATAATAATAATAAAAAAAATACAGATGCTAAATAGAGCAAAAGAAAACAATGGCTCGAATGTTAAATATTCACTTAGAATCAAACATCAAAAAGCAAAAGAAAAGAGAAAAAAGGAAAGCGTTAGCCAGGTAGGTAGGGTAGGGGAAAAGGTATGGAAGGAGAGATAGAGAAAGATTGCCAGCCCCCTCCACTCCCTACTCCGCTCATCCTGAGATAACCGGAAGGGGAGGGAAGGGAACCCGGCACCCAGGCCTTCCCTCTTCTCTCCGTAGTCTTGTCAGGCTACTAGAAAGGGGAGAAGGCGACCAGGAGAAGGAGGGGGAGAGGAAGAGGAAGAGGAAAGGTTAGAGATAGCAAAGTTTGAAGTAGCGTAGTAGACTTGAAAGAGACCAAGTTGGTCGGTGGGCCTACAGCTTTACGTGGAGTCCGAATCACGGTGTGTGTTATATCTTCAACTATTTATTCTTACTATAGTGCCCCTGTCCCATATATTCTGTGTTTAGTCCTTTAGGTGTGAAGGATAGACGAAAAAATGTAGAGAGAGGAATAAGGAAGAAGTAGAGTTGCAATTGAATGCTAAGTTGCATGGAGGTCATGCTAATCTCTTTCCTTTTAGAATGTTTAGTTTAGAAATAAGATAGATTAAGTTAGTGTATGCCTGAGCTTCAAGCTTACCCCTCTTTGTGTTGCTGTTAGGCATTCAAACTGTTTTTATTGTTTTTATATTACCATTACTGATAATGTTTTTATCCTTGCTATTACTCTTGTTTTAGTTTTCTTTCCTTTCCTTTCTTCTTATGACTTCTAAAGTTATCAAATTATTACTTACTCTCTCTTTAACTCAGTGTTAGCCCGTGAAGTATTCATCCTCTTCTTGATCGAACCTAGTTGTATAGGTGGGGAAGAAGCTATGTGCTCTCCCCTCTTCTCTTTGGGTGATTAAATTCTTGATCTCCTCTCCTATTTCCTGTTGTGTTTGTCGAATTAGCTTATTTGCTCTTTTTTTTTAGTATCTTGTTAGTTGGTTTCATCTTCACTTCTCTATTCAGATCTCTTTGTCTTCTTCTGTCTCTTCTTCTCGTGTCAGTGATTATTAATACTGCCTTGTTTTGAATTCTCTGTAGTTCAAACATTCTACTCTTTGAAATGGTGTACATAGGTATTACTGGGTATACCATTGCTGACTGGATGATCGCTTGATATATTTTCTCCTTGTTTCTCCGGCTAAGGGACTTGAGCCTATATAGTAGTCCCATTCCCCCTCTTTCTTTTTCAACTCTTTCTTTAACATGTCTAGAGTATCCTGTCCTGTTGATTGTCAGTCCCAGTACCTTGGCTTCGCTAGCGTACTCATATCTCTGCCCTTCAACGTGTATGTCTCTGAGTTTCCTCCTATAAATTGGCACTATTTTGAACTTATTTCTCTTAGTGCTTATTTTCCATTTTCGTTCGTACACATTAACCCTCCTCATTTATTCTGCTCTTAATCTTGCTTGCTTTTCTGGGTTCCTGTAGGGGCAGACGACGATTTGTGTCACGTCATCTGCGAATATTACATGTTGAGGCATCCGTGAGTAAATGGTGGTGGAATGTCAGAGGTATACACTGAGTATAGTGATGGGCTCAGGCACTCTTCCTGTGGCAAACCAGCCTTCATCTTAAATATTTCCCCTCTGTGGTTCCCAATCTCGATGTATGCACGTCTATCCACCATGTAATTGCATACGAGTCTTTCCATTTTGTCATTAATACGTAGTTGTAGTGTTTTAAATTGCATTCCTCTAATCCAAACTCTGTCGAATGCTTTTAAAACGTCCCTGCAGACGATGTCAACGCTAGCCTTCTCTTTTTTCGCTTTGGCTATTTTTTTTCGGTAATGACCGTGAGTGCCATTTCCGTGTTCCTCTTTTTTTCTGGATCCAAATTAAAACTTATTCAGTAAATTCTTTTCTTCCATTGCTCACTTAGTCGTTGTTTATAATCTTCTCAAACACCTTCCTGATGAAGTCGAGTATAGAGGTTGGTCTATAGCTGTCTACTCTCGTTGGTGGTTTTCCTTTTTAGGGATAAAGATCATCTTGGCGACCTTTAATTCCTTCGGTAAGTAGCCGGTGTTCAGGCTGGCGTTAAAAACAAAAGTAATACCCTGTAGTATACTTTCGGGTATTCTTCGTAGTGCTTCTTAGTGAGTCTAGATCTTCCTGGTGCCTTTTGTTTAAACTGCGAAATAGTATTCTTGACCTCTTGCACTGTGATTTTTGTGTCGTTACCGTCAAGGGTGTCTCTCTCTACATCTACAGTTGGATGAGGGTGAATTTTCTCTTCATCCTGGTTGAGCGCTGCAGTAATGTCTCGTTCAAAGTTTCTGTCGAATTCTTCATTATCTTCTTCGCTTATGCAAAAATTCCTCTTCCAGTGGTCCTTGAATAATGTTCCTATCGTCTCCTCGTCTTCTGTTATTTCCTTGGTTGTCTTTGATTATCAGTTCCTTGCTCCTGCTCTGCCTTTCATCTGTTTTACCTTTTTTCCAAAATTCCTTCACTGTGCATCATTGTGGATTTTCTGGATTGTTTCATTCCAGTGTTCTTTTTGTTTTTCTATAATTTCCATATTTAGTTCCCTTTTAGTCCTTCTCAACTTGGCGGGTAGCTCCCTCGTTGGTCCATTCCTTCTTATTTCCTCTGAGATTTCTCTCAGCCGTCTGTGTTTCTACACCATTCCAAGTGTCCATGTGAAAGTCTTGATAGTCTTGTAGCGGTTTTTGGGGACAGCCTTATCATCTACTGCCTGCATAGGTTTCTTTATTTTTTCTAGTTTAGTATCTATCTCTTCCAAAGTTGCATCTTCTAGTGGATTAGGTTTGAATAAGTTTAGTTATCTTTTGTATCTCTCCCAGTCTGCTCAATGGAAGGCTTTATTTACTTTACCTGGGATTTGAATTGGTCTTTGGTTAATTGTGAGAAGAGTTGCAGTATGATATGCACAGTGTATATCCTCCGGCTTCATATAATAGTTGTATGATAGATAATTATTGCGTCAGCAGATATCTGGCTTTGTGGCAAAGGTTCTTGTCACAAAGGTATGGTATTCTGGGCCCAGTCGTTGGCAGATTGCTCTTGCGAATAGCGCCTCCAGGTGTCTTCCTATACTGTTTTTGTTTCTGTAGCCGCTCTCTCGACAGTGAGCATTGAGGTCTCCCATTAGTATTACCGGGTTTCTGTTATTAAAGATTTTAATGAAGTTATTAATTGTCAAATGATCTCTCCTAGGTGGTTGATATCCCGTTGCTATTACGATGCTCGATAGTTCCAATTTCACTTCTATTGTGATGTATGATTCGTCCAGTTCGTCGCAAGTGCTGTATTCGATGCCTTTTTTGATCGCTATTGCAGCTCCATCGTGTGATTGTCCTGTGGGGTTTACGGATATTACATAGTAATTCCATATTTTTATTTCATCGTTTGCTAAGTTTACTCCGTGTGCAGAAATTACGATGATGTCCGGGTCTAAAAATGTTTCCGAACATTTGTCTTTTGTTCCTCCACCCGTTTACGTTAATCTGTAGTATATTTAGGTTTTCCTCGGCCATTGTAGTTGGGTAGTTTCTATAGCGTTGCCAGTCCATTTGATCATTTTAGGTCGTCCTTAGAAATAAGTGGCGCTTACTTCCGTCTTTTTTACTTGCTTTCTGTTTCCATTGGCAAGGGTATTCTTTCTCGTGTTATTGGGAGCAAGGCTGAGTGAAACCTTTCGCACGGTCTGGCTCGGGCTCCTCCCAGATTTAGATTTTTTCTTACGTTGTGTTTTTCTTGTTACCCTCTTGGATTGTTCTTGGGCTGAATTCGAACTTTCTTCCTCACTGCTGCTTCCCTCGTCGGTTACCGGTGCGCTTTCCTCTTCCTAGGCATTCTCGTCAGCGTCAATAATTGGTTCCAAACCGTTAGCCTTCAGGTCGCCGTTCACGGTCTTTTCATACGTTCCAAGTGGTAAGGCATTTTGAACGTGAGCGTGAATGACGCATGTATAAATCTTCCCAAACACGCCTCTCGTACCAGGCAACCTGGTACTAATGATTATCATCCTCACCTTATTACCCTCATCGTTCATCCTACACTCATTACCATCCCACCAACACATACACGTTGTACACAATGTTTTCTATCTATCCTATCCTTCTCTCCACATTCTAACTTTATGCTATCTTGAATCTTGAGGCACGTTCCGCTTCAGAATACCGGATTCACGCAGTCCAAGTGTTTCCGCTAGCCTTGTGTTGTCATTCACACAAGTATCGGTAGCGTGGCGAGAGCGGAGCGGAGCGGTTGGGTCCTTTTTAGCTGAGGGGAAACAAGGTCGATTAAACCTTCTAACTACTCATCTCATTGAGGCAAGGTAAGTGGTTCGAATCTCGCCATCTTCTTTCTCTTTCTCCACTTTTCCAACCTCTCTCCATTATATATTTCTCAATTTCGAGGCATTAAGGAGAACATCGAATTCTATCACAATGGTGACTTGACTATGAAAGTGCGTTTTTATTGGCTTATTACCACAAAGTGAAAAAATCCTTTACTCAAGGCGACCAGGGACCATTCAACTCGAACTACTATCACACATGTGCATGAGAAACACGCACAGCCTTGCACGTCGGTGTTGGGGGGCGTTGTTGTTCTTCATGATTTATATGACACTGAGTTGGGTAGATTATAAGGTCTGACTACGATGCTGGGGTATTGCAAGACGAAATAACCAAACTATTTCAAAGGTCGATGAAATAGCAAATGGAATTTAACATAAGTGTAGTGTACATAGTAAAGGAAGGTGTAATCCACTGGATAATTATAAACTGAATGGGAGAGTTTTAGGAAGGTCAGAATGCGAAAGAGACATAGGTGTCCTGGTAGGTTCAGACCTCCGACCTAGAAAGCAGAGCATAAATGATAGGAATGGAGTTAATAGGATTTATTGGGAGGAGCGTCAGAAATAGGAGTGCTGATGTCATACTGAAATTGTACCTGGCATTAGTTATGCCTCATCTTGACTATGTGGTGCAATTTTGGCCACCAAATTATAGGATGGAAATTGATTTGATGGAGTCTGTGCAAAGAAGGATGACTAAGATGATTCATGAGTTGAGGAAGGCTTAGGAGACTAAATCACCATACGTGAGAAAGGAGAATAGTTAGAGGTGGTTTGATTGAAGTCTTCAAGTGGGTAAAAGGTTATAATAGTAGAGGCATCGGAAAGGCTCTTATTTTTAGTGAACAGGATAGGACACGTAGCAATGCGTTTAAGCTCTAAAAGTTTAGGTTTCCCGAAATCGAGTGGTAGATGAATAAAATAGGCTCACTAGTCGTGGGATAAAAGCTCGCTTCCTGGGAACTTTTAAGAATATATTGGATAGATTTATGGAAGAAGATGCTGGGTGGGTCTGAATTTGGTGACTGAACTAGGCTATCGATTAGCCTTTTCTAGACTCCTTCTTATTTTATGTTATGTTCTTAATCCCTCGATTGCACGTAACGGTTTGGGACGAGAAGCGATCAAGTTTCTCACCGGACACATTTGCCTGGGATGATACAAGCCCATTACGCGCGGACACGTATCTTCGAATCTGCGACCCATCGGAACGTCAAGATCCAAGATTTATTAGAGCAATAAATATACAATAAGTTTTTCCTTTTAAAAATATTAAAATTAAATACATATATGTAAAAAGAAAAAATAGATAGGTGTAGTGGCGAAGTTATATTTTTGTGAAAACAGATTCTCCCAGAATCCTTGGGATGTCATCTTATTAAAACTATATATTGCTTATTTTATGATAAAATACATAAATTGTTTTTAATATTAGTTTATATAAACTTAGTAAAAATTTTTAGGAATCATTTTTCAAAGTTAAATTTCGATATAATCACATTACATTCATAGTTCGATTTAATTTATTTTAGCATTTACAATTTTAATTGAGTTGTTCTTTTAGTCATAATCTGGATATATTAATTATTCTGGTTTCGTTTAACACTTAGTAGCACTTTATGTTATTATTATTTACACACTCGGTTTAAACTATTATCTTATCTGTTAACTAACTGTACTGATATTTTCATTCTCGATGTTCACTTATTATTATGGCAATTATTGGGTCTTTTCTTTTGGCGGCAGGCGGATCTTTTGTACCAAATTTTCGCCAACAATGCAGTTTTGAGTGCTGAATACAAATATAACGTTTATTTTTTGGAGAAATGAAAGGAAATATCTAAAAAAAGAAATTTCAAACTGTAAATTTTGGTTTGTCCGATACGTTTTGAAAAAACGAAAAAAAAAGAAACGCACTTAAACTGCGATATGATTTCCCAATATTATTGTTCACTCCCTTTATTATTTCTTCAAACATTCATTTCATTTCTATTGCGTTTTCGCCACATACGTAGGAATCGAGCATCTTACGGTGGGCACCGCCGTGTTCCAATATGTTTCACCTTTTTGGAGTAAATTCAAGGGGACTGCTCGTGGGGGTTTAACACTGCGAGAGATCCCCCTACGATGATCCTGAGTTTCGATCAATTTGGGGGTTCTGGGGGGCACAGCTCCCAGTATATAATCATAATTGCTTCCATCCTCCTTTCATTTGTGCAAAAAATAAATGTTATATTCGTATTCAGCACTCAAAACTGCATCGTTGGAGAAAATTTGGTATAAAAGATCCGCCTGCCGCCAAACAGAAAAGACCCAATAATTGCCATAATAATAAGTGAACTGACTGCTTTGCTTGCCTGAGCCAGTCTAGTTCTTCTTTACGTAAGTTCGTACAAAAGCAGCAAAACCTTTTTGTTTGTTTTCGCGCGAGAATTGTGAAAAGTGTTTCGCGCGTTAAAGTGATTCCTCGCTTACGAGTTCTTTCGCAGCTTACGTGGAAAGTGACATTACGCATTGCAGTAATAAGTGAAATTTCACTCGCTTCGTGCGCCGGTAGCGAGGGTGAACTTGTTTCCACCCTCCCCCTCCGTTTTCCTCATCGGACTCCCTTTGAGGTGGACCAAGGACCTGCAGGATCTCGAAAAGCGCCTGCACGTAAGGTAAAGTGCCATTTTTGTTTGGGTTGTAATCATTTTTGCTTTGAACAGGGACTATCCTCTTTAACTAGCTCTGTTCTTACTGGTGAAAAATCTCTCACACACACACGAACACAGCCAGGCACACCGAGTCTTTCACAAAAATTGTTTTTCTGGACCCTAAATGTGGAAATGGAAAAATAAATGAGGGAGACTCGGCGGATACCGCTGAGGACCCTCTCCGATGGCCCCAAGCCAGATCGGGGGGAGGTCTTCGCTATTACCCATGGGGAACTAGGGGTGACCCTAGTTACACTTATAGACACGCACAACGGCTACTCGGCTATCTGCCAAAAGGAGAGCAACTGCGAAGTCCTCACCTCCCAAAAAGCGGCAGAATCCCTGAAGAAAATCAATTTAAAACCTCACACGCCACCACAGATCAAAACGCACCGCAGTATCATTCTTCGCCGCCTCGATCCTTGGGTCGGAGGCCACAGCATCGAAGAAATTCATGCAGAGGTCGAGAAGAATCACTCATGGGCTAAGGTAGCGGAAGTCCTTAAATTTAAGGACTATACGCTCCTTGGTCGGGCGGACTGATTGGAGATTCCTCCTGTTTCTGCCACGACCAGTTTTGAGTTGGTCACAAAAGCACCATTAATGAGAAGTTACCCTCACCATGAATGTGAGGGGGGAGCCGCTGGACTTTCGAGTCCCGCTTAAGCTAACAGGCAATCAAAAGCCGGAAAAGGCCGAGGTATTCGAAGCCATATTCGATAAACTTGGCATCGGTCTCAAGCGCCTTCTTGAAACCAACAGAGGCTATACGGTCATCTGCCACACGCAAGATGACCTTGAAAAAATTTCATCCGAAGCAGGCTCACATGAGCTCGGGAAGATTGGTCTAGAACCTCGACCATCTCCAGCACTAGCTGCAAGGAAAGCAGTCATCTGTAGAAGGGTGGACCCCTGGGTAGGGGAAAGAACGGCAGAAGAAATAAAGGCTGAAATTGTGAGAAACCATCAATGGGTGGAGGTAATCGAAGTCGTGAAATTTCGAAGCCTCTCCCATGTTTTCAAAATTATATACCAAAACATGGAAATGGCTGCAAAAGCCAAGGAATCAGGTCTCAGGATGTTCTCCATGATCATCTCCTCAGACCAAATTGAGCGGGAGAGGTTCTTCGAACTTCTCACCTGCTTTAACTGCTACAAGGTAGAAGACCACTCGACTAGCGCCTGTCCCGACTCTGGAAAGCCAAAGATCTGCTCGGAATGCTCACAGACCGGGCACGACTGGATGCACTGTGTGAGCAGCACGAAAATGTGCATAAACTGTGCAGGCAACCATCGCACCCTGAGCATGCAATGCCCTGTCAGAAAAGATGAGCTTAGGAAGAAAAGAGAGGCTGCAGACAGACCTAAACAATCATATGCTGCTGCCGCTAAAGCGCAAGCACCAACGAGCACGACGCCGACCCAACCGCAGATAGTGCTGCAATTAAGTGACAGTACTCCCACCAAAATGCTGGCGTGCATTTTACACGCTCATGTTATGAACCTTGCTTGCCCTGGTTCGTTTAACACGGAGATGAATAAAATGCTGGCAGCCAATGACTTGGAGACGGTTAAATTCCCAGATAATCCTGACTCCAATAAAGTCCTCTCGGCATCATTCCACAATAATAAGCAGCCACTAGC
Organism: Ceratothoa steindachneri; assembly: GCA_963969495.1. Taxonomy (NCBI): domain Eukaryota; kingdom Metazoa; phylum Arthropoda; class Malacostraca; order Isopoda; family Cymothoidae; genus Ceratothoa; species Ceratothoa steindachneri. The sequence continues at coordinate 21,871,118 of OZ018319.1, forward strand.
AGAACCCATTCAAGTAACCTCCAAACCTCAAGGCACCGAACAAGCGTCAGCACAACAAAAGTCTGACGCCCCAGCAACCATTCCCAACTCACCCAGGCAGAAGAAACCCCGAAAAGCAAAAGTGGAGCCCAAGATCCAGCCAAATGAAGCCGATAAGAAAGAGGAGGATGACCTCGAACTAGACGGCAGAGAGATTAAACTCACTCTGGCGATCAATGCACAAAACATTGACAAGAAAGAGATCTCCACTGAGGAGGTTGCCGCCAGAGTCAAAAAAGGACTGATTAAAGTATGCTACGACGCCCCAGTCTCCGGTGAAACTATTCGAGCCTCGCTTCTCGCGTGTAAGACAAAGCTCTACAACGAGAACTTCAGGCTCTATGACCCGGAACAGTATAAACAGATAAGAGCGGGCCGCCAAACGGCCAAAGATTAACAAAGACTAACGGGATAGCCAATAGATACAGAAACAAGTTAACCATCCTGGCACACAATGTGCAAGGATGGGAACTGAACAAAAAACATCTGTATAACGTCTACAGAGAACTGGACCCTGATGTTCTTCTGCTGTCAGAAACAAGTGTTAAAGACTTGGACAAGCAGAAGATCTACGGATATAATGTTATACAGAAGAACTGCACCGGCGAAAGATTCGACGGTGCGTTGATAGCAGTTAAAAAAGACCTCCAATACAGAATAGGTAACCCTATGGACGAGTCCATGCTGTCCATCATCCTAAGGTGCTCAATGGGTGACATTGAACTTGGTGCGGGATACCAGCCCCCTCGCAGGTCATATCTTCCATACCATGACCTGTACACCCTGTTCTCTAAAGAGCACCCTGTCCTGTTCGCTGGAGACCTTAACGCCAGGAACAGAGCAGCGGGTTACTCCTCTACAAATTCAAGAGGAAGATCACTCGACCTCTTGACACGTAGAGGCGTTGCAGATCGCATTGGTCCTGACTTCCCCACATTTTTTTACCCCGGGACGGCCACTAAACCGGACGTGGTGCTCACAAACCCCAACTTCCCGTTTCACCATCGTGTTGCGCCAGGACCCCTAACATCAAGCGACCATCTGCCTATGGTAATTACCATAGCAACAGCCCCTATCCCAGTCCCAGTTATCCCCAGAAAGGACTTCTGGAATGCAAAATGGGAAGAGTACAGGAGTGCATTTCCAGAAGTTATCCCCGATTTACAAGAAGCATCCGAAGAAGATCTGGATGACGAGCTAACTGCTATCAACGACCTCATATCAGTCGCCGACGCTATTGCTATCCCGATGACGTCATATAAATTAATCTTACCCACAAAACCAACCCCAGAGAGAGTGGTGCTACAGCAACGTTTCACGGAAGTCTACGAGACCATCCTCAATTTGGGCTACTCCAGACCCATGGACTTTCGTGGCGTCCAAATCTTAAGAAATCAGCTGAATTTCCGAATAGGAACAGAAATTCGGAACAAATGGAATCATCTGATTGAAAAATTAGATACTGAGAGGAACCCCAAGACCTTTTGGTCAACCATCAACAAGCTTAAGGGAAATGCTTGCATCCCTGGTCGAACGGAAATCAAGCATGAAGGTACAAAGGCGGTCACTCCTAAAGAGAAAGAGAAGCTTTTTCGCGGAGTTTGGAAGAACGTCTTCAGAATCTCTGATGAAGAAGAAGAAGACTTCGACCTAGGCTTCGAGGATCAGGTTCTTGAGTACATGGAGAGAAGAGAAGGAAGGTTTGACCCTTACTGTACCACTTGCTACCTCCGATTTCAAGGAACCTCTCAGGATGGCATGAAAATCACAACCGAAGAGCTTGCCAATTCCATTTCATCATTTAAGTCTAAAGCCCCAGGGTTAAGCCTAATCACTATCAGGCACCTAAAAGAAGCCCCGGAAAGACTTAAGACCAGACTGCTGAACCTATTCAATGCGTCTCTTGCAATGGGATACTTCCCGGATGGCCTGAAGACATCCAAAATGATCTTCATACCCAAGCCGGGAAAACCATCTAACCAGGTCATGAATTATAGACCTATCTCACTGCTGGAGACCATTGGGAAGGTTTTTGAAAAAATCCTCAACAGCAGACTGGCTAAACATCTAGCTGAAAAGAACCTCCTGAGCGAAGAACAGCACGGGTTCAGGGAACACCGAGGCACAGAAACAGCGATAGCCCATATGCTGCAACATGCGGCAGCATGGCGTGCTAGAGGCTGCTGGATCGATGTCGTCTGTAGAGATGTAAAGAAGGCCTTCGACAAGGTCTGGATCGAAGGCCTCAAATACAAAATCTCCAGACTGAGACTCGCTCCTCACTTCGAAAAGATTCTCTGCAGCTATCTCACCAACAGACGAGCAGTGATAGCTTTCGAAGGACACGTAGGAGAATCATTCGACCTTGCCTCAGGTGTTCCTCAAGGAGGATGCCTTAGCCCCACTCTCTATACCATTTTTACAAGGGATATCCCCAAACCAGCTGATGGGAAAACCCTCAACATCCAGTACGCAGATGATGTCACCCAAGTTGTGGTGCGAAGGACGAAGTCAGCAAGGCTGATGGCCATGGCCTCAGCGGCTGAAGCCGAGAGAATCTCCAGATTCGAAAGACGCTGGAAGATTCAGACCAACGTGGCTAAGTTCTCCGCAACCGCAATTGGAAGACAGCGTACCATCCCCTTCAAAATCGGGAACACCGACATTGAATACACTCCTCGCGCGTCTATTCTCGGTTTCGGACTCTCCAGTTCTGGAATGAGCAAGCACGTGAGGTCCCGAATTGGATATGCGAAAACTGAACTGGACAAACTCCACCGATTTAAGAATCTTTCCACAACCAATAAGAGAAAATTATACATCAGCTTGGTTAGATCCAAGCTGGTATACCCAAGCATCCCACTCAATGTAGCATCTGGCAGGAACATGTCGATGCTACAAAGAGTACAGAACCTAGGTCTCAAGTTCGTTACAGGCTCCAAATGGTACGACTTCCGGACCTCAAGGAGCCTACACGAAGAAACAAAAATTGAGCCAATCAATTTATACCTCTACAAAAGAGGAAAAAGCATCTGGGAGAAACTGGAAGGGTTTCTTCCAAACGAGACTCTCGATGCTCTGAATCAAGAAGAGGGAGGTTACATGAGTTACCTCCCAAACACCAAAAACGAAGAGCCACAACCCAGATTCAAGTGAGTTGAACTAAAAAAAAAAAAAAAAAAAAAAAAAAACTTTTATACATAATCATTTATGGAAGAACAGTCTGAATAATTGTTTGAGAAAAAAAAAGAAGACGAGAGAAAAAAAAAAAAAAAAAAGTTCAACCATCACTTAAAGTACCTATTCAATGGAGATGGCCCGTACACCGGGCAACTACACTGTTAACCTAGTACTTTTTTCATTTTCACATCTTTAGCCCCCCCCCCTCTCTGTACTCACTATCTACCCCCTCTTTTTCACAACTTTCTACAACTAATACAACTAATACAAATGCTCCTCTTTAAAGTTCGAATCTGCCCCGAGCAGATCGAGCGTGAGGAGTTTATCGACCTCCAAATGTGCTTCAAATGCTACAAGTATGAGGAGCACACTACAGCCAACTGCCCCAGAGGGAATGCTATCTTGTGTTCTATCTGCGCGTCGGACACCCATTCTTGAAGGAGCTGTAAGAGCACCTCCATGAAGTGTCTCAACTGCGCTGGTGAACATAAGACGCTATCCATGGCTTGCCCCATCAAGAAGCAAATTTTGAAAAGAAAAGCTAACCTAAAGAAACTGGAAGAGGAAACTAAGGCCAACACAACCTATGCCAAAGTTGCAAAAGCTGCAGTAGCGGAGTCTAAAGGAAACCCGTCATTTCTCCACGTCGAGAATGAAAACTCGACTAAAATTATGTGTTGCATATATTATGCTCATATTGCGAATCTCTCCTCCCCGGGGTGCCTTGCAGCTGAGCTAAATAAGATGCTAATTCATAATGGGATGGAGAAGATGTGGTTCCCCCCGAACCCGCGGTCAGAGGAGATCCTGAAAATTAGTCTCAAACCCCAGGGCGAGACTAGTTGTCAGAAGCTCCCAACTCCCAGCAATGCCACAACCCTAGCCTCCTCCAGGGACCCCGGGATCCAGGCGGCAAAAGCACGCACGGAACAACAACAATCAACGCGAACTCACCAAAACAAAACCACCCACGCACACACACCCACACAGGTTGACAATGAGGCTACGGAGACTGGAGTTACGAGAGCCGAGGGGAGGGGGGGCACGTTCGCCCCACTCACGGAAAACCTCGTAGCCCTAAAGACGCCCGAGATCGTCCTTTTCTTGCAAGAGGAAATCTAGGCACGCTTACCATTCAAGGAAAATTAACTTGAAGGAATTCGCTGCCGAAAGGTCCCCTTTTCCTAAGGAGATGGATGCCCTTGATGTATCCGAAGGTTTAATAGCCGGAAAAAACAAATGGGAATTTACCTCGGACGAGTGCAGTGAAAAGCAGGTCGAGGAGGCTTTACTCCAAGGCTTGATTAAACTGACTCCGTACTCTTTTATTACCCTTACTGACGGCGAATACAGGAAAAAACGGACAGGAAAAACTATCACGCCACCTAACACTCCACAAGGACCTAAGCTCGTAAGAGAATAAGTCCTAAAAAACATCATATCATACTCAAGAACCCTTAAGTGAACTATACAATGACGACTCTAAAAATATTACACTTGAACTCTGACGGATGGACAAATAAACAGACAGTGCACGGAAATGTATTGAGGCAATGCGACCCTGACGTTATATTTATTTCCGAACATGGAATAAATGACGCAAACCCACTAAAAAATTTTCCCTACGAAGTCTTGACCAAAAATCACAGCGGAGAACGTTTTGACGGATGCGCTACAGCTGTGAAAAGAGGTCTTGACTTCAAATCAATAAGTGGACTCGACGAATCTTACCTCGCTGTGGAGGTCCATACGGCAATGGAACACCTGGTCCTGACAACGGGGTACCAACCTCCAAGGAGAGGGTATTTGCTCCTTCCAAACTTCTTGCAGCTATGTGGTCACGGCAGAACCGTTCTCTTTGCCGGTGACCTCAACGCAAGAAGCGCTGCCTCCGGTTATACGTCGACCAAACCAGCAGGCAGGAATCTCGAGACACTTATTGATAGAAACATTATGACTAGAATTGGACCAGACTTCCCCACATATATTACTCACAGGTCAGCAACAAAACCTGATATTGTGCTAACCAGCAATATATTCCCTTATAATTACTTCATTGAGCCGGGCCCCCCTATTCCCAGCGATCACCAGGCTATCCTTATTAAAGTCTCAACCTCCCCCATTCAAATCCCTATCCCAGAGCGAAAGAGCTACGCTCAAGCCAACTTGGATAAGTATAAACAAACTCCTCGAAAGTTATAACCCAGAACCCTTAATTAATGCCTCCCTAGAAGAAAGTGACGAGGAGTTGGATAAAATGAATGAAAATTTATTAAAAGCCGACAAGGAAGCCGTCCCCCGAGTTAAATATAAAACTCTCCCTGCCCCCTCATGGACCCCTAGAATGAAATTCCTCGCGAGGGAGTATAGGGAATGGATCAATGAAGTGAACCTCACTGGCCCCAACATCAATACACACCGACAAACACAACTCATTCGTGTCGAACTAATGACTCTTATAAGGGACCAACAGAATGTACTCTGGAATAATTTAATTGACAGACTGAACGTAGAAACCCACTCACGTACATTCTGGCAGACTGTTAAACGACTAAAAGACGGACAACCACCAAAGACTATTAAGCTCAGACGTGATGACACTAAAATTTTGGACGTGGAAAGAATCGAAGAGGAATTCAGACTCTTTTGGGCATCTATATTTAAGATATCCCCGGAAGAGAATGATGACTTCGATTTGGACTTCGAAGACGGAATCATTAACGACCTGAATGATCAAATACACAGAACCCACCCTCACCATTGCGTATCACAGGATAGGGAAATGGAAGGACTCGGCGGTAGAATTACTGCCGAGGAACTCTCAATGACCTTAAAATCTTTTCGACAGTGAGCACCGGGGGGTACAGGACTGACGAAGGAGAATTTTATTCGAGCCCCGCCCAATATCCTATTGGGGCTCATGAATATCATGAACGCATGCCTAAATGTGGGTTACTTCCCTGACCACTGGAAGGTAGAGAAAATGATATTCATTCCAAAATCCGGTAAACCACCGGACAGTCCAGCTAACTTCAGGCCTATATCTCTCCTAGAATTTTCAGGGAAAGTCTTGGAGAAGATATTGGCCAATAGGGTAAATACGTTCCTCGAGAATAACGATTCTCATAATAATCAACAGCATGGCTTCCGAGCGAAGCGAGAAACAGACACGACGCTAGCCGTAATTACCGAGAAGTTGGCAAAAGTAAAATCAGAAAAACGCCACGCAAATCTGGTGCTACGCGATGTCAAAAAGGCCTTTGACAAAGTATGGAGGAGAGGCCTACAATATAAGATCCTACAACTAGGCCTCAATCCCATACTTGAGAGGATCCTTTGTGACTATGTAATGGAGAGGAGGGCGTTTTTGAGTATTAAAGGTTATAGCGGCTTTGAGTTTGAACTCGAGGCGGGGGTGCCGCAAGGTGGGTGCATCAATCCCCTGCTCTATAACAATTACACCATTGACCTTCCCCAACCTTTGACTGAAGGTTCCTTGTACGTCCACTTTGCGGACGACATAACAATGATATGTACGGGGCCTTATCGGAATACGAATTTCATGGCACAGAGTACGGCAGTGGAAATCGAAAACATCAACTCTTTCGAGAGAAGATGGAAGATATCCACCAATGCCCAAAAGTTCCGTGTAATTCCACTATTCCGAAGGACACTGGCATACATCCATGTGGGGGGTGCACGCATCCCATACCGCACGGAGGGCACGGTTCTGGGACTGCATATTACGACTGGTGGGTATAGGAATCATGTAGCGAAAACTACACAGAATGCACGGAGGAACTTGGGTGAATTTTTCAAATTCGTAAACCTGAGCACCTCCAACAAACTCAAAATCTACAATGCGTGCATTCGCTCAAAACTCCTGTACCCCCCGGTCCCTATAAACGCAGTTTCCAAGACCCAAGTCCTTAAACTGCAAAGGGTCCAGAATAAGGCAGTATATATCATTACAGGAGCCCGAAGGAGAGAAGGGAGAAGGCAGAGTGAACTCCATGGTGAACTGGGGATGACCCCCATAAACGTGGAGCTTCACCTCAGAGCAACCAAAATCTGGGAAAAGGTGCACCGGCACCTCCCTCTCGAGTTTGTGCTCGGGCACATTGACTTTGACAACTTACACAACATAAGACGACCAATATCGTTTAAAAGCAGTAGACTACCGATTGACATTGACGTCGACCCAAGGAAGGTTCACTTAAAGTAAAAACACCCAATTCACAACACAAATCACTAACAAAGCCAAGCGAAATTAGCCACTAAATTAGCAATTGTTAATTTTAGTTTCTAGTAAATACTTCCCCAAATTTTTGTGCGAAATATCGCCAAAAAAAAACAAATACAAACTAACAAACAAAACAACACAAAACCAAAACCAAAATCTGGGTGTAAAATACCCGGAAAAGAAGATGAAAATCTTCAACAAGCCACGTAGAGAGTAAAAAACACCCACTACTACAAAGGCTTGAATGCCCAACGCATTACCCGATAATATATTTATATATTGTCACAAAAAATATAACCAAAACGCAAAGAAAGCCAGAGATGCCCTTTCACCAGGGATCTGTCTTTCATACTTCTTTTCATTTTCACTTTCCTATAATTTTCCCCTATTTCCCCACTATTTCTCCTACTAAAACCCTCTTCTACTATATTCCTCACTTTATATGTCCAATGTCCAATAAGTGAACTAATTATAATGATTTGTTTTAATCTAGTCACTTTTAGCTTATTCACTAATTTATTATTCTCTATATTTTTTCACTGTTAGCACTTTTTAATTGTTATTTTCTCGATTCTTCCACTTTTCTGACTTTCGATTACCCTGTTCTAGTCACTTTAATGTTTTCACTTTTACACTCATTCAATTTCTGAAGTCTTTTGGCCAGTATCTATCTTCTTAAAGGTAGACATATTGACGGTGTGTACGCACAAGTCTGGATGTACATCGCGGGGGACTATGGTCCTTCCTATGTCCATTTGTATTCGCCACGGTTGATGCCGTCAAACAGTTTCTCATTGGCCCTCTTAGGGGGGCCGACATACGGGGGGACCAAAGACTTTAAGCTCCACGTCCTTGGCGTCGAAGTAACAGCCCCGCAGAAGGATATCCCTTTTTTTCGTGAGGGGAACTCCCAGATACTTTAGGATTTCGTTTTCGTCTGAGCTTTCTTGTAGTTGATTTGTTTCATCTTCTTTCTTTGCATCTTGTTTCACTTCCGTCTTCTTTTTCCTTCTTTGTTTTTTCTTCTTCGTGATCTTTTTCGTGTTTTCATTCTTTTCTAATTCTTCCTTCGAGGTTTTTTGGTGCTGATTCACTACTTCTTCTTTTTCCGTGTTCTTTTGTTGGGGCTCATCCATAAATTGGATTCTTAAAATTTCCTGCGATGCGGAGTTGGGTGGGACACCATAACTTTTTATGATCCCGTTCCTTTGCAAGAGGCGATCTAACTCATCTGCAAAGGAGCCGTGGTTAGCTAGATTCGCCAAGTGGGCAAAGATGACATGGTCATAATCTCCTTGGACTCACCTGGCATCACCAGTTTTGGGGCTGAGTTTTCTGTGCCATTGATCTTCGTTTTTGCCACTGCCTCGACGTAGGTCCTGGACTTTGCCTCCTTCACCTTCTTGATCTCTTCGCGTTTTACCCGGATAGCTTATTTGCGGATAGAACACCTCATGGCCAAGGCCCTGTGGTCCCCTCCGCAGTTAACCTATCTTGGTTTCTCGGAAGTACACTCTTTCCATTCGTGACCGAATCTGGAGCAAGTGACGTCAGCCGCCATACACTCTTTCGTGGGATGTTGTTCCACGGCAAGGCGGCGCTGACAGAGCTCAAGTTGGATAAACTCCTCCGCTTCAACCTGTTCTGGGGCTATACGTAGGAAGAATCCCAGGAGTCCATCCTTCATGGCCCTCTGATCTCTGAGCTATCTCGATGCTCGCGAAGATTACTTTTACGATGTTTTTACGAATTGTTCAACTTGGTCGAATTTTGCCCAATTCTGCTGTTTGGTTAGCCCGACTTTAATGTCCTCACAAGAGTTATCCGTGAAGAACGGGTCGAGTCTCTTAAGAATGATGGTACGACGTGCGAGGATTTGCTTGGAGATAATAGCCTCGAGGCCAATCTTACGTAGGGGCTCTTTGGCTTCCTCCGATACCAGTTTATCGATGTCCTCGTCCTTCCAAAACACTGATGCGTAGCCGTTGGAGGTGTCAATAAGCTTAATTAGTGCTATATTGAGCATGCCGAAGATGGTTTGCATGACTTTTGGCCTTGGTGATTTCGTCGTTCCCCGATGGTGCGGAGAGGCACCCTCTTGTAGTCCCGGTTGTGAGGCCCCATGGCCCCCTTCGGACTTCTTGCTTTAAGTGTAAAGCGTCTTCTTCTAGAGAATATTCTTCTTCCGAATCACGTTGCTCGAGTATGAAATTGTCTGGTGAGGGCATCTTAGCAGACCTTCTCTTAACTTTTCCTCCTTTGCCAAGACCAGACAGGATAAATGCTCACTCTCAAAAGGTCATTATGCGCAGGACAAGGCAAAGTAGTATAGAAAGAAAAGGTGAGGTCGTTTCAGTCGAAGAGGAGCGGTTCGGAAATTAACCCAAGAGGGGGATAGGAAGAGATTAAAGGCCGGTGGCTATACACCGGTGCTGAGTGACTGCTAAGATTTTCTCGACAAATTACGTTTCTCTCGGTATGTTACATTCGCAAAAAGAGGTAACCGATTGTGAAGTTTACCAAACGTTTTCGAAGATTTCTTCAAATTGTGAAATCTTCATGTGTTAAACCTACGTATCCGCCAAGTATAAACAGTGAGTGTGGTACATATTAAATACCACACAAAGTGCCAGTGCCACCATAAATCCTGGATTACGGCAAGTTACCGGACTCAGAATCTTCTCCCCAAAAAGTAAAGTGCTAATTGGACTTTGGAAATTTTATCTATTTCTCTGTTTTCTGACCTTCCACCTTTTACACACATCTGACAAATTGACAATGACGGTAAAATGACGAGTGACGTACTAAGGATTAGTCTGAGGACTCTCCCCGAAAGGACCAAAACTGATCGGGAAGATGCATTCTCCATAGTCTACGGGGAGCTGGACGTTGCACTCGTGAGACTTATAGACACCCCCTTTGGTTACACTGCAATCTGCCAGAACGAAAAGAATGCAGAACTCCTGGCTTCGTCCAAAGCCACTGCAGTATTCAACCCTATCAATTGACCTCCCAAAATTCCGCCACAAATTCAGGCCCATCGTAGCGTTGTCTGCCGTAAATTAGATCCATGGGTGGGACACCACTTAAGCGACGAAATCTATCAAGAGATTGAGAGGAACCACCAGTGGGTTAAAGTCTCTGAAATTATAAAGTTCAAAGACTACACCCACGTATTTAAGGTAGTCTTCTAAGATACAACAATGACACAAAAGGCTAAAGAGTTAAGTCTTCTTCTCTTTCACGTCAGGGTCTGCCCTGAACAGATTGAAAGAGAAGACTTTACACAAGTACAAACCTGCTTCAAGTGCTACAAAAACAACGAGCACACTACTAAAGCATGTCCACAGACGGAAAGTGTTTGTTCCATCTGAAGCAAATCTGGCCACATCTGGCGTGACTGCAGGAGTCGGGAGAGAAGATGTGTAAATTGTAAAGGGAACCACGGGGCAATGGCGATGTCATGCCCAGTAAAAAAAAAAGAAGCGATAAGAAATCATCAGCAGCGAAGGAAAGAGGAAGAAGAGGCAAAGAACAACAGGTCCTATGCCAAAGTGGCAAAGGCGGCAATAAGAGAGGCCTCAGCCCAACCTACCTACCTTAAGGTAGAAAATGAACAATCCACAAAAATCATGTGCTGCATATACTATGCACACATCGCTAACCTTACTAGGCCAGGCTCCTTCAAAAAGGGGCTAAGTCAAATGCTGACTAAGAACGGGATGGATTAGATGTGGTTCCCGGAGAACTCTCCATCTGAGGAAGTGCTTCGCATCCAAATGCAGCCTTTACAAACCCCAAAACCCAGCACGCAGGAAAGAACTGTTCCCCCTCCAACAATCAACGCCCCCAAAACCCTGAAGCCCCAACAAACAAAACTCCCAATGCTGACACAAGTGAAACAAAAACGAAACACCGTCACGGTAGCCGCACCAAACGGTCACCCAACCGGCAGGGGATGAGATTCGCCTCATCCTCGAGAGAAGGTAAACATGCCTATCATGGCAGGAGAATCCAACTAAAAATATATACTACAGAGAGTGCCCAATTCCCATAGACCAAGATGGATAAAGATGTAAGTGACGGCATGAAAACCGGCCGTTACAAATGGGAGTACAGTGAGGACATTTCTGAGAAGGTGGTCAAAAAGGCCCTCATTCTGGGAATGGTCCGGCTGAATCAAGATGCCTTCGCAACGTTGACGACCTCGGAATTCAATAAAAAGAGATCCGGTAAATCCCGATCTCCCCCAGCCAGGCCCTCCACTCCAAAGAAACTAGGAAAAAGGAACGACTAATTGACAGACATCATGTACGGACTGACAAAAGATCTGACAATACTACAAATGAACACGGATGGATGGATCGACAAACAAATGATTTACGGCAATATCATCAGACAATGTGACCCTGATATCGTTCTGATATCAGAACATGGACTTGACACAACGCAGAAAATTATGAAAATCTTTAACTACGCAATAATAACAAAGAACCACAGCCAGGAACGTTTCGATGGCGCTGCCATCGCAGTCAAAAAGGGTATTCTATTCAGGTTACTCCCAGATTTAGACGAATCCTATCTGGCTATCGAGATTCCTTCTACCCTGTAGGCCACTGGTAGTTTCCACCGGGTACCAACCCCCAAGACGGGACTATATCCCGATGCACAACTTTCTCCAATTGTGTGCACATGGGAGAACAGTCCTGTTCGGGGGAGATCTCAACGCCAGATGCCAGGAATCCGGATATACCGGACGTCTAAATAAGAAAGGGAGGAACTTGAGGAACCTTATTGGCGGGGGTATTGTTGCCCGCATTGGGCCCAACTTCCCCACCTATATCACCGAAACCTACGCAACAAAGCCGGATATCATCCTGACTAGCTCACAATTTCCCTACAACTATTACGTTTAACCCGGCCCTCTAATCCCAAGCGACCACGTCGCTACCCTGATCAAGATATCCTCAAGCCCCATTTAGATACCAGTCAGGAAGAGAAAGTGCATTTCTAGAAAGAACTAGGAAGAGTACTGTACCCTTCTCGGTGAGTTCAGACCTCTACCACTCGAGGAAGCCACCCTGGAAGAAATCGACCAGGAACTGGCAAGGTTAACGGAAATAATGGTGGAAGCGGACCGCGCAGCAGTACCCAAAACATCTTACAAAACGTTACCAGCACCAAGGTGGACACAGGAACTATACGCTTAACGGATGAATACAAAAGATTATTTGAAGAAATCAGACTGACTGACACAGACAGAGTTAAAAACAGACGTCTAAAAATACTAAGGACTGAAATGAACAGACACATAACTGAACAGCAAGAAGCTCTTTGGAATAACCTCGTAGACAAGATGGACGAAGAAGTGGATCCCCGAACATTTTGGAATACTCTGTCAAGCCTGAAGGGTAAGCCACCTGACAAAAACATACTTCTTAAAAAAGACGATGGAACAAAAATGACCCCAATAGAAATGGAAGAAGTGTTCAGAATCTACTGGAGGAATGTATTCTCCACTACACCAGAAGAAAATGAACACTTTGACCCAGACTTTGAAGAACATATTAACGACCAGTTAAGAAAACTACTAGACAGGACGTACCCCTACAATAATACAACTGCGGACAGAGAGATACCTGGATATGGACGGAAGATAACAGAGGAAGAAATACTATCGACGCTGCGTGCCTTCAAGCAGAGAGCGCCATGGAAAACAAAATTGACCAACCTGAACTGGTTGAACGCCCCCCCATAACATCTTACAGGGGCTGGTCAATATAATGAACGCGTGCCTAAGCGTTGGCTATTTTCAGGACGAATGGAAGATCGCCAAAATGATCTTCATTCCAAAAGCCGGAAAACCGCCGGACGGCCCAGCGAATTTCAGACCCACTTCCCTCCTCGAAGTGGCAGGCAAGGTCTTCGAAAAGATCCTTGCTAATAGAATCCAAGATTTTATGGAGGAAAACAACCTCCATAACCAACACCAACATGGATTCAGAAGAGGGAGAGGGAGTGATACGTCAGGGGCAATAATCACTGAGAAACTGGCGAAGATCGCTAGCCAGAGAAAGTACGCGGACTTGGTGCTCAGAGATGTTAAGAAGGCATTCGACAAAGTATGAGGGACTGGGCTTCAGTACAAAATACTGAGACTTGGACTAAACCCACGACTAGAAAAAATTCTATGTGACTATGTAACTGACAGAATAACATATAAACAAATATTAGACCACACGGGACCAGACTTCCAGCTGACTGCAGGCGTACCGCAAGGAGGGTGCCTAAGCCCCCTCCTATATAACATATACACCCTCGATCTACCCGATCCGATCAGGGAAGATTCGTTGTACGTCCAGTTCGCCGACGACATCACCCAGATCATGACTGCCCCCTTCAAGAGTCCCGAACTCATGGCACAGATCACCGCCAGAGAGATCGACCACGTCAGCAGGTTTGAAAGAAGATGGAAAATCGCCATTAACACACAGAAATTCAAGGTGATTCCATTCTTCCGTATGAAACGGGCCTATATCGTAACAGATAACGCCCGTATTCCATAAAGCTCTGATGAGACAGTACTTGGACTAAAGATAGGTAAAAATGGATGCGGTAGCCGCGTTACCCAGACGGCAGCGCGCGCGAAGGTCGAGCTTTCAAAGCTGTTCATGTTCAAAAACCTGAACACGGCCAATAAGAAGAAAATATATAACGCGCTCATAAGATCTAAGCTAATGTAACTACCGATACCTATCTGCACTAGTTCTAAGACAAAATGAGACTCCTCCAAAGAGTACAGAACCAAGGTGTACTCTTAATAACAAACACCAGGAGGAGAGAAAAAAGGAAGCAGAGGGACCTACACTGCACGATCCAAATGACTCCAATTAACTTGGAGCTGCAAAGTAAAGCCCTCAAAATCTGGGAGAAAGTACCACGACTCATGACGGACGAAACCAGGCAAAGACACATAGACATTCCGCCGGAAGACAGAAACAGAAGAAGACTAGACTTTATTAGCAGTAAAGCGCAGACCGAAAGACAGGAACAACCGATCTACACATAAGACTTTACAACGCAAAACAATAAACGTCGCAAATAATACCTAATAAACAGAACACTTCAAAAATACACAAACATACAACGATAAAAACACAAGAGATACAGAAAACACCTACAAAGGCTCGAATGCTACAAGAAAACTATCATAATCTACACGAAAAAAAACGATAACACAAACAATAACAACATAAATCAGAAACAATACAAACTAACATTCAAAAAACTCACAAACCAAGAAGAACACAAGAAAAACTAAAAACTAAAACATAAAAGAGTACGCAAAAGATCATGAATATTAAGACAAAACACTGAGAAGAACATCAAACTCAAATAACGCCTGCGATTCCCTATCACCAGGGATTTTCTACCTTTCTACCCCTTTTATCAGAGAAATATATCCCTATCTATCAATCTCCTATTATTACATACATATATGCATACATGAGTGCAATTGCAATCTCATATGCGTGTATGTATTTTCCTTTCACAACTTAATATGTCCAATCTCCAATGTCCGGTGCTGAGTATATGACGATGTTATGTGATAGTGTGGTGTTTGGAATGGCAAGATTGGATGATCGGTTTGGGAGGGTCTAAGTCTTGCTAGATCGGCGGCTTGCCTAGATAGTCGAGACGTGGTGGCTTAGTGTCTGCAAAACTTCGGCGCGGCGGTGTCTTTTAGAATCAAGGAAAGTTTATTGCGATGCTGCTATTTAGGTGTATAGTGGTTCTGGAAGCTGGTGGTTTCTTGCTGCTGAAAATTTGCGTTCCCAAGCAGCACCATACTGTATGTGGTAAACATGGTTGTAAATGGGGCCTCTCTCAAGTTTCCACAGTTGTCAAGTTAGTCTCGTGAGGGTGTATGTAATAAGAAGAGTGAGTTTATTTGTGTCTCAAAGTGTCGACATTCTCGTGTACAGAGGAGAGCGACAGGTGCGCTTCAGAGCGGAGTTCTGTATGCGCTGTACTCTCCTCTGCCAGCTGTGGCTTGCGGCCATTAGTGTAATTGGTGCATATGTAAGTATTGGTCTGATTAATGTTTTTTTTATAGGCGTAGTTGCATCGTTTTACTTCTGGGGTAAAACCTCTTCAGTATGTTGTTCATTCGTTTGGTTTTGGCTTGTGTGGTGTTTTGGTGTGTGTGGAAGTGTAAGTACCTGTCAAATGTTGCCCCTATTATTTTTGTTGTGGGCTTGTATGTAAGTCTTATGGGGGCTGGGTAATGTTGGTCGGGTATGTGATCATGTATCTGGATGTTTTGCATGTAGTTGTCTTGCGCTCCATATAGTGTCATCTGTGTCTTCTGAGGATTGGTGGTTATGAGCCACGTATCCTCGTACTCTGTCTTTTCGTTTAGTGTTATTTGTGCCCGGCCCGGAAGTGTGTTAGGGCGCACGCTGGTGACGAGAATGGTCTCGTCGTCTGCATACGACAGTGTGTGTGTGTGTGTGTGTGTGTGCAATTTATTTCAGGGCATGGAGTGTAATTTGTATAAATTATGAAAAGTTTGGGTGCCAGTACGCTGCCCTGCGGTACCCCAGCGCGTGGGGAAAATGGGCGTGATAGTGTGTTGTTGTAACGTATATAACATTTCCTATCCTAAGGTAGTGCGACAGGAGCCTTCTGGCGCAGAGAGGCAGCTCCGTGTTGTTGTCTAGTTTCCAATGAAGCCCCGCGTGCCACACTTTGTCGAAGGCCTTCTCGACATCCTTGCTGATAGTGAGTGTTTTTCTTCGTGGTTGTCATGCTTTTTGTATGATGTCGTAAACGATAGTGATCACTGAGCTGGTAGACCGGCCCCTCCTGAAGCCATATACATTTTGTCAGTTTAGTAAGGTTAGTAGGTGGGGTGGTTTTGAGGGTCTGGGTGGATGCAGGATGTGTTTGCTTGGGAGGGGGGGCTGGAAGTGGGGCTGAGTCGGAGGTGTGGGTAGATGTGGGTGCAGGTGCCAGTGTTGCGGATGTTGGTTTTAAACTGGGAACAGAGGCTGAAGTGGTTAGGGGTATAGGGGCAGAATGAGTCAGTGTGGGCGCAGAGGATGAGGGAGTGGTAGCCGGAGCGGGTGGTGGAGGAGTGAGGACAAAAGATGCAAGAGGGGTTGGAGTGATCAGGGGTAGAAGGGAAAAGAGAGGCAGCGTGGGGGGACAGGAGGAGGAAGTGGAAGCCGGAGCGGGTGGTGATGGGGTGAAAACAGAAGATGGAGCGGGGGTGCGGACGGAGAGGCGGGGGTCGTTAGGAATGGGTTGTGGAGGATGCTGGAGGGTGTGTGTGTAGGGTTGTCTGTGTGTGGTCATGTACGGTTTTGATGCGTGGTCTTAGAATGTTTATTGGGGTAGCCAGAAGGGGTGGCCTTCTGTTCTGGTGGAACTGGTAGGTGTTGATTATTGACTCCGGAATGACAATGCTCTCTATTCCATTAGCCTCGAAGAGTTCGTTCAGAAAATTGGCGTAGAGGGAAAAGTCACCTCCAGCCCAATCTTGTGCCAGCCGTGAGAGCAGAGTGGCGCGGTTTGCCATAAGGTCAGTGTTGTGTGTGTTTGTTGGTGGTATGTATGAAGTTTGCACGTATGTAACTGCGGGCAGAGTATATGTATGTTCGGGTTGTGTGTGAGGGGCGGTGGAGTGGGAGCAGGCATGGTTTGTGTGTTGGGGTGAATTGTGGTCTGCGCATCTCCTATATGGCCCAAGCCCGCTTTTCAGCGAGATATGGACACTTCAGGTTAACTGCGCTGTGATTACCACCGCAATTGATGCACATGAGTGTTGTGTTGGTTCATGAAGTGTGAAAGGGACCTTTCTCACTGCATTTTGAGCAGATCTGTTCTGCTAAACAAGTGTTTGCTGTGTGCCCCGCTTTGTAGCAGCGGAGACATTGTTGGGGGCGTATGTTATGTCGTTGTTCGATTTCTTGGGGATGTGTGAGTATAGAAGCGTGTAGCGTGGTCGTTGCAGAAGACCACGTCCGGAAACGTGGTTCCTCCGCGAGTATCGAAGAATGTGGGGAAGGCCGGGCCGATGTGCTCGCAGCGATAACGAGGCAGAGCAACGGCCAGGTACCTTCGTGGTGTTAGAAAGGAGTGTTGGGTGGAAAGAGTTGAGGTCCCCCGCAAAGAAGATAGGTAGGTTGTGGTTTGATAGAGCCCGGAGTGGGACTTCTATGTTTAATTGTAGGCGTGGTGGTCTGTAGTGCGTGGCCACTAGGATGGGGCAGGAGCTTGTCTGTACATTGCAGGCTAGAAAAGTTATCGCTTGTTTGAATGAGGGAGTGGTGTATAGAGCGCTTTATTAGGATCGCTGATCCTAGGTGCAGCGCTTGTGGAGTTAGATAGTGTAGTAGCCTGCAATGCGGAGTCTGTTGTTGGGAGGGTGTAGACTAGTCGAGTTCAAGAGTATTATGTCAGGTCTTTGTGGCAACAGTATGGAGAATACCGTACCAACTGCGTACACTTAATTGTATTATGTTGAGGCGACCTATTGACGTCGGCGGAGTGCGTGTGAAGCTGATTTAGCAGGGACCGTTCCCCTCTCCTTGGTTATTTCCCAGGAAGCGTGGGGAGCGAGTACCTTCACGCGTGTCGGTTGTGGTTTCATGGGAGTGGAGAGGTTATTAGTGGTGTTATCGGATGGGCAGGCCGTGTTAGAGGGGAGAGTGTGTTCTGTGGAAGGAGGGTTAGAGATAGTGGGAGAGTGGGTGGTGGTCGTGGAAGGAGGGTTGGAGAGAGTCTAGGAGGGGGAGTTAGGAGCAGAAGAGGAGAGAGTAGAGCTAGTAGATGGGGGGCTAGAGATAGTAGGGGAGGTGTAGATTATGAGAGGGGGTGTCGGGAGAGAGAGGAGGTTGGGACGGCGAAGAAAGAGGGGTTGAAGGAGGAGAGGAAGGAACAGCAGGGAGGGGGTTGGTTGGCTTTACGCGTGGTTGTGTGTGGCAGGGGGGGTTTCGTGGTGGAGTTTTTTTTGTTTAATGCGGAGTGTTGTGGAGGGTGTGGTGGGCTTGGGGGGAGGTGGAGAAGGTGGCGGTTGTGTTATCATTGGGAGTGGGATTGGAGGCTGTGAGAGGGGGGGGGTGGCAATTGGGGGTTGGAGTTGAGGCTACCAAAGGAGGAGTGCTGGTGATAGGATGGAGTTTAGGTATAGAGCAAGAAGAAGTGGTAGCTGTGGAGGGAGGAGAGGAGGCGGTTGGAAGAGAGGTAGGAGTAGTGGGCAAAGGGGCAGGTAAGGAGGGTACAGTGGCGAGAGTTGCAGGGACAAAAGGGCGGGAGGAGGCAGGAGTGTAGTGAAGGTGGGGGGCGGGGTGTGCGGGGGCGGTAGGTCAGGGTGGAAAGGTGTTCGTGCCCACCGGGGTGGGGAGGAGTGCGTGTCTCTTGTTTGTGTGCTCGTCGATTAGAGCGAACACCTTCTCGGGAAAGGTGATCTGCTCTAGACCGTGCGAGGTAAACAGTGTGTTGAGTATGTTTGCGTCTAGTCGGGCGTCGCCCCTCGACATGTCCTATCGATCATCCATCGCAAGATCCCTAATATTTTTTTCTCCTGCTGTTTTCACTTTTTCATTTCTTTGCCTTCCCTTTATTCTTTCTCGTGCTTGGATAGACCCGATGAGGGTGAAAAACAGTTTAAACTCCCCCAAGAGAGAAACCAGAAGGAAAAAAATAATGCCCTGTTAATCCTAAATCTACTACGACATCACGGCTTACCATCAAACCAGCTGATTGGTTTTTTTTTTACCTTTACTATTTGGATATGACTTTTCACGCACTTCTCTTCCTCTATCTTAATTCCTTTCTTTTAGATTCGCTTCTTAAAAAACTTGCTAGCTGAAATGAGCTCGTGTGTTTTACTTTCATTTTTAAATAAATAATATTTTGAAAGGCCGAAATCTCATCACCCAATTCCCGCGCAATTTTGCGGGACCGTTACTTCTTTGTCCACAAAAGTAGTGACGTCATCAAAACTTTACCGTTCTCCGTCATTGCTACACTTGAGAAATTGTATGGGTCGTCGTCAACTTAAATGTTGTTTCCTTCATTTCTTTTTAATCACACCCCAAAGTAAACTCAAGTTCCAAACTATAAGTCCCAATTTAATTAAAGATTGAATCATACTACTAAATTAACCGGGCCCACACGCTATTGGTGCACTTGGATATTTGCGAATTTTAGTAAATGCCCTGAAATAAAAAAAAAATTCATTAATTTCTAAAATACTAAGATATTTCTAATCTTGTCTAGCATATCATAACTTCCAAATTATAAAGCCACTAACATTTTTTTCCAGGTTTATTCAAATCTTTTTTGGCGTGAGGCGATAAATAGAGATTTGCATAACATTTCTAATATGCGCAAAGCAAAACCTCTCCAACGTTGAACAGGGAAAGTTTATTGCAATGAAAGTTAAAGGAGTGACTAACCGCGAGATTGACAAAAAAAGGGCGAAGAGGGGCTCTTTTTAAGTATCCTGATGGTTACAATAAAGTTGCTGGACGGCCAAAGGCCATTTAAAAAAAAAGGATGAAATAGCAATTGTCAGAGCTCTTAAAAAGTCCCGTTCTTCTTCAGTTTAAAAAATTAAGGTATCAGCAGTTCGGAAAGCTTCTGTATCCAGTGTGCGAAGAGTCATCTTGGAGCACAATTTTCATCTTAAAGAGCGACTGGGCTGCCCGCTATTGTCCTCTTCCCACAAAACCGCTAGAGTGCAGTTTGCTCGCTTGCATCAAAGGGGGGATGATGAATGATCCGAGATTTTGTCCCCTGACGATAAAAAAAAGTAACTTAGATGGCCCTTATGGCTATAAGTATTACTGGGCAGATGAAAGTGTGAAAAATCTTACTTATTCCAGGCGTCAGAACAGTGGAGGAGGCATAACGGCCAAAATGAGAAGTTACCATTTGTTTTCGTAGACGGACGCTTCACTGCAGCATGATACGTAGACTTATTAGATAGAACACGCATCGGCGAAGCAGGATAAAAGCTTATGTGAAGAAAAGTTGAGTTTCCAGCAAGAAAACGCCCCAATCCATACGGCAAATGCCCCCTCATACTTGCTCGATGCTGTTGGAGTTGAAGTTTCAAACTGGCCGGGGATGATTCACGGATGATGTATAGAATGTTAGATTAGAGCCTCTTGTACCATCTTACACATGTGTCCGTGTGAGCGTGAATGCATGTACGTCAAGAGAGGATAGCGTAGATCGGTTTGCCTCCGTAGTTCCCCCCCCCTCCCTCTCTCTCTCTCTCTCCCTGGCCGCACTATTCGGAGACTATCGAACACGGACAGAATGGTTTATGGTCATATGAGGGGGGGGGGGGGAGATGGCGTTTACGCGTCTTTTGGGCGTCGGGAGGCCTAAAACCCCTACGCTCTCACTCCACCATTATCATCTCCCCCCTCCCCCCAGGCTCCTTGAAAACCCATTTGCAGGAGGGACTCGCGCTCAGAACAATTCTGAAGCTGAAAGAACAAAAAGTTCTCAAGCTCATCTCTCAAAACTCTCCTCAACTTCTCATGGACTCAGCCTCAGAACAGTTCTAAAACTGGAAGAACAAAAAACTCTCAAACTCAACTCAAAACTCTCTGACTCTTGGACTCGGCCAGACAGAACATTTTCGAAGTTTGTGGCATATAGAACGACTCCTCCTTTCGAGTAGGTTTCTCGCCCGTTGTTCTCCGACCAAGGTAAGCTTATATATACCCATTTTCTCGAATTGTTTTTGCGAGTTCCCTCGAATTCATATCAACTCTCAAACTCACCCACTCCCCTCTCACCTAGATTCATTCTAACATTCGATCCTTCAAATTCATACATGACTTTCTATCTATTCCATACCCTTAAACTAAGCTCTAACTAACGAGAGTATTCGGAACTAAAAATTGTTTCGGATATTCCCTGGAGAGGCAAAATTATCTTTCCAAATCAATCGGAGACGAGCGCCTCTTATTTAAGCGCATACCAACTTGCTTAGCCCTGCCCTACCTTCGGGGTAGTAAATCTAACAAGAAAGACAGAAAGCAATATTAAACTGTATAAGATTTGAAAATGGCCATTTTAAAGTCATGGCAGGAGTTGAGAATTGAACTGCTGCAGAAGTTGATTAGGAGTATGTGGTCACGTATTTTGGAAGTTATTCAGAAAGGGGGATGTCAAACAAACTATCGTTAAAAGAATAATATTGGAATACTATAACAATTAATTATTTTTTTCCAGTTTTTGCATCATGGCGTTAGAGTTTTGAACGGTGATATTTTTACTTTAATTGCGTTTGTGAGATTAGCAAAGATTTTGAGGGATTTCATTAAATCTGAATATCCAAAGCCTTTTTCAACTTCCTTTCTAATATAAAATTCTCTTCAAAGTTGTTACATTATTTTTCACAAAGAGGGTAAAATACTATGGCTTTATAGTTTAGAACTTGAGTTTAGGCCATGTAAAGTTGCCATGATAAACAATTGAATAATCTTTTTATAGTCTATTAAATATAGTGAGAGTGAATTAATATTTATGAAAGGAATGTTTATTTTTGTATTGTAAGACGAATGGACAATTTTGGCATATTTTTTTTTCTCTTTCGCTGGCCTAAAAAGGCTTAATGAGTTATAAAGCACACTTTTGTGTCGTACGGTTGAATTTTATGTAGATTCCCAGGATTTAATGAAAGCTTGGAGAAAATTTGGCGGATTTCTACTTTTCTCATAAAAGCTGTGTAAAATTCTTCTAATTTTAAATGGATTAAACAAACTCTATATTTAATTTGGATTTATAGCCGATATTATGGATGTTTTAAAAAAAAACAATTTATACCCCATGAAAAGTAATATTTTTCATTTATGTTAATCCAAAAGTTAAATTACACCGAAGCCCCAAGTTGTATTCTAGAGGGAATGAAAAGCAATTTTAACGCTTGCATCAACGCTAACAAATTCCTTGATGAGGACAAACTGGCCCAAAAATGATATTCATAACCAAGCCATTGAAATCTGCTACGAGTAAATAAAGCTACCACCCAATTTCTCTTTTAGAATTTAGCGGGAAGCTCTTCGAAAATATACTCAATCGAAGACCTTGCGGAACATCTGTAGGAAAACTCTCTGTACAATCCACAACACTATAAATTTGGATAAATCATGAGTACGGCTATATCGATTGGCCTGATCACAGAAAAGATCGCCTAAGCAAAAAGAGAAGGGAATTATATGGAAATTGTATTTTGCGATGTCGCCCAAACATTTGATAAGGTGTGGCAGAGGGGAGTTCAGTACAAGATACTACAACTGTGACTAATACAAAACTGAGAAAAACTTCTGTGACTACGTCACGGAGAGTTACGCCTATGTAAGTATAAGGTCACTAAACGAGATAAAATTCCTCTTCCGGGCTGGATTACCCCAGGGAGGACGCTTAAGGCCAACCATGTACTCACTATATACAACGGATATTCCAGCGCCAAGGAGTCCCAATTGCTTCAACCTACAGTACGTAGGTGACATCAGTCAAATTATTCAATGCCCGTGTAAGGATGAAACGATGCAAGCTCGTATGACTGTCGCGGAAATAGAAAACACTAACGAGTGCGAGACTAAAAATAAAGATCCGCACAAATGGTAGTGAATTCAATATAGTTCCATTAAGAAGATATAAGCTTTGAGATGTAAGAGCGGAAGATAAAATATGTATATCCCTACATTACAGAGTTTTCGGTTTGATAAGAACTTCAAAGGGTACATGAAGCATATCAGTGCAGATCGGAAGAGCCAGAGCGGCAGACAGAATTTTTAACACATTACGAAACCTTCGTTACGAGAACAAAAGAAAGATCTACTTAGCATTGATTAGATAAACACTGATTTACCCAGCTTTCTTCCTCTTCAGCGTCCCGAAAAAGCAGAAATTATATACACCAGAAAATACAAAACAAGCGGACATACCTAATCACATAAGCAAAGAGAATGGAGTGACGGTCGCAAGAAGACCTACATCGAGAAGCGCTAAAATAGATCCAATCAATAAAATACTAGCAAAGAGAACAAATAAAATGAGAGAATAACACAAATAGCATAAGTTTAAGCCACGCAAGATTCCGAAGCTCAATGCAAAAGTTAGCAAACGGTGAAGAAACAATTATTTATTCCTAACAAATTTTGATAAGATCAAATGACTCAAAATAATCATCCCAAACTAAGAAAATATACCCGAATTTAGACTACCTGAAAATGACAACAAACGCGGATTCGATAAAAATATAACCACAAATGAAAAAATATTCCAGATTTATGACCAAATGTTAATTTATACCACATGAGTAAACATACATAACAGAAAATATACGCATATCATAAACAAATAAATAATAACAAAGAGTAAACAAAAAGAAAATGTAAACAAATAAAAAAATCAAATACCTAAGTTAACCACTGCCCTAAATGACAGTACAAGTAAAACAAAACAAATACATTAACCTAACGACAACAGTTTGAACGCCACACAGACAAACAAAACAAACAGGAATAAAATATACAAGCTCCTGAAGAGCGAAACGTCAGTAGTAAAGAACTTCTTATCACTCCTGGTTTCTCTTATTTTTCCTCTCCAAAGATATAGGAACAGCGATTAGTTTGCTCTCCATGTACAAAGCATCTCTGCAAATCTATAAATTTCTTCTCATTTTACTTCATCTTACCCTCTACTTCCTATCACTCACATAAACGTCATCATTTTACACTAAGATGTCTAGTTTCTGGTTAATTGTAAATTAAATTAGGTAAAGTAACTTGGGATGGTTATTTTGGATCTAAACTAACTTACAGTTAACTAAAAACTACACGTTAGATCTCACACCACTTTATTTAAAGTAACAGCCACAATCAGAAACTCGACGGTAGATCCCAAACCACTTTATCTAACTTAACACCTACTTAACCAGAAACTAAACGCTAGGTCCCAGACCCCTTTACTCAACTCATCCCACAACCAGAAACTAGACGGTAAATTCCAAACCACATTTTCTAACCTAAGCCACAATTAACCAGAAACCAGACGGTAAATTCCAAACCACATTTTCTAACCTAAGCCACAATTAACCAGAAACCAGACGGTAAATTCCAAACCGCATTTTCTAACCTAACCCACAATTAACCACAAACTAGACGAACAAATAAGGCTAAGGAAGACCCATGGGTTTCTTTCCACTATACAGGACTAAAACTAGAGCTAAAATAGGCCCACTTAAAACTACAGACGAAGAGTTAGTAGCGAGTGAGATGGGCACAATGACTAGGATTTTAAATATTTTCTTTGTATTTGCACTCAAGGATAATCTAATTATAACCGTGGGACCTTGATTTTCAGGGATACTAAGGAGAAGAAATTTGAGGATATTTTAATTACCAAGAGGTAGACTCGAAAAAAAAATAGCTAGAATAAAATATAGTAGAGAACTGGGCCCTGGCGAGATTTTTTCCTAGAATTTCAAAGGAATGTTAAGATGTGTTAAGTGAGCCTCTAGCATGCATACTTAGAAAATCGCTAAACTAGTGTTGTACCAACGGCATGAATAAAGCAATGTAATACGTATATCTAAGAAGGGGGATAAAACAATTATGTCTAATTACCGACCAGTGTGTTTGAACCGTGGTGAGGAAAATGAGGGAATCTATAATAGCGAAATTTATTAGGGATCACTTCGATAAATATAAGTTGATTAATGAATCTTAACATCCTTTTCCATGAGGTAAATCTTGTTTGACTAATTTATTGTCTGTTTATAGAAAGGTGTACGATTTTGCAAATAAAAAAGAGAATTACGATATTATTATATGTTTTGATTTTGGTAAAGTTAAAGCGCCTGGGATTAATGGAAAGATTTTAGGTGGAATCAGGCGTGGCTTATTAACAAGCAGCGAAAGCTAATATAGATGAGATTAAATCTGAGTGCGGGAATGTCACCAGTTGGGATCATAAGGGGTCCGTGTTGGGCCCGTTGTTGTTCTTGATTTATATTAATGATCTCGAGATAGGTATAAGTGGCGACCTAAGCAAGTTTGTTGATGGCACTAAGTTGGGTATGATCATGAGGTATGAATCCGATGTTGAGCTTTACAAATAGAATTTAACAGAAGCAAGTATAGATAGGAGTAAGCCCCCGAATAATTATAATTGAATGGGAGAGTTTTAACGAAGCTCAGAATGAGACAAGTGTCCTTGTAAGCTCCGATCTACGCCGCCAGAAAGCAGTGCTTAAGTGCTAGGAATAGAACTAATAGAGTCGAGTTTATCGGAAGGAGCGCAAGAAATAGGAGTGCTGATGTCATTCTGAAATGTACCTGGCATTAGTTAGTCCTCATCTTGGCTATGCGGTACAATTTTACTCCCCGGATTATAGGATGGATATTGGTTTGCTTGAGTCTGTGGAGAGAAGGATGACTAAGATGATTCATGGGTTGAGGAGATTACCTTATGGTTAAAGGCTAAGAGAAAGGTTCAAGCGGATTTGATAGAAGTCTTCATGTGTGTAAAAGGTCATAATAGGGAAGACACAGGTATGGCTCTTATTTTTAGTGAATAGGGTAGGATAAGTTTAGGTCTAGGAAAGATATTGGTAGAAATTGGCTTACAAATAGAATGATAAATGAATGGCATAGGATCAGTAGTCAGGTGATAGAAGCGTCCTCCCTGCAGAGGTTTAAGAATAGACTGGACAGATTTATGGATGATAATACTCGGGGAGACTGAGTTTGGGGATGGGAACAGGGGTTCTCTAGTATAGACTAGTGATCAGGCTTTTACAGATTCTTTCTTTTCTTATGTTCTTAACTCCAAACCACTCTATCGAACCTAACTCACACTTAACCAGAAATTGATTGTAGATCCCATAGGTCTTTAAACTAAACCACACAACTAGAAACTAAATCCCAAACCGTTTTACCTAACCTAACCCACACTTCACTATAAATTAGACGGTAACCACAAACTTAAACAGAAACTAAAAGGTAAACTGAATAGTTTACCAGCACTCAATAAACATACTATAGGATGAAGTATTTTCTAAACATCTATTAGAGGTTCATTAACTATAATATTGATCAAAATATAATATTTTACCTAATAATCAGCTAAAATTAGTATGTATATGGTGTCCTATAAATATAAACCTGGAAAAGATAAATATTGTGAAGATCAAAAGAATGATGATGATTTTATACTTTATGTGGTTTATGTTTATTTATGCTACAATATAAATATGCGAAACTTGATGGAGATTAATTGACCAGCGCCCATCAAGAAGCGATCCCTTCTGACAACCTTCCTCCTGGTATATGAGGCTCAGGAGAATACTTGAGTGTTCTAGGCATGATTGAGGTGAGGAAAAAGGTGATTTGTAAATGTAAGATAATGTATGTTAAATTCTAATTTTTCGTCTTTTTTGCCACATATAAATTGTTTATGTCGAATTAATTCTATAGAAATTATTGAATGTTTTTCGGGTACCATATTTAATGGACACCGTGTACATTACGAAGATTATTACACAACGGCTATTTCTTTCACTCATTGAGGGTGGATGAAAGGATGTGCGGATGAGAGAGAATGGTTGATGAATAGAGAGGAAGTTTGGAGAAGGTTGATAGCGACAACGACCACTAGGAAACATCGTCATGAACAAGTTCGTACAAAGACATTCAAAACAACGAACTTTGAATCTCATTTGGAGTCAAATCAAGCCAGAGTTAGATAGGCTGAAGCGGAGTTCGGAACAGATATATATATATATATATATATATATATATATATATATATATATATATATATATATATATATATATATATATATATATATATATATATATATATATATATATATATATATATATATATATATATATATATATATATATATATATATATATATATATATATATATATATATATATATATATATATATATATATATATATATATATATATATATATATTATATATATATATTATATATATATATATATATAATATATATTATCCAAAAATTCGATGGTAGGCATAATCCCCAAATTAAGTTTTAATTATCGTTATCACAAAAGTATTCATATTAAAATTTGGCTATTTTTTGTTTATTCCTATAATTATTTTTTAAATCTAGCGGCAGTCATACAAAACTATTCGAAGATTTATTAAACATCATCATATCATAGTTAACTTACTTTTGTCCGAATAATTATGAAAGAATGTGACATGACTAATTTGGCGAAGTGTACATATGGACTTGATACTTTGAAAATTACGTATAAATGATACGAAAAGGTTTAACCACTTCTGACTCCACCGTGTGCCAAGGCCACATTTTTGCTTGCCCACATTTCGATGGAAATTTATTTCACCGTGAAATATAATTTGTTTTTTGTTGATGAGACTTCAACATTTGGCAAATCCCGCCCCCCCTCCAAGGGGGGCAGTGTGTGGGGGGGGAGAGGGGCATCTATAAGTAGATAAGATCTGTTTTGTCGAAAATAAAATCTCTACCTGTGTTGGAGACATATATCAGCCTATTTGGATGAATAAAAAAGATATATTCGGTTTAAATTATGATGTAAGTTTTCGTTAGCTTAATGGATGATGCGTGTGTTTCCATGGCTGGGTATCGGGTTCCATTCCCAAGCGTGGAAAGAAAAAGGATTCGGTGCTCGTCCGGAGCTATTTTCAGTAGGGTAGTGTCAGACATGTGCGTGCAGGTATTTCCACCTACATACGTCATCACACAGCCAATGACAACGTTGGGCTGACTAACTTAATTAATAATTAAGTCTTACCACCACACCTTTGGTTAAATCACTTACGAACGTTCTATTAATTTTCACATTCCGTTAACCGCCCCATTTTTATGGACGTTTTCACATCAACTTTATTGTGATGATCACTCGAAAGTTTTCCTCTTTTTATAAAGGGTGTTCCAATAACTTGGACCGATTTTAAATGTGAGTTAAGTTTAGGCGTCTAATGATTTTTTTCTTCTTCTTTCAGATTTAACAACTTCAGTCTTTGGCAATTTCAACCATGGAAAGATTAACAATTGAACAACGTGTTAAAGTTATGGAAGCCTATTACGAAAATGGACGTTCAAACAGAAACGCATTTCGGGCACTTCGCGATTTTTTTTGGTCAACATAATCGACCAACCGAGAGTGAAATTGGGAAAATTGTTCGTAAATTCAAACAAACGGGGTCGGTGGCAGATATGAAAACGCCATTGCGTGCTCGTTTACGCTGTTCAGCTGAAAACATTGCTGCAGTGCGCGAGAATGTGGCCGAAGATTTAGATACCTCTATTCGTCATCGCGCGCAGGAATTGAACCTCTCCACAACAACGTTACATCGAATTTTGACAAAAGATTTGTCTCTACACGCTTACAAAATTCAATTGACACAAGAACTGAAGACTGCTGACCATTTGAAGCGCCGTACATTCGCCAATTGGGTGCACGAGCAAAGACAAGTCGATGATGATTTTTCGCAAAAAAATCATCGATGAAGCCCATTTTCATCTTGGTGGATTCGTTAATAAGCAGAATTGTCGCATTTGGGCTGATGAAAATCCCAGGAAGATTGTTGAAAAGCCACTGCATTCACAAAAGGTCACTGTTACGGTGACAGGCGAGCGATACCGTGCCATGATAACCAACTTTTTATGACCTGAATTGAATTCTATGGATATCGAGGATTTGTGGTTTCAACAGGACGGCGCCACATGCCACACAGCCAATGCAACAATGGCTTTATTGAATGAGAAGTTCCCAGGTCGCATCATCTCTCGAAACAGCGAGGTCAATTGGCCACCACGATCGTGTGACTTGACGCCTTTAGATTTCTTCCTTTGGGGTCATCTCAAAAGTAAGGTCTATGCCAACAAGCCAACAACAATTCAACAGCTGAAGGATGAAATAATAAGGCACATTGGTGAGATCGAGGAGCAACTATGAAGAGACGTCATCAAAAATGTTGACCATCGAGTGGAGGTGTGCCGCCGAAGCCTTGGGGAAGATTTAGGCGATATTATTTTTCACACATAATTGCCATGACTCAAATAACATGATCCAATAGTGAAATCAATAAATTTTCACCAATAACAGTTTTATTTACTGCTAACTTCGATCCGTCTTAATGGAACACCTTTATATGCATATTAAGTTGTCGAGACATTAATGTCATTTTTTTTTAATTAAAGTAAATCAATTTAATATAAAAAATTACATTTGTTAAACAAAATAGTCTGCATCATTATTGGCAATTCTCTCGCATCAGTAATGAGTTGAAAACTTGAAGAATTCATTCGGTTTTGATGAAGTAGGCATAATTTTCCCTCTCTTTCATATCAGAGTAAACTTTGCCAATGAGGTGATTTTGTAATGAATTAAATAAATGGTAACGAGATGGTGCAGAGTCCCGGTGAATGTGGAGAATGGGGAAGAGAACTTCCCAACCTAATACATTTGCTGTTGGGCCAAATGTGTCAAATCTGGGCGTGTATTTTCATGGAGTAGGACATCCTTTCGACTGAACAATGACGGACATTTTCGTTCAAGAGCTTCCTTCTAACGTTGCAATTGTTGAGCATATAACCGGGTTAGGTTAGAGATGAACAATATTCATAAGTTGGAAAAAGTTGTCCTTCAGACAGTTCATATGGGACCCAAACACTTTTGTAGCAGAGGCAATACTAGAGTTCCTTTAAACAGCTAATTTACCTTTCACTTTCTACGTTGGCTTGGCGTTTCCAACCCGCCATCGCCACCCCAGCTTCGTGAGTGAAAGGGATATTTATTATCCGTCAGCGGTTATGCAGAGACGTGGTAGACTTCGTCCTTTTAAGAGCGCCGCGTCAGCCCTATTCAACAGCGAAACCTACAGCCCAATCACCGCAAAGTAGAAAGTCCTTATCATCCCCCAAGGGAAAGAACTCTCCTTATAATCCCCCACCAGGGGTAGGCGCCTCTTTATCATCTCTCAAATGGGGTTCGTTTCTTCACTGATAAGACTATTTTTTTCTCCTCGTTTGATAAGGAAGTCTGAGTGGTATGTAAACGTGCCTGAGGTACCGAGGGTAAGCCACGGGGATCCCCAGTCAAGACCCATTTTGCTTCAGCGATAATAACATTCAGGTAGTTTTTGCCTTTGGTCTTCATCCCAAATACCCTTCCCCCTAAACCTTCCCAATTATGGGGACGTGGGTTCACTAATGGGCTAGACCAATGGTTCTCAACCGATTTTGGCTTATGGCCCCCTTAGGAACCTTATTTTTTCCTGTGGCCCATAATCATTGTTTTCAGTAGGTAATATGCAGTTTAACTCTACTTTAAAGGATAAAAGATATTAAAACAGCTATTTGTATTCATGTACAATTATATTTGTCACATATATAGGACTATAAACATAGCAAAAATTAAACAGTAGTTAACAAAAATGTAATACTCTTTTAAAATAAATAATTAGTCTTACAAAAAATAAAATCCCTTAGCAAAATGAAATAAATATATCATCAACTCTTTATTCATTCAATGCGATCCTTATGCTTCATGCAGTTTCACAAGTTTTTCAATATCAGGGTCTATAGTTGTTTGAGACACGAAGATCACCTCTTCTTACTATTTCTAAGCGGATGCGAGCTTTTGATAAGAGGTGTGACACTTTACTAAAACCCGACTCAACCAGATAAGAAGTAGGAAAAGCAATAGAATATAATTTTACTTCGTCCCAAAGCAAAGGGTATTTCATAGCAATTTCATGACTTGTCCATTCGTTCCTGACACCATGCTGAAATTTAGTCAGAGAAGTTTGATCACTATGTAACTTAATGAGGCTTTCTTGTAATCTGATATCAACATCAGCTGCATTAATTCCAAATGGGTCTACTACCCAACCTGTAATGTCCAGTTGTAGAAGATCTCGGAACGTAACTTCCATATCACTATGCAATTTCTCCAAATGATCAATGTATACTAAAATATCATCTTCTTTCAGCTCACTCTCAATAGTGCGGAGGGTTGGAAACTGTATCAACTCTTTTCGCCCCATATTTGTCTTGAACAGCTGAATTTTCCCCATAAATGCACAAATAGAATCTTTGCAAGTTAAAATATTTGCATTTTTACCTTGTAGCTGTTTGTTCAAGATATTTAGCTTTTCAAATATGTCTGTAAGGTAGAATATGTCACATTTTGCAGCAATGATTCTTACTCCGAGCTGCTACCATTCAGAAATAACACAACACTATTCCAAAGTGCAATGAAGCGATTCAGACAATTGCCCTTAGAAAGCAATCACACATCTGTATGCAAAAGTAGGCGCTCAAACCCTTCTTCATTGGTAGCACAGAGTTGTCGGAAAAGACGCTCTTGAAGTGGATTTGACCTGGTAAGGTTGACTGTCTTGATTACACTATCAAGTGAATCTTTCAGACGTCCTCCTAGGTTTTTTGCAATCAGATGTTGATGGTGGACAACACAGTGTATGCAAAAAACTTTAGGTACAGCCTCTTTTAAATGTGCAATAAATCCCCTATATCTACCTACCATAGCAGCGGCGCCATCAGTTGCACAGGCCATAATATTCCCAAGTGGAATATCATTTTCTTTGAAATAGGTCACTACTTCTTTGAAAATTGTTTCACCTGTAGTATCTGTCACAAGGTTGCGGGAAAAAGCATTTCTTCTCTGAGTTGATCTTTATCCAAAAACCTAACATACGTCATGAGAAGGGCTTCGTTATCACGTAATAACTTTCCATCAATTTGTAATGCAAAGGTCTTTACTTGTAAATGTTTAACGAGTTTTTCCTCTACATCCTTTGTCATTTCGTCAATACGTCTTGCTTCCGTATTGTTGCTCAGCGAAATGACTTCAGTGATTTTGGGGGAATTTTGTGGCATGACAGATGAAATAACCACAGATACT